>PVKB01000055.1:236710-393404 GCA_004027205.1 Ctenodactylus gundi | reverse complement strand
AGATCCCCCCTTCACTGGCTACTCCTAGCACAAAACTAAGAGAAACTGCAGCTCCCCACCACACACTGCCATAGCTATTCAAAGAAAACTCTCACTTAAGCCTCTAAAGTGAAGTTCCTCAACACCAGAAACATGGAAAGACAGGGCACCAGGACACCCACAGAGATGACTGAGACCTCACAAACTAATGTCATGAGCCCTGAAATAGTGGAGATCATAGGGAGAATAGGAACTAGAGAGTAAGAAGTCAAAAAGCAAATAAACGAGTCAAACAACCAGTTCAAACAAAATATTCTCAAGGAAAGGCAAGCAATGATCAGCAGGCTTAAAGAGGACCTTACTAAGCAAATAATGGTCCTAGTGAAGACAAAACCCAATGAGCAAACTGAAGCCACAAATAAAATGTTGGCTGAGATAAATAAGGAAATGCAAGATATGAAGGAACATTTTAGTAGAGAAGCGTAAAATCTAAAAAGAAATATAGATGAAACTGAGGACATGACAAATATATGTGACAGCAGGGGAAGATGACTCACATATTGTGAGGGCAGAATTTCAGACCTTGCACACAAGTCTAAGGAAACAAATGATATAATTAGGCATGACTCCAAAGTTTGAAATGAGCAAAGTAGCTGGATACAACAGATGATGGATGATTCAAAGAGAACCAATCTCAGAATTATGGGTGTGGAGAAAGAGCAAAGATATCACCAAAGGTATAAGGAATTTATTCACTGTAATAGTGCAGGAAAATTCCCCTAATCTAGAAAAAGAAATTTACCTTCAGGTACAAGAAGCTTATAGAACACAAGAACACCAAATATTCTTAACCAGCAATGAGACTCACCACAACATATTATAATCAAAACCTCAGATATGCAACATAAAAAAAAATATTAAAAGCAGCAAGAGAAAAACAAATATTATTCTACCAAGGCAAACTCATTCAAATTACTAGATTTCTCAAGGCAAACTTTAAAAGTTAGGAGAGTGTGGAGCAAGATCTTTTAAGCTTTAAAACACAGCAAGTCTCGACTCAGGTTGCTATATCCAGCAAAATTATCCCTGAAAATTGAAGAAGTAAAAATTTTTCATGACCAAGAATCCCTTAACCAATTTGTAACCAATAGCCCAGTACTGCAGAAAATACTTGGGGAAATCTTTGAAAGAAGCAGAGAGACAAGTAGCACAAAAAAAAAAAAAAAAAAGGAAAGGACATATTGAAAGTGTAACAAAAAATATATAGATTGGTATTTGAATCATTTGATTGGGATCCTTCTAAGACAGTTCCAACTGACTCATAAAATCTGTGAATCTTTCCCTATAATTATTATTTTCAATTGTATATAAGTTTGTAAAACATGACAATTATATTCAACATGGGGAATTGGTATAAAATCTTTTAAAATATGTATGCATGTAGTTAGGGATGGATAGGTAGGTAAAAAGATAAACCAAATCTTGCAAAATGTTCATAATTAGTAAAACGTGAGTAAACAATTTATGAAAGTTTTAAAAATCTGAATATCTAAGCATGTCACCCTACATATTTCTTCAACTGTAGTATACTTATTTGATGCAAATTTAAGTTCATTTAATGTAGCAAATTGATATAGACTTAAGCTTGTTTAAGGTAGCAATTCACTTTTTTGATGTTGAGTGTTAGTTTATCCCATTTGAGAGAGGCAGAGAGATAAGCAGCACCAAAAAACATGAAGGAAAGGAAATATATAAAGAGAAAATGTAACAAAAAATAGATTGCTATTTGTATCACTTGATTGATACACTTCTAAAACAGTATAAGCTGTTTTATCCAATCTGTGAAATTTCCCCACATAATTATTATTTGTAAAAGAATATTAGTTTGCAAAAGGGATTAATTACATTCAACATGGAGAACAGCTATAACATCTTTAAAATATATATGTATGATTAAATTTATGGATGGGTAGTTAGCTAAAATGATGTGCATAAAAGTTATCTTATTATTCTTATTAATCATATAGTATCTAGAAGACCTTTGTAATGCTCCCTTATTCATTCCTGTTATTAATAACCCTTGTTTTCTCTTTTTATTTATCAGGCTTGAAAAAGTTTTCAATTCTCCTTCTGAAAATGTTTAGGGATCTCTTTGACCTCAATCATCTGAAATTCCCATGATGATGTGCCTTGGTGTGAGATTTGTTTTTATTTATTTTGATGGGAACTTGGTGAGATTTTAAATGTTAATATATGTATCTGTGTGCTGGGTGTTCTCATATTTTTAACCACTTTGAATTTTCTTCCACTTCCCATTTTTTCTTTCTGGAACTGCAATGTTAGATATTGGAGCTGGTGTTCTCCAGCTTTCCTGTATTCCACTTCTCTCAGACATTATTATTATTATTATTATTATTATTATTATTATTATTATTATCTTACCTTTATCTTCTCTACTTTGTACTTACTTTTTCATCTTAATAAAAAAGTTCTCTCATCTGCATAAAATAACTTTTTGTTTAATTGATTTAATTGCTCTCTTATTTATGAAAGGATTTGGAAATCCTCCCTGCATCCTACTTCCCGCTTCTATCGGGCTTCTTATTTTGTTTGTTTTTGGTCCTTCTCTCTTGTGTTAGCAGCTTTCATAATCTTTGGTTGTGTGATCATATTTAAGGCCATAAAACTAAACAGCTATTAGGAAGCTCTATGTGTATCTATGGAGCTCATCAACTTTGAGCATACTGTGAGGAAATTTGGTTTAGAATTTCTTTGGGGACCTCTGATGTCACTGCATTTTGAGCTTTCCTCTCGAGCTAGTTGGATGGTACAGAAAAAAATCTTCCAACATCTTACTGGTAGTTGAAAACTTGGCTGGCAGTCTCTAGGAAGAAAATGAAGGCAATGAGTTGGGCTCTTGGCATTACCACTGAATCCAGCTGTTTTCATACAGTGCTTTCCAATCTTATCAGTACCTGGATCACCTAGTCTACAGAGATTCCATTTAACCATCTCCAGAAAATAAAACACAACTACTAAAGTGAGAACAGAAGATCACTGTCTATTTGATGTGATGAAGGAATATGACCGAGAAATGTTGAATTTTCAACCAACACTTTCTTTTTCACCAACCTGTTTGCTTCAGCGCTCCTCAAGGTGCTCTGGTGTCAACTGAGTTCGCTGTTGGCATTTGCCCTTGCCACATTACACCTCTACCTTGTAAGTGAACACAACTCCTTTCACATCCGATTTTCTGCTCACAGAGTTTTATCTCTGCTTTTCCTCTCAACTACTTTCTCCACTTTTGCTTGTTCTTGAGAGAGAGAACAATTTTTAAAACCTTATTTTTCTTTTAACAGTATTTTTAGAGAAAGAAAAAATAGTTGTGTATGTTCTATCTGCTAGTTTTCCCAAGAGCCTCATGATTTTACTTGATCTTTAAATCTAATATGTTTTCAGAGTAACTTATCAATCGGAGTAATAATTATTCTTCTCATTATTATTCTATTACTAATATTTGTTTTGCTACAATTGAATTCACTATAATTGTTAACACATTTTTCTAACCCCCAGTTCAAAGTAAATGACTTGTGAATAAGCCTAATAAATTTTTGTTTATTGCCCTACAGCATTTTTAGTATTCTTAAATTTATAAAGCAATTTATTAATTGACTCAGTATTTACTAATCATTTAACATGTGCCACAATCTTACAAAATTTTAAAAATATGCTGTCCTTCTAGAGATTCATAATCTAAGGGAGAAAGCCTACAAGTATATAGTCTTCCAAGTGGCATTATGCTATTTATAGTATTAACATATATATAGTTATAGCTCTACAAAAAGCATGGTGGTATTAGTGACTCCAAAAACAGATACTCCCACTCTTTAATTAAATATTTTTTTCTTCAGATAGCTCAAATGATTACATTATTGTAATGAGAAAAACATTAGTAGAAGTACTTTCATTATTATTCTGTGAAGAGAACTTAAGATACACCTAAAATTAAGATATATCCAAGTCAATGGTAGAACTGGAATTAGACCTAAAATTCTGATTTTTTTTTTTGTTGTTGTTTATTTGTTTGTTTGCCATCTGAGTGAGCAAATCACTGGAATATTCTGACTCTACACTCTAAAACAGATTCTTAGATGTCTGATATTTTCCCTCAGGGTTGCATATAATTGCAGTTATAGTGAAAAAAATTCATTGTAAGGCCTATACTGTGCCAGGCAAAATACAGACAACATAAAGCATGCATTAGTTTTCAAGAGATGAGTATTATCAGACTTACAGAAACTAACATTCCCAGGGACACTGAGATACATGATACTTTTGATTTGTGTTTTTCAAATAGTAGATTTCAGCTATGTATAGAGCTAGAGCCAAACAATGTGATAAGAAATAATCATCACCCCTTAACACAGTAAAATTGACAGGTGATATGCTATTAACTTTATATATCAATAAATGTCAAGTCATACATCCCCATAAAGTCTTCCATTGTAGTTTCAGTATACCCTCTTATATCTTCTTTCAAAATGGCATTTACAATATGCGATTTTTATATGACTATCTGATTCAGGTGCATATAATTTGCAACAACATAACACACTGATTAAGAATAACAGTTCCAGAGCTAGACTTTCATATCATCCTACCATCTGTCTGCAATTTTTAACTTACGCAAATATTTCCTTGCTAGTGTATTTAATGCATCTAAAGTAGAATTGTATGTGAATGCATAACACATACTAAAGAAGTAGAGATAGTATTCTTAAAATATATGTATATGTATAAGTCTAAGTATAAACACACATATTTATAGCTTTCTCCTCAGCTATATTTAGTTCAGTGGGGATTATTACAGTAGCTAATTTTAGAGGCATTGTACCATGCACTTCAGGCAATGTTTCAAGCACTGCTTCAAGTACTAATTCATTAATTTATTTGATTCTAATCACAACTGCAAAGATTAACATATTAATATCCTTATTTTACAGATGACAACATGGGGAAAAAGATTAAATAATATTACTATAATTTAAAAAACAAACTGCCAGTAAAGTGAAAGAAGGAGGTTCCAAATGAAGAAATTTAACTTTAGAAACTTAGCTCAAAACTATTATGCTATACTGTCTCCCTCCATACCATACAGATAACACAATGTATTCTTAGGAGTCCGAAATAAGTTTAAAAAAAAATAGACATAGATAGGAATGTCAGTGTACATTTATATGCATCTTATTTTCTGATATACTTCATAGAAACCAGTCCTTATCATCCTTTAGGAAAAGGAATTTGATGAGTGACCCTCATATGAAATTTAGGGGTAAAGATAGGATTTTTCTCCCTATGTGTCTTTCACTGCATTTTCAGAAAGAAACAAAAAAGCTCTGTTTTGCAGTAAACATATAAATATTAAAAATTTTTAAAGCATGATGATTTATGAGATTTCTTCTATAAATGGGTTTATGCTTCTAAAATAAATTCTGAAAATGTGCTAGGCCATGAATGTGTACGGCTCTTCCCCTTCCCCAAGCAAAGTCACAAAGATTAATAAGAACAACTCTCAAGTACTTCTGGAAAATAGAATTTTCAAACAAAGCAGAATTCTACAGGGAGAAACGCTATCCTCAATTAGGTAGGTTTGCTATAGTTCTAAACTTGGAATTAGAGGAGCACTTGTGTCTGATTTCATTTCTCCTCATGCTTGTGGATGTCCAGTTTTACTTCTGGAGTACTTCATGTTAACAGCTGAAATAAAAATGAGTATTAGAGACTAAACTTTTCACAATTTCACAAATGAGACTTATTTGGGTCTAATAACAAAAGTCACATCTAAGTTGCTTATATAAAGGAAATCTACTCTTGGCTTCTACTCAGCTCTTTCATTTTCTCCAAACAACACGGAAAGGTCTCTGGCATGTATAATAGAGATTTAAGGTAATATTAACAATATTAGCATTGACTATTTAGTGTTTTTAAATGAAGAAAAAGCAAATCTAAAATATCCAATGGTTTCCACGATTAGAAATAACAATTTCTATTTCCAATTTTCTTTATGATGAAATCTTTTTGAATCCAAATATTCACAATAATAATGTATTAAAATGATCCCAGTAGATTGCCCTTGATCTAGGAAATGTCAAAAATAAAGCCAAAGCTAAATCAGATTACCTACCAATAAAACAGAGTTTACATCAGGGACAAGCAGGAGGTCTCTTAGGATCTAAAATCTAGGACTTTTCAGTGCTTGGGGATAGACTGAGAAATGCTCTCACATGCAACTTTGACAGAGAATTTTATTAAAATCCTTCATTTTGCTTCTACCCCCTACCTTGTTTACCAACTAGTAAATCTACTCAGGAATTTAATTTTCATTTTCAAAGTCTCAAGAGGGTTAAAGCTCTTGAAATGATTTCAAAATATAACTGCTCTTTTGTTCAGGTTTTTTTTTTTTTCCTCCAGGGGTAAGCAGACCAGCAAAGAAATGTTGTACATCTGGAAATCATAATTCAACTTTCAAGACTCTACAACTATCTAGTCCCATGAACTGTCCTTGTGATATGCTCATTCATCCGTCTAAACCATAGCCAAGATGGATTAGGGCTGTACCCAGGATGTCATCCACTTTCTGCCCACCTCTGGGCCACTCTGCTGCCTCTTCTCTGTGGATCAGCTTCAATGTGGACTCTCTCCATGCTTCTCTACCTTCCCTCTGGATCTCCTTGCCTCTCCTTCCTCGGTATCCTGCCAACTGAACTCCAGCAAAGAAAACGGTTGTACTTATTTTATGCGTCATGAATCTTTGTGGCACTTCCTACCCACAGGCTTTTAAAATCACTTGTATCTTAGTGTTCATCACTCGCCACCTGAGACACTCTGAAGGTGGGACCCCACTGGTCCTTACAGCTTTGCCTGGTGCTATGTTTACTACCATCACAGTAAGGCTTTGTATGTTTGCTTGTTTTAACAAATTGCACTATCCTGTGATTCAACTAATCCTGTGCCAATTTTGGTAAAGTAGGTGAACATTTTAAATAATGCTAACCAGGGGCTGGAGGAATGGCACACCAATTAAAGTGCTTGCCTAGGAAGCGCAAGGTCCTGAGTTGATTCTCTTACACCACATTAACCGGGCATGGTGGGACAGGCCTGTAATCCCAGCACAGAAGAGGCTGAGGCAAAAAGATTGTTGTGAATCCAAGGCCTGTCTGGGCTTCACAGTGAGTTTAGGACGAGCATGGGCTACACAGCGAGATCCTGTCTCAAAAAAAAAAAAGAAAGAAAGAAAGAAAGAAAGAAAAGAAAAAAAGTAAAGAAAAGAAAAAGAAAAAAGAAAAGTAGCACATTGGGGGATTTTTGCATTTTAATTACAATCTTTATTTTGGTATAGTACATGTTTCAGGTCAAATTTTGCACTTGATATTGGGATTAAGAAACAGCAACCACAACATGATTGCTATTGCAAAGGCCTGCTATCAGCACAACATGGATATTTGAATGCATAACAAATTTGCCAACAAACAACGTTGACAATAATGTGCTTGGTACATGTGACATTCTATCATGGAAATAAACAGCTTATCGGTGAAGCTTTTATAATATATAATGAAATACATGTGCAAAATAGTGCACAGGAAGGCAAACTCGAGGGAGCAAGACCCCTGGTCCTCAACAAGCACGTGCGTGATCAGCCTCACCATACGAAAGGTCAAAACTTTCTTGCTGCAGGACGGAAAGGCTAGAATTACACTGAAATGTCCGCTACAACTCGGCCACTCTATGCTTTTTAATGTATTTTGAGAGTAACAGAAAAATTTGTCTGATTTGTAAAAGAAATGGCTATTCTAAGACTGAAATTTTTGTTACAAAAAAACTATTTAAATGCCACTAAAGGAAATGACCAAAGGTCTTTATTGTTTGGTTCTTTTGAAAGGTCAGAAACACAGTTTAAAAAATAGCAGAATGCTGTGAGACCAAGCCCTTGAGGAATCCCAAAGCAACGCCAAGAAACAGAGTGTACTCACAGTGACTAATACATCACATACTGGAAATAAATTCTAACAGATTAAACAGGTTTTGTAGCAACTCAAAGGTATATTCAAATCATTTCAAAATTAATTAAGCTTAAGAATATGGCAATCTTCCCTATTCATAAGAATATAAGCTGGCTAAGTAGCCTGAATAACATATAAATTATAGCCAATATCAGTGGGTAGATTCTTTTTAATGTTTTTAATTAAAATGGAGAAACTTAGTCCTTAATTGACTCAATTCACATTTAAGATTTTGTTAAATATATTCATCTTAATACATCATTTCTTTCTGATATAGCATTAAATAACAATGATACTACAGGACCACAAAAAATCAACTTTCTATTGAGAAACACTTAAATTTTTTACCATTTCTTGATCTCTCTGTGACGTGGCTGCTAAATTCTCTAGCATTGAGGCAGAAATACGTGCGACACAGAAAAATAAATAAATATAAGTCTTTCAAAATCTGAATATCAAGCACAGGTAACTTCTTACTTACAGAAGAGTAAGATTCTGATGATGGGCTATACCAAACCTAAGTACTGTAACTTGATAGATAATTTTTTTTAAATACCACAGTTTCAAGATAAAAATGGATATTCAAATCCTTTGCTGTAAGGATTCTTTACTCTTTGTAGTCAACATGTTTAATGAAGTCAAATCTTTTCTGCTTGAAAACGAAAGTAAGTAAATGCCAAATCTCCCTTGGTCAAAAAATCTTCAGCAAGCTTAAATGTGACAAGCTCTCTTTGTGAAAAACAGATTTATAGGCTGGCTTCAACTACAAATCATATCTTAGGAGGTACCTACATTAAAATTACCAAAATCATTAATATGTCAATAAATCTGGGACATGATTAAAGCCAATGTCTTTTAAACTACTTCATTTGTTACAGCACAAATCTCAGAAAACTAGTTTATAACCCATATGTTGATAAACATGATTCCACTTAAACTTTTCTTACTACATGTCATACTATATTGGTAGCAACAACAATTTTTATGCTGAAGAAATTTCAGATAACAAAATCTGTATAATATGTCACTATCTGTAAACAGCTGACATGATGTATTCAAAACGGTTTGATCAATTCACACTATTTTTATCACTTGATAGAAGAGATACAGTTTGACACAAATCAGTCTTAGCTGGGAAAAATCTAAAGAGCCCCAAACCTTGTTTTTAATGATGAGAAGAATCTCTTCCTTTACTTTTCATTTCCTCTCCCACAAAATGACTAAAGTAAATAC
Organism: Ctenodactylus gundi; assembly: GCA_004027205.1. NCBI lineage: Eukaryota > Metazoa > Chordata > Mammalia > Rodentia > Ctenodactylidae > Ctenodactylus > Ctenodactylus gundi. Next base: position 384,129 of record PVKB01000055.1, on the reverse strand, counting down.
GATGTCCCCCTATATCCTATACTTTCTAAAATTGGTATGGTTATCTGCTGCTCATTACTATAAATATTACTTGCTCAAATATTTAAAGGAAAATCTGTTAATAAGCAATACTGTTAACACATTGTAAATGATAGCTAGAAAAATTAGTTTGAAAATAGCTAGGAAAAAAACAGTAACTCTATATTCTAATAGTATCATCATAAATCACAAGGTCATACCTGATGACTTACAGATTGAAAAGGCTCACGGGTTCCAGACTTCATGACCTTTCTATTTCCAGAAACCCCTAAAGATTGAATTTCCTGTCTTACAAAAGATAATCAGCCATCTCTATCTGTCAGCATCTTCAAGGCTAATGAAGAAGATACTGAACAACAGATCTGTCCATAAGTATCTGCATAAGCCATCAACAAAACACCAGATCACATGTTTACTGTGTTCCCTGTGCAGTTACAAACACCCTGTACTAAGAGAGGCTGACAGAGTTGCATTTGCTGATGCTGCCAGCGCTGTCTGAAAACAGCAAGCCTACTGCTTAAAGCAAACTGCATCACCAAAGCACAACAGCAGCCACGTCCCTCAGCTCTTCTGTTGCTGCTATTACACAAATTCTCCTTTTCAATGAGAATTTTAATTTGTTTCTTTTAACCAGACCTTTAAAAACAATCAATGACCTATTTAATTAATTATCCATATGTCTGTTGCAAATACCATGTGATAAATATTATCAATTCTTAATTATTAGACAGCTTTTTCTGTACATGATTAAGCTTCAGTATAATGATGAAACAAGCAAAATTGTATTCCTTTTAAAAGGAATCTTGCCTCCAAACCATGTACATCAGTAGGCATTCAAGACATCAAATTAGAATTGTCTATAAATATAAAGTTTTTTTCTGGCAAGCTTTGATGATCATGTACAATACTTAATAGGTAAATATTTATTCAAATTTTAGTATCTAAGAAACTTATTTCTATTTCCCTCTTTTCAGACGATCATAGTTCAAATAAAAATATAATTTATATTTTATCTATATTTTCTTCTAAAGAGTTTAATATGCGAAAGATAATATACTATTTTAACATGCTATTTTAGGATTCCCAGACTTGTCAAATCTAAGAATAAAACTTATAAGTTTTGGTAAGTTATTGCTATTTTTATTATGAACTATCACTGTTTCCTAATCAGCAAAGGTCTAGTAATGCTTTCCTTTAATACAACATAGCAGATTCAGAAAAATGTTTAAATTTGTTACATGGTCTGAATTAAAAAAAAAAACAATATTATCTAATTACATATAAAAACAATTTTAAAAAACAATATTACCTAATCTAATATTATCTAATAATTAGAAAGGCTTTCTCTTTATTATCTGACAGAAATGTTTTAGAAATAAAACAGGAAAGACTAAGATAATAGTTGATTGATTGATTATTCAAAATTAAGACACAAAGAACCCTAATCTTACCCATATTGAGTGCAACATAAATTAATGATGTTATGAATTCAGGAATTAAAATTATATGCTAGATAAAGCACTACAAGAAAACATTCAAGATAAATGTAGCTAATAATAAATCAGTATTATCTCCCTTCTCCCACTCACATATGATGAGCACAATATGTATTATCATGCTGACTAATCACAATGAATGTCTTTAAAGATGGCATTCTTAAGTATCCTTAGTCACACTATCATTTTACAGAAATTATTGCCTCTAATTTCACAAGTTCAGACATTAGGACTTGTTATTTTGAATGCATGTACATCTAACGCATCTGGATTTTAAAAATCCCAGGTGTATATCTGTCTGTAAGTATTCACCCTTGTATTATAATTAAACCAGATATACATCTTCTTAGACCTGAGTGCTCCACAACGCTGCATGACCTTTTTCTCTTTATTTACTGTTCTTGTAAAACTATTGAGCACCTTCAACATAATGAGATTCCATACAGGTCCTTGGGATTCCTTGAAAAGGAACCAAAAGTTGCCTTCATGTAGCTTCAAATAGTTTTCAAGCTATTTTGTTATGACAGAAGAAATAAATGTGAAATGAGAGCCAACAGTAGGCAACCTACCTTAATCTAGGGATCAAAAGAAACTCTTAATGGAAGTACTCTCAAAACTGAGAATATGAGAATATCCTGAGCAAGTCACATTCAAACAATGGCAATTATGATATGTTTGGACTATAAAGTGTACAGATAGATGTCAGAGATAAGTGACCAAGGAGAAATAATGGTAAATTCAGGAATTAGTGAGGAGTTTGGGCTTTGACTTTAGAAGAATGAGAAGTCATCAAGCAATCAGTTTGTAGTTTTAGATTATCCTGGATACACGTAACAAATCAGTTGACTAAAACAAAACTAGAAGAAGAAAAACAAGTTAAAAGTACATACACAATTTTGGTCAAGGAATGATGAGGATCTGAATCAAAGAGGTGGCAGCAGGCATGAAGAAAAATAAATAAATTCCAGATACCCGACTTATTGAACACAAAAAGAATAGAAGAAGAATGCGGAAAAGGAGTGAAACAGAAATACCAAAGTTTATTTCTAAATTCTTGTATCAATGTAGACTTTGTTTACAATCAATATACTTTTATCATGTGCTCTGGGTTTTATTTATCCATTTCTCGTGCATGTTTCATTTTTAGAAACTAGCTGGGAGATATATGTATACACATGTTCATACCTAAAACATGGAAGACACCAACATACCCATAAACCAATGGATATAAAAGTTGTCATGTATATACAGCACGGAGTACTACTCATCTATACAAACAGATAGCTTTGAGGCATTTGTAGGCAAACGGATGAAACTTGAGACTGTCATGCTTAGTGAAGTGAGTCAGATGTGGAAGGTTAAATACTGAATGGTTTCTCTAGTATGAGAATGTGGTCATTTCGTAGAACCGAATGTGGGGATAGTGGGAGTTAGTGGGGAGGAAGAAGGTGTGGGAGGGTTGATAAGGGAGAAGGGAAGGCTATGTAATTTTGACATCACATACATGACCACAGAATACTCAAGTTCAATGTAAACATTATGTATCGCATATATACATATACACAAAATGGGGAAAAAAAGAAGTCGGCCAGGAAGTTTTGAGGTGAATATTTGGCATTCACTTTCTTGTGTGTTCTCTAGTAAGAATATATTGAGCAAAGTTACTAAATGAAAGATAACAAAATCAAGCTTTTCATATATTTTGACAGTACATGTATAAAACTTCCTTTTACTTTCTTAATAATATTAGTACATGTTATCTAATTTTTCAGTGTTTTCCCAACACACTTAATTGATACTTACAATATAAAACAGCAACTCTAGAGTGTATAAAAGCTCTTAATGTGTCTATTACATAGTTAATAAAAATTTAAAACCAAAATTATTTATAATCCATTGCTAGACCCCACTTAACAGCAATTTGACATGACCAATCAATTAAAACTATAAGTACCTATAATTTCAGCAACTATTGCTTTTTTTAAAAAGCATGTGTTCATAAAATATGCTTCCATAGCATTGTCATTAAGGTATGTTCGTCATAGTACACAAGGTTATCCTATACTTTCCCCAAGAAGTCTAACAAGTGTTCAGTGAAAGCAATAAAGATAAGACAAAACCTTGCAAAACAATCTTCTTATATAAAGGAAGACAAGCAAAAAGGTGAGTGTTAGTCGATTTGGGCTGATGTGACAAAATAACAAAGAATAGGTGGCTTATAAACAACTGAGTTTGTTTCTTACAGCTCTGAAAGCTAGAAAAGTCCAAGATCACAACGATGACATCAAATTCAATGTCTAGTGAAGGTTTCCTTTTCATTGTGACCATTCTTTGGCCGGAAAAGACAACTCACTGGGGCCTGTATTGTAAGGACACTACTCCCAATACAGAGGGCAAAGGCATCAAAACGGCGACTCACTACTATATTGTCTATTGGATTTTCAACATATAAATCGGTATTGGGAGACACAACCATTCAGAACACTGCAGGGTGCCTTTGTTCATACAATACGCTACTCATAGAATATTACTAAGGAATGTTCATCACAGTAATGGAGTTCACTCTATACCAACTGAGCAAAGTCATTTTACATATTTATTGACTTGCTGGGCATTGGAATATCCCTAATCATAAAGACTTAACACCTTAAAACAGCAAGAGATTAATAATTACCACGTTCAGTTCTTGATTTTCATCTCTCTAGAACCATGTGACTCAAGGCTCTCATTTTTTATACATGAAGTGACCAAAAATTAAAGGACTGTTAGTAAAAGAGACAAAAACCAACGGACAGTTAGTCATAGAGACAAAAGCCAGAATTACTGTCTCATAGTTTCAAAGCTTTCTCAATATAAATTGTCTTATAATTATACTTTTTGTAAAAATGCACTGTATCTTCAATAGTTAAAATATAAATATTGCTTCTATATTTTGCTAGGTTGAAACAGTAAATGTTTCAGAAAAATCCATAAGAATCACAAGCTTTCTATATGAAAGTTTATTAGTATCAGAAAGAACATACTTTATACTTTTACTGGAAAATGGCTTACTTCAGAGAATGCCTCTGAAAAACTAATTCATTTTATTTCATGAATTAATGCCCTAAAAGGTGTAAATTAATTCAATTTCTCAAATTAAATTGCCTAAGTCTATTAAGATTATTCTAAAATGTTCAATAATTTATCTTAGTTTCATTTTGGAAAATTTGTCTAAAGGCAATAGCACAGTTTAAGATTTATGCACACAGATATTTGATGCTACATTATACAGATAGAAAAAATAGGAGCACCAAGGGAAAGAATGACTCAATTACAGTACACCAACCATACAATGCCACATAATGCACATTAAGAATAGTGAACAGCAATAATAAATGAAAATGTCTATTTTAATAAAGTAATAAACTTCTGAAACATGATCAGAAATGGATACTACTTGAGACAGTCATGCTCAGTAAAATGAGTCAAATGCAGAAGATTAAATAACACATGATTTCTCCAATATGAAAAACCAAGAATACAGGCATTTCATAGAGCCAAACAGGTGTGATAGTGGCAGTCAGGGGGGATGAGGGAAAGTATGGGAGGGCCAAAGGGGGAAGTAGAAGGGGTTACTGTGTTGACAATATATATATATATATATATATATATATATATATATATATATATGCACAAAATACTCAAGCTCAATGTAACCATAGATAGGTAGGAAGGTAGACAGACAGACAGAGAGATAGATAGATAGAGAGAAAGAGAGAGAGAGAGAGAGAGAGAGAGAGATAGGAGAAAAGGTCATAGTATGGCAACATAGACACGTCAGACCTATTGAAACAGAATACATTTTACAAACTGGGATTATAATACAACTTATATACTACATTATGATGGCTTGGAATCAAACATAAAATAGATCTTGAATTCACCAGTTAGAAATCATGAGTAAGTTGCTAAAATCCTAGACTGTTTCCTCATTTGTAAAGCACAGTTAATATTAGCTACCTCTGAAAGTTATTTTGAAGATTAAATAAAATATACATAAAGCAATTAGAAGAGTCAAGCATACAGAAGCTCAATAAATGGCATGTATTATTATTATTACCATAATTTCTACTATTGAGAAGAGAAATAATATGTTCTGGCTTAAATTTAAATTGTCTCCAAAAGTCTCATGTGTTTGGAAGATGATTGGATCAAGAGGATACTATGCTCTTCGCTAGATTAATCCAGTGAGGATTTCGCGTGTTGTTAAGAAGTGGGCCCTATTAGATGGAGGCCACTGAGGCATGACCTGAAAGGATAAAATCCCGTCTCTGGCTCCTTCCTGCTCTCACTGTTTCCTTTCAGCATGCCGTAAGTAGCTTCTTTCCACCGAGGCCTCCGCCATCCCCATCTACCACTGCTGGTTGACTGCTGAAGGACTGAGACCTCCAAAACTGTGAGAGAAAATAAACCTCTTTCCTAACGTCGTGAGTTCTAGGTATTGTGTCCCAGTAAAAAGAAAGTCACTAAGACACAAAGGAGAATTTGAAACATTAACAAGATAAAAGTACAGTCAATTTTTGCCCTAATTGTTCTTGACACTGTGGCAGTTTTCTTACTCTCATGGCCCAGAAAAATGAACGAATGAGGTTGGTATATAAATGACTAGCCAATTAACAAACCCAGCAACCATTTTTTAACTTAGTCATTTCGAACTACTCAAAGCGATTATGTCACTCGCTGGTCAAAAACTCCCTATGAATGTTCTATTCCAATATTTTATGATGGCCATGGGTGACTCTGAAAAAACTTCCTGGTCTCATTAACTGTTATATACCTTTATTTAGCTAATACTCTACCTTAACCCTACCTTAACTATTCTCTATATTAAGTTTGTGTTTTAGTCCTCTAACTTTGTTTCTGTTGATATGTCTGACCTAGAATCAAATCTTCGTGCCACCATTTATTAGTTCAGACACTTTATAAGATACTAAGCTTCTATGAAACCCAGTTTCTTACCCATAGAGATTACAGTGTCTTTCCACATACTATTTCTTGAGGATTAGATGTATTAAATATATAAAATTCATAGCTCATAAGGAACTACTTCACAAAATTGTTGCAATTGTTGTTTATCTTCATCCCTCATTTTCCTAAGTCTAAATCATCTATTCATCAAAATTAACCTAAACATATTTCATGAAGTTGTCCCTGATTACACACATTACATGTCTTACCTCTCTCATACCTCTTTCCTTTTCAACTTTAACTCCTCAACTTCTCTGATATATTTGCTCCTTCTATTAGGTTTTTTATTTCTTACATTCAACTATAAAGATCCTTTAGGCAAAATCTGGGTGTGACTCACTTTTATGCTCCCTAATATACTTTTACACAGTACCCTAAACTCATAAAATCTGTATTGTAACAGGACAAGAATTACTTCTCAAGTTTTAAAATATATCTTTCTATTCTGGTGCTCTTATGGCAAATAGAAAAGCAAATTCAAATTTGACCTAAATAAGGGAAGTAAGATATGTGAGGTAGCCATGTAAGTTCTATCACAAAATATGTGCCACGTTGAGCTCTTATTTTCTTTAATGCCTACTGTTGTTGAATGTAAGAATTATGTTATTAAAAAGCTCTTAAATTTAATGAAAGAGTGCTTTTTAAATGTGACTATAAATAGTATTATAACAATTTTAAACATTTTTACTTGGAATGTATTCTTACAAAAGTAGCCAAGGAATCAAAGCAGAAAGATATAAGAGCAATGATGCTTATGTTAATAGTATTTTTAACAGTAGAAAATTCTGGAAAATCTCTAAATTTTAAACATAAATGGTGATAAATATGTGGATAAAAATCCTTGAGGGAACAAAAGTAATATGATATTAAAGGGAATTTAGGCTGAGGGACAGCCAAGGACGGCTGTCTCCAAAATTGTACCTCTTGGAGGATGAAAGTGAAACAAGATACAAGACATCCAAAAGGTGAAATTTTAAAACTACAAACATTAATCTTCTTTCTCTCCTTCCAAGTATAACCAGCATTTTTTTATCCAAGAACAAATTAAGTAGCACAATTAATACAGCAACAACAACAACCTCCTTATAAACAGTACTCAAAAATAAATGCTTCTTAGAGGTGGGCTAAAAAATCAGCTTCAGTTGAAATTAAAGAAAACTTCAGAAACATAGAAATACAGAAATATATAAAAATATTTTCTCTATTCAATTGACCTCAGGAGTCTCAACTTCTCTGTATTTTAAGGTTATAATATTTATTTAGTCTCCATTTTATTGAACTCCAGATATCTTACTGTTATTACTTTTAGAATGAAAATAATTACTATATTATTCTCACACAGACAAATACTTTTGCTTAGCTATAATTTCACATTCAGTGTCTTTTTAGGTATAGAATTAAATGGATTGCTGAAATTTAGTCTAAGATCATAATGACTATGACTAAGTGCCTAAAGTTATAAAACACTATTGTGTTGACATATTAAGATTTTTTTAAAAAAATCCATCTCAATACAATTCACATTGAGTAGTAATTTTAAGCCAAATAATAGTGACAGAAGATGTTTTAATATTCCTTCCAAAAACATTTTTACAGCTTTTGTTGAGCAATGATTAACTTTAAATTTAAAGGTGGGTTAAGGCTGAAACTCTGTTTTACATTAATCAGGTGAACTGGCAACATCAAATATAAATCGAAAAAAGAATCTGTGTTCTTACTTCTAGCCTTGAACAAAATTGTCTTCCTGTGTCACCCCTCCATTTTCCTACACTAAAGCCTTGATCCTTACCAAGATTAGCTTTCTATTACCTCTAATGCAAAAAAGTATGCACAGAAACAGAAGAGCTTTTTTCATTTCAAAAAAACGCTGCAATTTCTGAATTTCATTCATCCAACAATTTTAAGATCTTTCTATCTCAATACTATGGACACTAATGTTAGATAACTTACAACTTAAAATATGTATCATGGCTGTATGTTAAAGTCTTATGGAATTTTAGGGGTGTTAACCTTTAAGAAAATCTTCCACGATCAGTTTATATACTCAAGCAATTTGCTCTCACCCCATAATTGTATTTACCCTAAGCTGCCATTATATGGAGTCAGATGTAATAAATGTCCTCAACAAAATTACTGAAAAAATAGGTAAAATGAGAAAAAAACTGAAAGGAAATATGACCTAGTTTTAATTATCAAAAATCTGTAATCTGTGGTAGAATAACCATTTTTCATATTCATGTTTTCTTCATCAATGAAAGATCCCCACTGTTACATTAGCAATATTGCAAAAATAAGTTATTCTTTATTTGTAAGTTGATAAAGAAAGGACAGAGAAGTGCCAAAAGAGATACTTTTTCTTGTTGCATACACAATAAAAATATATGAAAATAGATCTAAAACACCATTCTTGGAAACACACTTTGTATTATTAAAAAAACTACCTAGTTGTGGCCATAACTATTAAAATTCATTGAATACAATACTTCTCATATTTTATACAGACATGCATTTAGAGACTCTACATGGAGTCCAGCAACTATAACAGCACATGTTTTCATTACTGTACATAAAATTCTTTCGTTACAACTATAAAATTAAAGCAATGTAAGAGATAGCAGGGGGTTCTTACGGCAAGTATGTCTGCCTCAGAGAAAATTAACATCTAGCCCTTCTAATTCAGATGAGATTTCAAATCTATTTTTAGACAAAATAAAGAATTTTAAGTCCTTCCTAGATAACATATTTAGTGCTTACTTTGAAAAAAATTTCTACATAAAATTAAACACTTTTTCTTTATTTTAAATTATTTTTTATTTTGTAAATACATTACTTTCAAATTCAATAACTTATAGAGACATGGCATTTTGAGGATCACTGAGCGTCTATGCCCACCCCTCTTTCAGAGGTTCCCCTCTTTTCTAGCTCACCACTGCCTCTCTTTCTATGCTTTCATTCATGTTGGGGCCTGTTCATGTCATTATTGTTGTGCACTTCATAGGAGAGCCACCCATCTATGTACAGTCTTTTGTGTTTGATCCATTTCACCCAACATTATTGACTCAGGGTGTCCTCATTTTCATTCAAAAGCCTCCTATCTGTCTTCAGGGCCACGTAGTGTTCCATTGTGTATGTGTACCACATCTTCTTGGCAGGTAGGTTGTTTCCAGGATGTGGCTGTTATGATTTGTGCTGCTATAAACATGGATATGCATGTGTCTTTTTGTTACGTTGACTTTAGTTCTTTATGAAACATGCCTAGTAGAGCACAGAAATTCCATTTGATCCAGCTATGGCTCTACTTAAAAAAAAAATTCAACTTAGTATCTTACTACAACTTAATTTCATTTTCTTTGCTTTATTTTTCCCAATAGTAATTATTTTTACTAATATTAATTTGCAATATACAATAGTTACATTAAACAAGATTGATGCACATACCTATCTCATCATCTTCACATTCACTGGCTCTCCCTCTTTTTGACCCTCCCCCTCTCTCATCCCCTCTCCCTTTCCGTTAGTTCATCTACTATCTCCTACTACCTCTCTTCTTTGCATTTATTACATATTTGTATTTTGGGCTCCTCATATAGAGAAATCATGCAGTACTTAATCTTCCAAGTCTGAAAACTTGACTAAGCATAATGGTCTCAGGTGTTATCTTACAAATAAATCAAATTTTTCTTTATTTGTGGCAAAGTGGTACTCTACTGCATATATGTACTTTTTGTATTCATTTCATCTTTAATGTTCACTTAGGCATCTTCCACAACTTAGTCCTTATGAGTGGTGCTGCTGCAAACATGGATACACATGCATCTCTGTTACATGACGTTTTTAATTCTCTTCAAAGATACCCAGAAGAGGTATAGTTGGGTCAAATGGAATATGTATTTTAAGTATTTTTAGGAATCTTCATACTGATTTCCATAATGACTGTACCAGTTTACAATACCACTGCAGTGTAGAAGAGTTCCTCTTTGTCACATCCTCACCAGCATCCATTTTTTTGTTTTTGTTTTTTTTATTACAACCACGATCACGGAGGTAAGATGGAACCTCAGTATTTCTCTAGTGACTAGACATCGTGAGCATATGTTTTATATATGTTGTCTATTTGAACTTCTGAGAACTACCCATTTCAATTGCCTATTATTAATTCTTTTCTTTTGGGGAGTCTAATTTTTTCATTTTTGTTTATTGTAGATGTTAGCCCTCTATCAGAGAAATAGATAGCAAAAAAATTGTGCCATACCATTGGTCCTCTCTTCATGCAATTTATTTATTCTGCTGTGCAGAAGTTTTTTAATTTGATATAATCCCAATTGTTAACACTTAGTGTTAATCCTTGCCTATGCCTATGTCTTCAAGAATTTTATCTATTTTATCCTCTAGCAAATTCAGAGTTTCTATTTTAATATCAAGGTCTTTGATTCATTTTGATTTGATTTTGCTACGGGCTAAAATGTATGAGTCTAGATGCATTTTTCTGTATGTGGATAACCAGTTCTCCCAACACCATTTATTAAAAAAGACTATCTTTTCTCCAGTGCGTTTTGGCCCTTTTTCAATGATCACATACCTGAGGGTGCTTAAGTCTGTCTCTTCAACCCTCAGTCCTACTGGCCCACCTGTCTGTTGTGTTATCAGTACCACATGGTTTTTATCACTGTTTCTTTGTAACGTAACTTAATGTCCTGAACTGTGATGCTGCCTGCTTTTCACTTGCTGCTCAGAATTCCTTTGGCTATTCAAGCTCTCTTCTAGTTCAGTAAATATTTTAGAATTATTTTTTCTAGTTCTGAGAAAACTATTATTGGAATTTTGATAGAAATTGCATTAGATCTATATGTTAGGTTTGGTATTAGGGCCACTTTGACAGTATTAGTTCTGCCTATTCAGGAGCAAAAAATACCTTTCAATTTTCTAATGTCCTCAGCCAGTTCTTCTTTTTCAGCATAATGTTATTTTCATGGTAGGTGTCCTTCAAATCCTCTGTTAGATTTTTTCCTGGGTATGTAATTTGTTGAGGGGAAGCTACTGAGTATGAGAGTGTTTCTCTCATTTCTTTCTCCATGATTTTTTAATATAAAGAAATGCTAATTATCCTGTGTTAATTTTGTATCTTCAACTTGGCTGAATTTGTTAACTAGTTCTAAGAGACTTAGGCTGGAGTTTTTGTACTCTCTCATGTAAAGGATTATGTCGTCTGCGAATAAGGATAGTTTAACTTCTTTCTTCACCATACAGGATTCTTATTTTTCATTCTGTTGCCTGATTGCTGTGGCTAGGGTTTCATTTATTACATTGAATAGGAGTGGTGAGAGTGAGAACTCTTTGCTTGTTGCTGAGTTAAGGAAAAATGCCTTCAATTTTTTTACCCATTTAATATAATGTTGGCAGTACATTTGGATAATATGCTTTTTATTACCTTGACATAATGTCTTCTATCCCTATCCTCATCAGGGTTCTTATCACGAAAAGTGGTTAGATTTTATCAAAGGCTATTCATGTATCTGATTTTTGACCTTGTTGTGTGTATACAGTGTACTACATTGATTTATGAATGGTGAACCATGATTGCATCATGAGATGAAACTAATTTAATCATGATTTTTTTTTTTTTGAGGCAGGGTCTTTCTCTGTAGTTCAGGCTGGTCCTGAACTCACTATGGAACCCAGGCTGGCCCTGGACTCTTGGCAATCCTCCTGCCTCAGCCTCTGGAGTGCTGGAATTACAGGCATGCACCACCATGCCCAGTTTATGTGGTGCTGGGGAATTGAATTCAGGTACTTAGCGCTTGACATAGTAATTGCTAGGCAAGCGCTTTAACTGCTGAGCCAGTCCTCCAGCCCCGGGTGTACGGTATTTTTAATGATCTGTTACATTCTGTTCCCAATTGTTTTACTGAGGATTTCTGTAACAACATTCTTTAAGGAAACTGTTGTATAAATGTTTTTCTTTGTTAAGTCTTTGTAAGATTGTGGTATCAGAAAATGTTAGTTTCCCAGAAGGTTTTTGATAGTGTCTCTTCCCTTTGAATTTTCTAAAAAAGTTTAGAAGTATTGGTGTTAGTGTTTTACTAAATTTTTGGTAAAATTCTACAGTGAATTTGTCAAGTCCTGCATTTTTCTTAATAGGCAATGACTATTGCCACAATTTCATTATTTGTTACTGGTCTAGTCAAGGGTTTTATATTTTCTTGATTTAATATGGTATTTTACAGGTGTCTAGGAATTTATCCATTTCTTCTAAGTTCTCCAGTTTGTTGGAGTACAAATGTTCAAAGTAGTTTCTTATAATCCTCCAGATTTCCACAGCGTACATAATAATTTCATTTTTTTCATTTCTCATTGCATTGATATATGTTGCTCTTTCCTTACTTTGATCAGTTTGAACAGGTTTATCAACCTTGTTTATCCTCTCAAAGAACCAAATTTTTGATTCATTCATCTTTTATATTTGTTTAGTTTGAATTTTATTAATTTCTGTTCTGATTGTCTAATATTTGTCCTTTTGGTCTGGCTTATTTCACCTCACATCATTGTCAAGTTTCATCCATTCCATAGTTTGCATCACAATTCTTTTAAAAACAGAATAAAATTTCACTGTATAAGTATGTCACATTTTATTTATCCAATCATACATCAATAAACATTTAGAATGTTTCTACCGTTCAGTCATTATGATCATTTTCCCCTTAAGTTCACAGTGATTTTTCACTGCTTCTTTGTTGACAGCCTACTTAAATTATCTATATTCCCAGACAATAAGTAGAAAGCAGCATCTTTCTTTTTCACAGTTGGAGAAGAGCTTTAACAATGTCTACAAAAAAAATCTGGACACAAGTTCTAGAGATAGGGTTTTTTAATAAAGGGAAAGAACTTGCCATTGAAGCAGCTGTGTGACTTTGGGCAATGTACTTGATCTGTTTGTGCCTCAACTATAAAATAGAAAAATAATACCTATCTCATGGGTTTGTTACATAGATTCAATGCGCTTGGCTCACAGAGGCTAAAAAAACAAAAAGTTTGTGTGTCTTTGTTTTCACATCACTGAAAAAATACAAGTTGGAGCAGAATCATTCAGGGATGAAGATGGTATAATAAGAAACAGCAATCATCTTCCAGAAATGTTGATTCTGAGGTAAAAATAAAGAGCAGTTTGAGGGGCACATAATATGCACACTAAGTTACTGTGGAAAATGAAGATAAACAATAGGTTTCCCAGTGGGACCCCATAGACAGGCATAAAGTAAGATAGGCTAGTAGCAGGTATTGATTTGCTTATAAGCTGCTTATTCTCAAGGCAACCTGATTTTGCTGATTCAGGGTAAATATTAGCTAGAATTTATTTAGTTAGTTATGGTTAGTGATTCTTTTAAGCAAAAGTGGATAATGTAATTAATAATACAAAGTAGCTGTCATTTATCATTTACTATGTTCTAGACTTTAGTCTAAGTGTATGATATCTGTCATCTTGTATAATTCTCAAAATCATTCTGGAGTATGTGTCAATACCAATTCTACTTTAAAGATGAAGAAACTGATATTATTTTTCAAGTAATATCAGTATTATTAGAAGTTGTCCTCTGGTAATTGAGCCAAATCAAGAGCTTTTATTCATCTGGTAAATACTTGATATCTACTAGAGAGCATAAAGTTTACAATATTAAGAAAGGCACAGTCCCTCTCTTAAAGGAGGTCACAGGCCATGATGAGACAGACCAGCACAGAGTCACACACCAAAGAGGTTAATTTCCAACAGGAAGGTGAGGAAAATAAAGCAAGGGGAGGGAAAACTAGGTTGAGACTGAGTCACCTATGGTTCTAAGAGACAATGATTGAATGGAAATAAAATTAAAAGGCAAATGAGAAACTTAGAAAATATCTGCAGCATATCTCATACTTACAATCTTGATAAATAACTTTATGAAATTTAATTCATATGGAATTCAGAGGGAAATTTTTCAAGCATATTGTTAATGTGCTTATATATGAAGAAAGAAAGCAAGTAGCCATCAAAGAAATACAAATGACCACAAAATAAATTGACAAATCAGTACATAAGTGAAATATATATTTTAAAACATTTAGTTAAGGACAAAATATCGATTAGATCTGGGATTGATAAGGCAAAGACAAAAGAACAGGTATTGCCTATTATTTACAGGTATTATTTAGTTTCATCATTTAACAATACATCTTGGGAGCATTAATTTTTTTGTCTGATAAGATTTACTTTTAAAATTCATTTAAAAATAAATAACAAGTTTTGGCAAAATTATATATAGAAATTACCCTGGAGCTCTGTTAACAACGGTAAAATATTGGAAACTGTATCATTAATTATGTACGCCCTTGTGCTACGTGGATGTTGTTGAAGTGGATTAAAGAAGAGATCAGAATGATGAATGGTGAACTGTTGAATAGGGAAAAAATTACAAAGTTTATATACATTATGATTTGGTATAGGTATTTAAGTATTGGAGGGACGCCTTAGTTACTTTTTCATGGGTAGAACACAATCTCTGACATCCACAATTTAAGAAACAAAAGTTTCATCATAGGTCACAGTTTCAGAAGGTCTCATCCATTCATTGGCAACTGGCAATGGCAGGAAGGGTTCGGTGGAGAGTCTTTGTTCCCAGCATCACGAGAGGAAGGAATGAGGGAGGGGAAGAAGCTGGGGAAAGAATGTATCTTTCCAGGCCACATGCCCAGCAATCACCAAATGCGACCAGGCCCCATTTTTCACCAGCACTATAAATCCATAGATAATCCACAACATCCAAATCTACAAGGCTTTTGGGGGACTTCCTGATCCAAACAATAACAAGCAACGTGCGTTAAATATATTCAGTTGCCTTCCCAGTGTGTTTGTACTTGCAGTGAGTTCTCTTCTTCTTGTGCTCTTTGTGTTTTCCATGCCTTCTCTAGTTACCAAGTATTATTTTAGGAACTAAGAAAACAAACATAAACTAAAACTAGGTGTTGGATTTATAAATTGGAATTATCGTATGAATCAGTTCTGGAAGAGTTTTTCATTTTCATTAATTAAAATAATTTAATGCCTTAGTTTAGCTATTTCTGGTTTCAGGCTTTTTTTTTTATCTAACCTATACTTTTCCCAATAGAAGTGTCTATAAGAAATGACATAGAGATTAATGTAATTATGGAATTTTTTAGCAATCTCTACCTATTAAGACACATGGCAGGGAATGTTTATTGTTTATCAATGTAGCTTTTATTTTTCATACATAATAACACTTATATTTATTCAGTGATAAGAATAAAAGAATAGGGGCTGGAAAAATGGCATACTGTTTCAAGCACTGGCCTTCCAAGCACAAGGCTCTGGGTTTCATTCCCCAGCACCAAGCCTATCATCCCAGCATTTGGGAAGCTGTGGCAGGAGGATTGTCTAATCCAATGCTAACCTGGAACACACAGTGAGTTGGAGACCAGCCTGGGGTACAGAGAGAGATCCCGTCTCAAAAAAAGAAAAAGAATAAAAGGATAAAGGTGCCTAGTGTTGTTTCTGAATCCTCAGTTCTGTTCCACTGGCTCCAAAGTCTGTCTGTGTGCAGATTCCATGTGATTTTCATCACTGCTGTTTTGTAACAAAACCTTGAAGCACGATATTGTGATGCCTCTTCCTCAGCTTGGACTGTTCAGGATTGTTCTTACTAGTATGGATCTCTTCTAGTTTCATGTAAGTTTTAGGATGGATTTTTTTTCTAGCTCTATGAGAAATCTATTGGCATTTTAATTGTAATTACATTAATCCATATGTCATTTCTTATAGCATGGGCATTTTGACAATATTAGTTCTGCCTAACCAGAAACAAGGATGACTTTTTCCTAAAAGCCTTTTCAATTTCTTTTATTTATTTATTTTTTTTTAGAGTACTACATAGTTTTGGTTATAGATGTCTTGAATTTCTTTGGTTAGGTTAATTCTGAGGTATTTAGTTTTTTGAAGTTACCAAGTTAAAAGCAATGAGATTGTTTTTCTGATTTCTTTCTCAGTAGGTTCACTGTTGGTACACAGTAATGTTATTGATTTTTGTGTGCTGACATTATTTTTCTGGACTTTATTTTGTTTTCTCCTGAATACTGTTAAAGATTTTATAGAATAACATCCTTTTATATAAATATTTAAAGGTTGTCAGTTAAGCATTTTTTTCTAGTGTAAGTGTTATAATAACAATTAACTAGGGCCATTATTTTAAAGCACCTAAAAAGCATAAAATTTGGTTAATGGCTTAAAAACTGAAGTAATCTCCAAAAACATTTCAACCAACCAAAAATAAATAAGACAGAATACAGAATGGCATTTGCAAGTTCAAGGAGTACTAATAAAATCCTGCAGGCTTTTCTCCCTATTCTTTTTGATTTTTCTGCTACAATAAATATTACCATCCACCATCCTGTCCTTTGAAACTCTCCCTTTGGCTGGTGCTCTGTTCCCTAAATACACACTCTGAATCATTTCAGAAGGAAGGTTCAGTATTTAACCCTCTGTTTTCCTCTTCATATAAATTCACTTATTACACAAAAGTTTGCTGAATACTTATGTATTCAATATGGCGCTAAGGGGAAGAAATGAAACAGTAAACCAAAGAAAGTCTTTTCAAGGGAAACTGACCTTTTTCTAAATACAAAAATTATAAATTCTTCCTCAAGTCGAACTATTTTTCGTTATATCTGCCATGCAGCGTCTATGGCATTCTGCTGCACCTAATCAACTATGTACTTTGTATTCAAAACTGCCTGTAGTGCCCTGACTAAAATATAAGTTAGGCCTGTGACTTGCTTTAAGGATTTTTAAAAAGACAAAAGGTGAATCATATCTTTCTGGTTTGCACTGTTCTTCAACAAAATGCAAAGAACACTTAGAACATCAGTGAAAGCAGAGACTGGAATAGGAATGACAATATTAAGAATCAACAGCATGAAATTGTAGAGGCCATGTCAGCATCTTTCTACAATCTTCTCTCTAAATAAGTTTTGAATTTCAGGAACAAAAACACAGAAGAAAATGGAACAGTGCCTGGTGTGGTGGTGCATGCCTACAATCCCAGCATCTAGGAGGCTCAGACAGAAGGATTGCCATGAGTCCAAGGACGGCCTGGACTCCATAGTCAGTTCAGGACCAGCCTGTGTTACAGAGCGAGACCCTGTCTCAAAAAAGTGGTACAGTGATCATATAAAACATTAAAAGATGAGAAAGCTTATTATACAAGTAAGAAAACCATAAATCTAAGAAAGAATGAGTATCTTGCAGACAAAGCAAGGAATTATATGCTATCTGAGGGTATTTACTAGACTAAAGTAGCTCTTGAATTCAGTTTCCTCTAAAATGAAGAACTTGTTCAGAGAATATAGAAAAGTAGCAAAGTTATTAAATTTTTCATTTTAAAAATTAATATTTTCAACATTAAAAATTAAATAATACAAAATATACTGTCATATTACTAATAGAAAGAATACTGAATGAAAATTCAGAAGACCTGGAGCCAACTAGTTATTACTAGTTATACTTGATGTGGCTCTTAATATTTCTGGGCTTAGAATTTCATCTCTGAAATGAACAGAACAGGATGGATTCTCCTCATGTTTCACGATTCTGATTCTGTGAACCTCTGATTCTAGGTGGGTGAACGCCACATGGTGATTAAGTCTTTAACAGTGCATGGCTGATGTGAGTTGGTGACAATGAGGAATTATGAGTCATGAGCACGAATGTTGGCAGCCAACTGCAGAGAAAGAAGACTGTGAGTCTGATATATTTTCTATGATGTTATAAATGGATTAATGTGAAGAATAAGTGATAATGAGGATTTAAAATAAGTGGCATTAATTTCAAACAAGATGAAGGGAGAGGCTTGTAATTTGATAATCTTTAGGAAACACTGGGTAAGTTATTATAATATTCCTGGCTTCTTACTGAACTGATGAGAGTTGAAAAGATAAAGCTATTAATATGCTCTGCCTATTACTTAGTTGTGCTAATTTACCCATTAAAGTATGGCTTTTATCTCCTCTTCCTCAGTGTGTGCACTGTCATAGTCCCTGTCTATGTTCTTATTATCTCACACAGGCTACCATAAAAGCCTTCTATTTGATTTCACTGGCCATAGTCTTTCCTCCAGGATTCACTCTACAGACTGATTAATATAACTATTTCTGTGAGACAGGGTGTCACTATATAGTACAGACTGGCCTTGAACTCACTATGTTGCCCAGATTGACCAGTCCATTAGATAAAATGAATACAAAAGCAACAATTATAATACTTTGTGAGAAGAAGTGGAGTCCTGTGAGTCCACAGAGAAGGCATTTAAATCAGATATAAGGGAAGGTAAGAGAGGGTATAAGAAAGAACAAAGTCAAGAATTATATAGGCATATTCAGAAATGCTATAGTAAAACTCATTAATTTGCAAAATAGACATAGGTCACACATAGTGATGCATGTCTGAAATCCCATTTACTCAGGAGGCCTAGACAGGAAGATCCAAATTTCAAGGCAGGCCTGGGCAACACTGAAATTCTGTCTCAACAAAATAAAAGACATAGAGACAAAGGTGGTGAATCAGAAATAGCTTTCCAGAGGTACAAAGTCTCTAAAGCAGAAAAACACAAAACAGCACATGTAAAAGCATGACTATCTTAATAGGTTTAGAAAAATGGAAATAACTCAAGGTAGATAATAAGGTGTATGCATTCCTATGATAAATACACTATGAAACTAAACATATAAGCCAGAGTTAGAATAAGTTAAAGCGTTACATAACATACTAAAGAATTTTGATTTTTTTCCCAAGACATAATGGGAAATAACTGAAGAATGAAAAGTAGGAAGGAGACTTCAAGTGATGAAACCCATCTCTTAGGAAGAACGTCCTGACAAAAGAATGAATATAAACAGATTTTAAAGGAACATAAAAAGTCCACAAAGAAGGCCATTATGATATAGCACCTGTATGTACACACACATGGGCTTTCAGTTTCCACAGTAAAAGTAAAGTCCAGAGATTCAGAAATCAGAAATGATAGCACAGACTGTTTAATTTAATATGGGAACATGAAGAAGACATCCCCTAAGTCACCTCAGAGACAGCAAAATCAATTCCTTCTTCCTGTGTCACTGACATGATTCAACACCTACCTGTCATCATGCCATTGTTGGATTGCTCATTTTCTATACATGTCTTTTTATCTCCCAAACAGGCCAAACAATCACTGGGGGCAAGAATTAGATTTCCACTTTTAGTTTGTGTACCCCTCCCATCACTAAGCACAATACCACAAACTTAGCAAGTGTTAGTGAATATTTGCTGAATAAAAGATCTTGAGCTTCACTTAGAAGATATGATTTATTAAAAAGACTGCACTAAGTGTATTTGAACACAGTGAAAACAATGACCTTGAAAAAAATACGTCAGAACTGAAAAACCAAGGTGAAGTAGACAAGCCTAAGTTGCACCATGAACATAAGTTGCCCATGTCACTAAACCCTTACCACAATGACTAGTTTAATCCTGACAACACCAATGGTTAACCAAGGGTTAGAAAGTTCGTGGACCGACTTTATTTCCTGATCATTCATTTCTCTCTATATTAATTTTTTCATTTATAAACTAAAGATACTAATAGCATATACCATAAATTATTATATATGCATATTTAATTTACATAATATATATTTGCATACTATACATTTGTGTATTTAATTTACATAATATTCACTTGCATATTTAATTTGCCATCACACAGCAAATCCCCAGGACACCATTTACAGAGAACTACACACATTGGTGCAGCTTATTGCAGCCCTGCTTCCTTCAACAAAACTGAATATTTTTCTGTGAAGCAACCTCATCTCAAATTTTTTCAATTAGGATCTAATAACATTTTCACCATACACAGAACCAAACGCTCCAAAATAGACCATTCTTTTTGTAATCATTAACAATTTATATCAATGTAGTTGTTAAAAACAAATAAATGCCTTATCCTCTACAGTAATCAACTTCATTTAGTTTTAACATAGTTTTTAAAAACTACTTTCTACAAAATGAGTTTCTTAGAAAGAATAAGTAACCAAACATTCAGCAACTTAAGGAAGCCATAATATATAAAGTAGAAAGTAAAGAAACAAAAAGTCTAACTTGTAAATACCAACAAAATACCAGTAAGAGGCAATGAACGAATGAATTTAAATAATACTTCAGCATTTGCACCTGTGGTCCATGAAAGAGTTCTTAATCTTTTCATAAGAAATACAAGCCAGTCATTTTCACATACCTTGACCCCTTGTTACATGATAAAGGTTACAAAGAACCTCATTTAAAAAAAAACTGTTTTGTCAATCTGGCTGAGGTAGAAAGTAACATAAATTTTGTCAATTTATGGGGCTTTTTGATAGTCTGATTATCTACTCACATAAGCACACAAAGCATATGCAAATTGTTGGTCCTACAATTTTATATAATCAATGGAATCTGTCAAATCTTACCACAGACTCTAGTCCTCAGTAGCTGGTCTAGCAGTTTAATAAAAAGATTGTTTTCCCATCCTGCTTGAGTAAAAATCAGAATTCTTACCTTGAATAAAAATTCTCAAGAGAAAAAATACATAATTTTATTGAAGTTTTCAAATACTTTTGAGAAGAGAATAAAACTTAGGCACAGAAACATAAAGCCAAGATATATAACTGTCTTAGTCAATTTTTCATTGCTGGGACACAATAAATACCTGACTCCCACAACTTAAAGGAGGAAACGTTTATTTTAGCTTACAGTTTCAGAAAGTCTCAGTCCATTCATGGGTGGCTAGCAATGGTGGAAGCACATGGCAGAGGCCTAGCAGAAGATATATTCACAGAAGGCAGACATGAAGCCAAGTGAACAAGACGGGGTGCCTTCCAGGTCAAATCCCAGTGATCCACCCCTCATGGGTCACTGCCAAGCCGTTAACCCCTTCTGGATTGAGCTCCAAGTGTCCAGCTTTTCCTAACAGACTCCACCTCATAACAGGACGAGGAATCCATAGATAGTTCACACATCTAAATATATGAGGCTTTTGCAAGACTTTCCATATTCAAACCATAAAATTCCACCCCAGGTCCCCCAAAAGATGCATGTCTACCTCCTTATAGAAAATGCATTTAGTCGATCTCTAGGACTTGCCAAAACTTTAACAGTTCCAGTACTGCTAAATAAAAAGAATCCAAAGTTTCCTTTATGACTCAAGGCAAACTCTTATCTGTGAGCTCCTATGAAAATCAAAGAAAAGTTAAACTTTTCCAACATACACTGGCACTGGGTAAACATTCCCATTTCAAAATGGAGGAGTAGGGGGATAAAAAGAAATCAGACCAAAACAAGATCAAAACACAGGAGAGCAAGCATTCAATCTTGAAGCTCTTTTAAGCCCCGCATTTCTGCGTCCAGCAACTGGGGTGAACTGTGGTGAGATGCAAACTCCAAAGGGCTGCAATGGACCCATTCCTCTAGGACTGTCTCTAGCTGCAGTAGCCACAGCTTCTCTTTTGATCTAGCTTCACTCACAGCATGCAGCCTCCCATTGCAGATCATTCATGTTGCTGGCATCTCCAAATTTCAGGGGTATCTACTGCCTCTTCAACTTCCCTTTTCACAACTCCATGCCCTGCAATCCCAGGATATACTCCTCAGCCTCAAAGCCCTTATCTGAAATCTGGGGCAACTCTTGCAGTTTGCATGCCTGTGAAGCCAGCACCAAGTGGATGATGTCAAGGTCTGCCAACATCTTGAGCAACAGACTGGCCCCACTGAATCACAGCCATAGAGGTATCTGAGTTCTTAAATGGCTGAGCTCCTTGAGGATTCATTTTCCACGAATGACCTGCAGGATGTACTGGGGGTGTCTTCAAAAGAAAGTTTTCTTTGCATCCTTGATTGAGCAAAGAATACAGTTTCGTGCATCCCTTAGATACCCTCAAGGCAGTCTTCCTATAGTTCTGATTCAAAATACTTGGCTTCTTTTTAATGCTAATCTCTTCATCAACCACACAGCTGCCTTTTACCACAACTTTTCAGTTGCTTCACTCTGGCTAAACTGCAAACCTTCTACATCTTTTTTTCCTATGCTTTTTTTTTTTCTTCTTTTCAGTGTATAGCTAGCTAAAAGCTGCAAGCCAGACCCATGTGACACCCAGCCTTAATCTCAATTTTGGGCAAAGTCTCAGATCAGGAGAAAAATGTCGATACACTCTTTGCCAGAGCTCAGTGTTGAATAATAGAAAAATAGAAAAAAAAAAATTAAGACCAATTGTTAATATTGTTCTTCCCATCTGAAACCTCTTGTTACAGGTCTTTCCAAACTACAATTCTGTCAGAATTCTGGTCTTCACAGTTCAGACCAGAATACCCTGTTAAGCTCACCTCACAGCATTCTAAAGCTTCTGCAGACAGCATTTTTAAGCTTTTCAAATTTCATGTAAAACCAATGTTCAGGAAAAGTCACAGAAACAACCCCACTTCTCTGGTAGGAATTTCTGTCTTAGTTACATTTTCATCACTGGAACACAATATCCAACATCTACAACTTAAGAGGAAAAAATAAACCTTATTTTACCTCATAGTTTCAGAAGGCCTCAGTCCAACCATGAACATCCAGCAATGGTAGAACTGCATCATAGAGGCCTAGCTGGAGAGGAGCTATGAACAGATGGGCAAACAGGAAGCCAAGAAGGGATGGTGGAGCTGGCATGTGTCCTGCCAGGTAAAGCCTCAAGGGATCAAGCCCCATTAATCCACTCTTTGTAGGTCTAAAGCTCAAGCACCTGTTCCTTCTGGTTCAAGTCCCAAGTACCTTCCTCTTCCAACTGGGCCATACCTCTTAACAGCACATGGAATCATCAGATATCCCACAATATCCAAATATATGATGCTTAATGTGGTTTGGATCTGGACTGTCCCAAAAAAGACCACATGTATCTGGATGTTTTGGATTGTCTAGTGAAGCATGTGCTGTTGGGAGACTGGGGCCTGGTCCAGAGGGGTGAACTGCAGGCTTATGAACTGGATTAAAGGCATATGGTGGGGACTTATATCTGCAAGTGGCAAAATTCCGAGAGGCTGGACCCAGAAGAAACAGATCACTGGGATGGAACCTGGAAGGAAAATGCAACTTTTGCCCTTCCTCTGGACTTGACTTTATTTGACTTGGCTTGACTTGATTTCCTGTTTGTGATGCTGTGAGCAGCTGCCTCCACCCCTGCCTCTGCTGAGTGCTTCCACTGTTGCTGGCTGCCCATGAATGGCCTTTGACCTTCTGAAACTGTGAGCAAAAATAAACCTTTCCTCTCCCAATCTGTGCATGTCAAGTATTGAATTACAGTGATGAGAAAGTAACTAAGCCAATGCTTTTTGGGGCCATCACAAGTCCAAACCAGAACAATGACTTTCTAAAATACATTTTAAATAAACAGCAAATGCTTGATGTATTTTTCATGATTTTCAGTAAAAGTGAAAGAGTAACTTTTATATTTAAACTATTACCTACATTACATTTAAATAAAATGTAGAGGGGCTGGAGGAATGGCTCAGCGGTTAAAGCACTTGCCTAGCAAGCCCTAAGTACCTTAGTTCAATTCCCCAGCACCACATAAGCTAGGTGTGGTGGCACACGCCTGTAATCCCAGCACTCAGGAGGCTGAGACAGGAGGATTGCCGTGAGTCCAAGGCCAGCCTGGGCTCCGAAGTGAGTTCAGGACCACCCTGGACCACAGAGTGAGACCCTGCCTCAAAAAAAAATGAATAAAATGTAGGAATGTTTCTAAAGTATATACGAAAAAAAGGTTAATGTAATTAAAAAAGCATAGAGTTCCTTGGGATTTAAAACAAAGCTTAAAAGAAATTAAGTGACTTGCATAAAATCACATAGACAACAAGTATACCATATTTCAGTTATATCTTAGTTTATATTTTAGTTCAAAGATCTTGTCTCTCACAATAAAATAGCAATGAAGCTAGATTTTTGATTTTTAGGAAAATAGTACTTGAAAAACTACCAAGAAAAGACAAAAGTATTCCTGAGAATACTTGGATGTCATTCTTGAGCCTTCTGACACTCAAAACTTCTCAGCAGGAAATACACTGGGTACACAGGCTTCTCTCTACCAGAAAGGCATCAGATGGCCAAGGTCATCTGTAGCATCTTGGAAAACAAACTACAAAAACACAGTGGGAAGAAGCTCAAGAGGTTTCAAGAAGGTCTTAAAAGCACAATTTAGGTCACTGCAGGGGGAGAGCTGCCTTTCATCACATAATGCAGGCTCTGGCCTTACAAGCCACTGTCAGACAAAATTAATTACAGCTACATTGAGCTGGCCCAATCACAACCACACAATTCTAATCTTCAAGTAGATTTTATTTGCTAAAGTTCATTGAAATGAGATAGCTCCTCTGTGTTAAGAAGTTTTTATTAAAGTCCCAGTAAGCTGCTATAACTTGGAAAGAGAAACAAGAACTAGATGCTTGTCCATTGTGAGAAATGACATGCTTAAAGCTATTTGGTTTGATTTTTTAAATGAACTTCATAAAACCAGTTCCCTCAATTCTTTACGACTCTTTTTCCGACAAAATTGCAAGCTGACTAACATCAAGGAGCATTTTTGCCTTATAATCTGCTGTATTTCCACAACATATAAAATAGTTTGTATCCAGTACATACTTGTCTTAGTTACTTATTCATTGCTAGGACAAAATACCCAACATCTACAACTCAACTTTTTCACTTTTATATGTGGCTTGTTGCCTATGCGGCTTTATGCAACATCTACAAGTTAAGAGAGGGATGATTTATTTTATCTCCGTTTCAGGTTTCAGTGCATTTATGAGTGGCTGGCAATAAACAGTGGAAGCACATAGCAGAAGTCTAGTTGGAGGAATGCTGTTCATGGCATGGAAAACAGGAAGTAGAATAAGAAAAAAAGAACAGAGCTGGTATATATTCTGGGCCATGTCTCAATAATCTGACTCTGCCAAGTCAGATCCCAAGATCTTCTGGGTCAAACCCCAAACCCAAGTATTTGCCTTTTCCAGCCAGGCCCCACCTATTACATAGAATCTATAAATATTCCACAACGTTCAAATACATGTAGTTTTTAGGGCACATTCCATATGCAAACCATAGTAGTACGCAATAAAAATATTAGTACATTTATGAAAGGAAGTTGATTTTCTTTCTATGAATATAGATAGATAGATAGATAGATAGATAGATAGATAGATATAGATATATAGATATATATATCCTTTGACTGAAATTAGTGTCATATACTTTCCATCATATTATGAAAAACAACCATGCAGAAGAATGTGTATTCTAAATTACTAGCATAGTGTTTCACAACATTAGCTGTGCAGATAATTTTAATAGTTATCATCTATTCAAAATCTGCCAACCAAGGACCACATTAAATGCATTAATAATAATACAATGCTGTTGTTAAGGTTTAGGTCTGGAATGCCTCCCAAAGCCTCAGATGTGTGGATTTATGTATTATCTGTCGATTTCATGTGCTATAAGAAGGTGGGGTTTCATCAGAAAGAGTGGCTTACAAGCATGTGGCACATTAGTGGTTTTGTGGCTTGGAAGGATATAAACCCTTGTCCTGGCTTCTCCTGGAGGCTCCAGATCCTTCTTTTTATGGTGACATGAGTTGTTTTTCTTAGCTAGACCCTTCTTGGCATTACCAGTTGCTTATAAATGGACTGAAACTTTTTGAAACTGTGAGATGTAACAAAGCTTTCCTTGTGAAAATAAATCCTGAAATAACTCTTCATTTGTGGGTGTTGGGTATTATGTCCCAGCAACAAAAAGGTAACTAAGACAGAAACTGCTACCAAAGAAGTGGAGCTGCTACTATGACTTTACCTGGCAATGTGATTAAAGACTAGATGATGGAACAATACTGGAAAGATTTTTAAATGACAGAGAAGCCTTACAATAGTGTGAACCAAACTTGATGAAAGATTCTGATCAGAGTTCAGAAGACTAAAATGACAACAGAAATGCAAATTGGAAAAGCCAGACTCAAGAGGTGTCAGGGAACCAAACCCTATTGGCAATTGGTCTTGAAACTACGTTCAGGCAAAGACCTAGAATCTCTAAAGCAATTATAAGTAACAAGGGCAAAGATGGAGGAATCACAATCCAGATTTCAAAAAATTCTACAAAGCAATAGTGATTAAATCTATATGGTACTAGTATAAGAAATGAAACAGAATTGATAGTCCTGAAACACACCCAAACACACTTAGTCAACTGATCTTGGACAAAGAGGCCAAAACAAACCACTGGAGAAAAGGTAGCATATTCAACAAAAGGTGCTGAAAAAACTGGATCCCCACATGCAGGAGAATGAAATTAGACCCATATCTATCACCACACACTTAAATCAGATCAAAATGAATCAAAGAACTGGACATCAAAACAGGAACGCCGAACTTACTTGAAGATAAAATAGGTAAAACCCTAGAAGACATAGGGACAGGAAAGGATTTTTCTGAACAGATCACCAATTGCATAAGAAATCTCAGCAAGAATCAAAAAATGAGACATTAAAAAACTTCTGCAGAGCAAAAGAAATAATCAGCAAGGTGAGGAGATAACCCAGAGTGGGAAAAAAAATATTCACCAGCAACATTTCTGACAAAGAATTAATACTTAGAATATACAAGGTTCTGAAAAATATAAAGCTCCCTAAAATAAATGGTCCCATCAAGAAGTGGACAGCTGAAATGAAAAGAAACTTCACAAAAGTACAAATGGCCAACAATCATATGAAAACTGTTCTTCATCATTGGCCATCAGAGAAATGTAAATAAAAACCACACTGAAGTTTTACCTCACTCCAGTGAGAATGGCTGACATCAAGAACCCAAAAAACAACAATTGTTGGCAAGGGTGTGAAAAAAAAAAGAACTCTACTACACTGCTGATGGAAATGCAAGCTGGTACAACCATTATTCCTTAGAAAGTTGAGAACAGAGATTCCATTTGATTCAGCTACTGCTCTACCAGGCATGTTCCCAAAAGAAATAAAGTCATCATACTAAAAAAGACACATGCATATCCATGTTTTAGTGGCACTATTCATAATAGCAAAATCCTGAAAACAACCTACCTGTCCATCCATAGAGAAATGGTTAAAGAAGACGTAGTAACTATATGCAATGGAATACTATGCAGCCACAAATACAGATATGAAGCACTTGAACAAAAATTAGGCCACTTAGAGTCAATAATACCAGTGAATTGGACTAAGTATGGAAGTTGCATTATAGACAGGAGTCCCTCTTATGAAATGAACAAAAATAATAACATAAAAAGGCCCAACATGAATGACAGGGTAGAAACAGAGGCAATGATCAGATAGGAAAGGAGTGAACCTCTGAAAAAGCGGTGGACTTAGACACTCTAATTTCCCAAACCTCAGGGTTCTAAAGTGTTACAGACTTTGGAATTCGTGTATTTACAAAAAAAAAAAAAAAAGTTAAAGTTTATGTGATATGATTTTTTACTACAATAAAACTATAAAAAAGAAAAAATCAAATACCTAATTAAAAATGGACAATTGAAATGAATAGTCAGTCCACAGATGAAGAAGTAAAGATGGCTAGCAAATACATGTAAAGATGTTCAAAATCCTTAACTGTTAGAGAAATGCAAATCGAAGCATCACTAAGACCAGTGAGAATGTTGCACATCAAGTACTCAACCAGCAACTAATGTGGGCAAGGCTGTGGGGGAAACAGAACTCTTCTACGTTGCTGGTGGGACTGTACACTGTTACAATCACTATGGAGGGCAGTATGAAGATTCTTCAGAAGGCTGGAAATAAATATTCCATTCAATCCAAAAATACCTCTTCTGATATCTTCCCAAAAGAGTTAAAAGCAGAGTAAAACATAGATACATACATACCCACGTTTACAGCAGCACAACTAAAAATAGCTTAAAATGTGAAAAATATTGAAATATGCATCAACAGATGCAAAAACTATGGTGTATGTACAAAATGGAGTACTATTCTTCCATAAAAGCACATAAACTTAAGGCTTTTGCAAGCAAATGAATCCAACTTAAGACCATCATGCTTAGTGAAGAGAGTCAAACACAGAATGTTAACTATCATGTGGTTTCTCTAATATGAGAAACCCAGAATACACACATTCTACAAAACCAAGTAAGTGTGACAGTGGGAGTTAGGGAAGATGGGAAGGAAGTGAGATGGCCATAAGGGGAAGGAGAAGGAACTGTAATGTTAATGCAATATGTATGTGCACACAATATTCAAGATGGGCTTTTTGCTTACCCCGATCTCTTTGGAGCTGTGACAGACATCTTGAAATGCTATATTTTCATACACAGAAACAGAGAAGAAAGGGAACTGGTTTAACTCTCCCTCATATTTGGTGGTCAGCGGTCATCAAAATCACAGAATCTGGAAGAAGATTTCTTATGCAAATAATGCAAGAAAATATTTCTGGGCCTAGGATTTCCTTCAGTTACTCATTGTATGTATTTTGGATTTGTCAATTTTTCTGTCATTTTTTGATGTTATTTTGGCTTTGTTTGCTTGTTGGTGTTGGTCAATTTGTTAATTAGCTTTTGCATTTGCTTTCTCAAAAAGGTCTTTTTGTCTTTTTCAAGTTTCTTTCTGTAGACTCGTTCTCTATTTTTTCTATTGCTCCATTTCCTTCTTCTAACTTTTTTTGATACTTTCGCTTAATCATATTTACTTTAAAATGGTTTGTGAGTAGAGTCCTGTCTTGTTGATCTTCTCTATATACATACATACTTTTCTGTTTTCTCTTTCAATTCCAAAACTAATCCTAGGTTTCAGTCCTCATCTTCCAAACCCCACCATTCTTTTAAATATTAGTATAAAAGATTAATATCTTTTGGCTAGATGGTGAAGCCTGCTAGGAACCAATACAATTTTAGTGTATAGTTGATCAAAGAACAATGGAATTTTCTTTTCTATCATCAACTATGATATAGCATCACTCTTAATATGACTTGCTAACAAATTACTAGAGGTATATATAAATACCTCCATTAAGAGTGTAGACCACATTTCTAATGTTGAGTGGAATGAATGATAATATGATTTAATTGCTAATTATGACATGTTAATAACTGATTTGTAATAGGTTATACGCTTATTTCTAATGTCTTTCCTATTGATAGTGATAGTAAAGTGTTCTAATTGAAGCCTATTATGAGTTAATAACATTTAATTACTTAGTTTATCCTGGACAAACAACACAGATTTCTATTGTGTTATTGATGGTGGTGCAGTGCTGCCTTCAGATAGGACAACAATATTGGATTAAGTAGATACACTGATTAAGTAGACTTCATAAGGGTAAAAAGATTAGGTAAATGGTTAGCATGATCTAAATTTGATTTGTTAATGTTAGACTATAATAATTCACAAGATCTCATACATATTGTAAAAAGAACTATGCATCAATAAAGTCCAACAAAGTGGAGGCTTTTACAGGCAAATGGAAGAAACTTGAGAACATCATGCTTAGTGAAGTGAGTCAGAAGCATAAGGTGAAACATTGAATGGTCTCTCTGATATAAGAAACCTAGATCACAACTATCTCATGGAACTTAAAACAAAAAGCAAAGTAAAACAGGGGGGTCGGGTAGGGGAAGGGGGAGGGAGAAGAGGGTAGGGGAGGAACAGAAGGCGAGTGGGAAAGTCCTTGTCACCTTGACAAGATACATATGTGCATAAAAGGCTCAACTCCATTGTAAACCTTAAATTTTGCACCTATACATATCAATAAAATGGAGGGGGGGGGGGAAGTGAGGTTAATAGAGGTTAATAGAGGTTAATAGAGGTTAATCTTACTATTGTTATTATATGCTAATAGTTGGCTAGTTTGGGAATTGTCTACAGTTATGTAAGCCATTCTTCTCTCAAAGAGAAGTGTAGGGGAATAGGTAAACAGAAGAAGCTTTGTCATCAAGACTTCAAAAATTTACAGCTGAATAAATTAAAAACAGAAAAAATATTAAAATATAAACAGGTACAAAGAAACAATAAGGAAAGGCACATAGAGACAGAACTTTTATGTTATCTGACCTAAAAATCTCATAATAGAAACATGGAAAAATCAGGGAAGCAAGTTGCCCATAAAAATGCAAAATTTCTCAGAAGCTGATATTATGAGCCCTGAAGTGGTGAAGCCTATAGAAAAGGAAGAAAAAAATATGGAGCAAGTGGTCAATCAGTTCAAATAAGACACAATTACACAAATGCAAGCGATGTTCAGTGAGTTTTAAGAGGTATTTAGCAAGCAAACAATGGTCTTAAAAGATAAAATGTTAAATGGCTTTATAGAGGACACAAACCTAAAGATTAATATGACAATGCAAATCTTGAAGGGACACTTCAATAAAGAAGCAGAAATAATATCAAGCTAAAGTTCAGGGTATGAAAAAAATCAACCAAATACATCAAAAGTCACTTCGAGCATCATGTGAACTGCATGTCAGATCTTGAGGATAAGACTGACCCACTGAACTAAACACACATATATAATCAAAAGGCAAGAGGACAACAGGTGGTTGAATGCAACAGAAGAGATGATAGAAAGAAAGCCAACCTTAGAAATATGAGAGTGAAAGAAAAATAGAGGACAACACAAAAAGTATATTTTATTTATGGAAATTATAGCAAAGAATTTCCCAAGCCTAGGAAAAGAATAAGCTTCAAGGTGTAAGAGGCATACAGCACACCAAATAACTTTGACCAGTAAACAGACCCTGCATGACATATCATAATCAAAATACCAAACATTCAACACAACAAGAAAATGCTAAAATCTATAGGAGAAAATCAGAAAGTAACGTACACAGACAAAACCCACCAAGACAATTTCAGACTTCCACAAAAACCATAAAAGTCATAAGGACATGAAGGAATACCTTTTAAGTTCTGAAAGAAAACAAGTGCTAACCAAGACTGCTATAACTGGCAAAATTAACATTCAAAATTGAGGGAGAAACAAAAACTTTTCATGACAAAAATTCTAAATAAATTTATGACTACTAAACAAGGACTGCAGAAAATATTTAAGAGAATTTTTGAATAGAGATGGTACTAAATAATTCAGAGAGAAGGAAAAAACAAAGAGAGAGAATAATATAACCAGATTAGAGACTAAAGAACACTAAAATAATAAGACAATAAAAAATATAGCAACTATATCACAATAATGACTCTCAGAAAAGAAGGAACATGGCAAACTCCTTCCTGGAAGCTAGCATTACCCTATACCAAAAACAGACAAACACTTAACAAAAGATTAAAACTGCATGCCGATTTCATTAATGAACATAGATACAAAAATCTTCAATGGGATGTTGCAAACAGAATACAAAAAATCATTAAAAAGATCATATACCATAACCAAGATGGCTTCATCCCAGTGATGAAAGGATGGCTTAACATAGGTAAATCAATTAATGTAATATACCACGTAAACAAAAGCAAGGATAAAAATCATATAATCAACTCAATAAATATAGAAAAAAAATGTTTGACAAAACCCAAAAGTCATTCATTATTAAAACCCTGATGAAAGAACCTTATCTCAAGCTAATAAAAGGCAACATTATATTAAATAGGTATATGTTGAAAGCATTTCCCCTAAAATCAAAAACAAAACAAACAAAAAAAAAACAGCATCCATTCTCACCTCTCTTTTTTGATATAGTACTCAAAACCTTTACCAGGACAATTAGGCCAGAAAATGAAATACAGGAAATATATATTGTAAAGGAAGAAGTCAAACTATCCTAAATTGCCAAAGACGTGATTCTATACATATAAGACACTAGATACTCCACCAGAAGACTATTAGATTTAATTAACAAATTCAAATGCCTAGGAATCAACCAAGGAAGCAAAGGACCTCTGCAATAAAAATGATAATATGAATAGTAATGAATAAATAACTAAGCTGTTACGTAGGAATTTTATCCCATTTTCAGACATTTCCTGAGTTTCAAGGAAGTTAAGATATTTTCCTAAGGTCACACATCCAGCAGTAATAGATCTCAATTTGAACCTCAGTTCTGTTTAAAGGCACATTCCATTATATTTCAATATACCACACCACCATGTATCATACTAAGCGGTGTGTTTTAAACCATTTTGGGTAACAGTAAAGTGGTCATTATATTGAAACAGCTGTTTTTAAATACAATTTTTTCACAAATCTGTTAAACAATAAATTTTAAGCATTGCATTTTTAAAATGTGTTACCTCTTAAGTTTTTATACACAAGACTCCTGCATTTCAAGACAATTTTTTAAGGTTCATGTCTTTTCCTAGACTTAGGAAATGGAAAACTGATTCAACTCCTATGGAATACAGCATGGAGGTATCTCAAAAGGCTGAAAATAAATACTCCATTCTATCCAGTAATATCTCTTTTGGGAATGTATCCATGAGTTAAAAGTAACATATAATAGAGATATATGTATAACCCATATTTATAGCACCACAACTAATAACAGCTACACTGTAGAAGATATCAAAATATCCATCAACAGACCAGTGGATACAAAAATTGTGGTGTATGTACATAATGGAGTACTACTCTTCTATAAAGATAGATACATTTGAGATTTTTGTAGGTAAGTGGATATA
Organism: Ctenodactylus gundi; assembly: GCA_004027205.1. Taxonomy (NCBI): domain Eukaryota; kingdom Metazoa; phylum Chordata; class Mammalia; order Rodentia; family Ctenodactylidae; genus Ctenodactylus; species Ctenodactylus gundi. The sequence continues at coordinate 350,872 of PVKB01000055.1, read as the reverse complement.
ACTTAAGACCATTATGCTTAGTGAAGTGAATCAAACTCAGGTTACATATCATGTGGTTTTTCTAATATGAGAAATCCAAAATAAAAGAATTTTATAGGACCAAATGGATATGACAAGGGGAGTCTGGAGGAGTCTGCAGTGCGTGGGCATGCCAAAAATGAGGAGGGGCTTCCGGTCAAGATGGCGGCTGAGTAACAGCACTGCACAATGTCTCTTCATTGACTCACTTAAAAAGTCAGGAAGATAGTTAGAAAAAGCGTGTTTGGTGAAGCTAGAAAACAGAGGAGCATCCCCCAAAACTGAAAGGCAACCAGTGGGAGGCCAGAAACTCTGAAGGATCATCAAAAGCAGAGGAAAAAAAAAAAAAAATCCCCACGGACCAGGAAGCCACCACAGCCAGCAGCGTATAGCTGGAGCCCCGGGCAGCTGAGGATGGAGGAAAGCTCACAGGGACCTGAACATCTGACCTAATGAAGCTGGGAGAGAGCGGAGCACACAACAATGGGAGAGAAGGCTGTGGGCGGGTTAGAAATTCTGAAGTCACATCTGAAGGGGAGGAAAGAAGCAGCCGACTTGGCGTGGAGCAGCCAAGGACTCACAGACCACAGACAAGGTCTGGAGGCCAGAACCTCAGACCAAGGTAAGCGCAGATCCGGATAACTGGGAATGGTCAGCAGTGGGTGGTCCCACCCTCTGAAATACCAACCCGTGGGTGTGTGTATTACAAACACAGCGCGCACTACCCCTAGAAAAGGCCCCGGGATCCCAGATCAGAAACAGGGCTCAGCAGCCTTCTCAGACATGGTAACAAATCTCATACAAAAAGACCTGACACCCCAGAATATGGTACCAGGGATAGTGAGATTGCAGAACCCAAAGAAGAAAAGGGCAAAAATGATGGTAACTTCTGGGCCCAGATAATCAGTGAATTAAAGCAGTAATGAAAGCAGGAAGCAAAGCAGGAAATAAAACAGTGCAAGAGCTACAAAACTTAGCTAAGCAAAAAGCAAGCCTTGAAAAGCAATTAGAGGAGACCAAAGAAGAAATGGGGAAGCATGGTTACAAATCTCCTACAAAAAGACCTGAAACCCCAGGAGATGAAGTCAGGGTAAATAAAGATGAATATGGCAAAAATGGTGGCAACTTCTGGGCCCAGAAATTCAGTGAATTAAAGCAGGAATTAAAGCAGGAAATAAAACAGACAGCAGAAGAGATACACCAACACATAGCTAAGCAAAAAGCAAGCCTTGAAAAGCAACTAGAGGAGACTAAAGAAGAAATACACCAGAAGATAATAAAGACAAAAGAAGAATTTAGAGAAGAACACAAAAGAGATATAGAAAAATTGAATGCAGATATTCAGGAAATGAAAACCACGCAGGAAATAATAAGCAATCACTTTAAACAACTTCAGAATAGAATGTCATACCTAGAAAATAAAGTGACTGAGCTGCAACATACAGGCCATCAAGAACAAAAAGTAAATAAAGAAAGCAAATCATTACAACGGCTGATAGATGATTCAAGGAGAAACGACCTCAGAATTATGGGAATCCAGAAGAAGACTGAGGACAAAACAAAAGGCTTAAATGACATGTTAAATGAAATAATGGAGGAAAAATTCTCAAATCTAAGAAAAGAAAAGAACATGGAACTATTGCAGGCATATAGAACACCAAACAACTTTGATCAGAAGAATCAGAAGAGATCCTCATCACGACATATCATAATTAAAATTCTAGAAATCTAACACAAAGAGAAAATACTAAAAGTGGTAAGAGAAAAACAGAAGGTGACCTACAAAGATAAGCCCATCAGGATAACGGCAGACTTCTCAATCCAAACTCTAAAAGCAAGGAGATCATGGAGCAATGTCATCCAAGCACTAAAAGAACATAAATGCCAAGCAAGACTGCTATATACAGCAAAATCATCTTTTAATTTAAAGGGAGAACTTAAAACTTTCCATGGCAGAGCCAGCTTAAAGGAATTTGCAGCCACTGAGCCAGTATTGCAGAGAATACTTAAAGGAAACTTAGAAAATGAAAGGGAGACAAGGGACACTAATGACCCCAGAGGAAAAGCGACAACAGCTAGAGGACAATGAGCTGAGAAAAAAAGTAGGTTAGTAATCAGTGAAATATGAGTAAATAAGTTATGAAAGTTAAAAAATTCTGAAATAACTAAATTTGCCTTCATATCTGTCACTTTAAGTATATTTATATGGTATATATTTAAGTTCATTTAATGTAGCAATGTGATATAGTTTTAACTTTGTTTTGTTGTAGCAATTCACTTATTAGGTCACTAATGTAAGTTTATCCTAAGGAAACTGATTGACGTAGAGATAACCCTGTGAATGTACAAGTATGCACCTTCCAGTATTCAGCTAAGGCAATTGAAATTTATTTATTTTTCTTCTTCTTTCCCAAATTTACTAGTCTTTCGAACTAAATGCTTGTAGTTATTTTCTAATGTGAACTGGTGGGTAAGGTCAGGTTTAACAATAAGAACAAACATATAGCAAAATATAGAAAAAAAAACTTTTGGTGAATATCCCAATAAAGGGATTGGTTGGATACAGAGAAGAGGCATCAAGATTTAACTACTGCGTACCCATTAGAGGAATAGGAAGCAGAGTTAGAGTGGTGACTTAAGTGAAATGACTTAGGTGTGGAAGATTAATATGTTAAAGACCGTATGGTTTCTCAGACTTGGAAAACCTAGAACACAGACATTCTTTGGAACCATATGAAGTGATAGCCAGAGACAGGGGCAGGTATAGCGAGGGGGTGGGAGGGTAGAAAATGGGAAGGGATTGTAAAGTCGGTATAATTCGTAGATGTACTCAACACCCAAATTCATTGTAAATACTATGTATTACATTTGTATACTAACAAAAATAGTGGGGGGGAAAAAACAAAAATGGGGAGGGAAATGGATTCTAATGTTGACACAACAATAATTTGTATAAAATACTGAAGTTTGATGTAACCATTGTGTATTGCCCATATATATATATACCAATAAAAATTGGGGAAAACTTTCTAATTTTATGAGACATTTTAATGAAACAGAGATGCTAAGGTACATTGTGTTTTACTTAATTTACTTGTCAAGGTGAATTATATTCATCACTACTAAAATAATCTTACTGGGTTGCACCATTTGTAGAATTTTGGAAATAGTTTATTTTGCTCTTCCTTCTCCCTGTTCCAGTCCTTTCCCCCCCCCCAAAAAAAATGAATGCTAATTTCTCTTTTTAAAATACTACTAGCATTGGGAATCATTACAAATTTATTCATCTCTCTATCAAACATTCACAGTATGCTTTGAATTGTTGAAACTAATCCTCACAAGAAACTCACCACCAACCAGAGTTAAGGTAATATACTCATCATTTATTTTAGAGACAAACTAAGCTGTCTATGTCACACAGTAAAAGTTAGAGTCCAGATACAACTTCAGCCTCTTTCAAAGTTCATCTAAGAATATTATAGCTAGTTCCATCTTCTCACTCCATTGTTATTCCACTATTTTATGAAGAGTGTTAGCTAGAATGTATTGTACCAATTAATACACAACTCCCTTATCAGCTCTCTTACCAAGCATTTTCCCAGTCTAATACACTGCATTCAAACATTCACTTGGTGCAAGCTTTGACCTGAAATTCACAAAGAGCCAGAATGTTTTGACCTTTATTTGATGACCTAAAATAACTGTCCTCATTTCCACAACCGCACCATCTCAATTTTTCTTTGCTTTTTCTTTTACCTTGTACCTCTGAACACATATTTTTAAAGCAGCCACAACTACAATTAAAGAAAAACTAAAAATCTATCTATAACATTCTTTACACTTAAAATATAAAATTAGACAATCATTTGTACAATTTAGCACTGAGATTTTGTGCTAATTTATAATTAGACCAATAATTTCTATCATGAGGTTTATTCTTGTTATACATTTTGCTAAATTGTGAATTACTTGCTTACAGATAATCTTAATGGAAGAAATCAATACACAAAAGGTCAATTATTGGTACATGGGACATTTCCATGCTTTCACCACACTTAAAAGCTAATGTAGAAAATCAGTAAGTCAAAGAAATTATTTAGTCAATAAGAAAAACTATAGTCTCTAATCTGATAAATGAGAGGGAGATAGCTTGCCCCTTCATTCCTTATTAGAAATTCCGGGTTTTTTAAACTACATTTTAAAAGGCATTCTTTAGTCATTTCTCAGGATTCTATAAATGCATAATGCAGACAAGCTGGCTTTTATAAAATTGACGTCTCCTTTTAAATCATCCAAGTCTTACTTCATTGATATGCTTATTCGGGTCAGGATCATCCTTGAACAACTTAGGTGATGTCATTTTACTTTTCCAAAACCATCCGATACTTAATGCACTGATCCCAAACCCATTCATTTAACCATGCTTCCCATCATAGCCCATTGTCCAACCAACACTCCCTTTGTGACAGCTTTCCTACATCCCTACTGTCTTTTTCCAAAAATCAAGACTCAGAACTCAGATCAAATGGTACTTTCTCGATGAAGAGTCCTCTACTACTCCCAATCAAAAGTAAATAGTCTTTTCCTCAAAAAGTCAAAAAAAAGTTACTTCCAACTCCTTACAAATTTGTTTTATTTGCCTTCTTTTATACCTTTTCCATTTCTTCACTGTAAATACCTTGGAATCAGAGATGATTTTCAGCTATTTGTAAATCCTCCTAGTACCTAGCACTAAGAATACAATTTAAATGGTAAAAATTTACAACACTCCGAAGTTCTATGAAAAGGTTTAACACAGTGAAGTTATTTTAAGACAATTTTTGAATTTACATTATATTTAACTAAAATGTGCAATACAAAAACTTGCTCTTTGTACCAACAAACGAAATCAACTGATTGTTTCTGTGTATTAGTGCTGTTATAATAAAATATCTCAATCTAGGCAAGAGAAGTTCATTCCTCTCAGTTCTGAAGACTGGTAACTCCCAAAATCAAGCACTAGCAGGTTCAATGACTGGGGAAGCCTTGCCTCAGAATTTTCAAGATAATACCTTTTTTCTGCTTCCTCTGAAAAGGATGAATGGTGTGTCCTCACATGATAGAAGGGTGAGAAGAACAAGAAATCAATTCCTGAAGTCCTTAAGTAAGAGCCCTAATACCATACATAAAAAGTTTCTCTCAGGATTTAAACACATTTCAAAGACTCTACCTCTTAACTTCTTTCACATTCATGGTTAAATTTAATTATAAAAATCTTGAGGGATACATTAGGGCTACAGCACTGATATTTACCAAAAATCTATTATCATTGTGCCTTTCCAGTACCAAATTCTAGAAAGAAGGCAAAAAAGAAATATTCAACTGCCTTTTACATGAAAATGAAACTCAGCAAAGGATCCATCAGTGATCCCAATCAATGCAAAAGGCTTGGGGAGCAGGAAGAGTCATTTAAATTTGTAATGTTCTGAAACATCCTTAGAGATAATAATGTTGGATCTGGACCCTGGAGAATTTGATTGCCCAACTGTACAGGAAATGCTTTCCCCAAAAGGAATTACGTGAAGAAAGGTACGGAAATAGACATGCTTTTATGAAATAAATAATTCTCTACAAAATCAAAGAAGAGAAATTAGGGTGAGCCAAACTGCTAAACCCTTGCAGATTAACACAAGTTAATCTTGTGATCTCCGGCATAACAAAGTTAATAGGAGAGTAAACTACAGGAACCTAAAACAAAACCTAGCCAAGAGAAGAAAGACTGGCAAGAGTTGAAGGTTCAAGATCCAATATTTTGCCATATCCATTCTGGAATAGCTGAAACATTCAAAGTAAGTTAGTTGCCTTCTAGACTAAGAGATTTCTCTTACTAAAGAAGGAAAATGGAAATTTTCCCCTTCTCATATTCAATGCCTACAGCATAATAAACAGTAGATGCTTCAGAAAGAAAGGAAAGAAAAAGAAGAGGAGCTGGAGGAATATCACATTGGCTACAGCGCTTGCTACCAAAAAAAAAAAGCCCCTGAGTCTGATTCCCTGGGGTCAAATAAACCATGCCTATAATCCCAGCACTCAAGAGGCTGAAGCAGAAGAATTTTTGAGGCTAAGGCCCGCCTGGACCTCATAGGAAGTTTAGGACCAGCCTAAAGTACAGAGAAAACTCTGTCTCAAAAAGAAGAAGAAGAGGAAGAAGAAGAAGAAGAAGAAGAAGAAGAAGAAGAAGAAGAAGAAGAAGAAGAAGAAGAAGAAGAAGAAGAGGAGGAGGAGGAGGAGGAGGAGGAGGAGGAGGGGGAGGAGGAAGAAAAGAGAGAACAAGAAAAGGAAGGTAGGTTAGATAGCTTCAACAGTAGCGACTCAAAAGGCTTTCTCAGACAAATTAGATAGTGCAAAAGAACCTAGGAAATGAAGTAATTAGTCTTACTAATATTACTTATTATAATATGCAAGGCACTGTTATAAGCATTTTATATTAGTTAATTTATTTGGTCCTAACTGCAACCCAAGATATAATTATTTTAACAAATTTATAGACACAAAAACTGAGCATCAAAGAGCAAGAGACACAAAACCAAATTTTGACAGATCATTTGACTTCAGACCATGCACTTACCATCCTGATAAGAAGGTCATGGTTTCTCTCAGCTTTTAGAAAACAAAATAAACCATGGCTTCATGAGTACCATTTCACGGCGTCACTCATCTGGGGCCTGCACTGGTATCTAAATCATAACTACAACAAGCCTCATCTTTAAAATTAAAGTAAGAGTAATATATTGTAATATATTTTCATTTGCCTACTCTACATGAATAGTGAAGATTAATCATATTTTTAAAAATCAATGCTGTTGTATGTTTATATATCACATATTACCAATTCAATATTTCAAAATGCTGCCCATCACCATAAAAATGATCTCTAAAACTGTGACAGTGTTTGCGTGCCAAAAGTAATCATAGTGCATTTAAATATCAAATTAATCTGATTACATTTGAAAAGAGGCAATCAATAAAATATTAATTGCATTATATGTGTATATGTGTGTATACCTGTGAATGTATACATATAAAATCTTAAACATGACAAGTGACTTTTCAGTGTTCCCCAATAAACATACAAATCCTATGTGACTCCATAGCCCTAATAGTAACAAAACATTGACATTAGTTTATTTTTTCACAAAAATAAAAGGCAGTTAACCTAGTAGACTAAAACCAAATAGTTTCATCTGGTATACTGGAAACTGTTTTATAATCATGCAGCTGTGTCTACCATTTCAAGTGAGAGTTAGAAGATATATTACAAGTACTGACAGAAGGCAAATTTCAACATGAACAGATATAAAATAATTCTTTTAAAAGAGATAAAATAACCTATGGAAAATCCTTAGCATAAAACCTGAAAAGCTAGATTTAACAGACAAGCACGGAGCATGTTTTCTGATGAATTAAGGCATCTTGTAGAACAGAGTAAAATAAACTGAAAGGTATAAACGTAGCCTTAGTGTTCCCTGCACAAACAAAATGTGGAGAACCACAGGAAGGATAAATCAATTCATTTAGAAATCTTCTCTTAAGAAGTCCTTTCAAAAGGGAAATTTTGTTCATTCTCTGGAAATATAAACACAAAAGCCAGCATGTGTTCCAAGAGACTATATCATAACCTGAATATATCCCAACAAAGAACTGAAACATATGTAAAGTTATGGATTTCTTACACCAGTAAAATTTAGTTTGGAAACAAATATCTTCAGTTGACACAGATCAAAGGGTTGGTAAAATACTACCATCTAATATTTGAACTCTCTCGTCAACACTATGAGCAAGGATCATGTCTACTGAATACTTTTAGATAACAGAAATCTGCTACTTATTAAGCTGCCTACCGTATTTCGGGATAAACTGTTTCTCTGTATTACCTGCTCTCTGACTCTAGAGTTTTCCTCTTGTAATACACAGAGTAAATCTAATTCTCCTACATGAAAGCCCGCCAGGCCATTTCAAACAGCTATCATACCCTCTTTGAATTCTCTCTTCCCCAGGCTAAAGTTTCTTGCTTACTTCACTCATTCCTATGTTGTGGTCAATTTTCTTTCCCTCTTTCCCTATAGCTGCATTCTTAAACATAAAACTCTGGGTTATACCATAACAGGACTCATGAAATCTGACAACCCTCCACCAGTGGGGTATTTTTTAGGTTTTAGTAGTCTTAATTATCTACCAGTTAACATATATGTGCTACATCTATAAAACTCTTGCTACTGAAGCAACCCGTATCAACACAGCTGCTACATGTACAATATATTTTATAGTACTTTTCTGAAAATAGACTTGGAATAAGCTTGTAAGTATAAAGATTTTCCTAGTCTCACAGTCACATTATTTTGTGTCTGTTATTGTATTTTTAAAAGACAAACAAAATTGTACTCCATTACCTTACAAATTCTGTTCTGGATAATTACTGGTTCTTTTGAAAAGTAAACCTACCCTAAAAACATGGCAATCTGCAATTGCATTCTGATAACATGGTACAAGCTCCAAAAACAAATAAAAAAGAAGAGCTAAGTAGTTTGAATGAAGGCAGTATTATATGAATATACATACATATTTTTTCAAAATAATACTATTACTCATTGTGTAAATAAATACATTTTGATATGTTAAAAACATACTATATTGTGGCACATATTGTCCTCTATATATAGCTGAAATGGTAAGTAAGACTGTTCCAATATCTTCTTGGTCAAACTTGCACAATGTTAAATTAAAGCTTGCTTCTTGTTGGTAACTCATAAGGATTAAAAGTGTTTGCATCTGGTAATCTCCTTCATCAGCCTGGTTGTATGTCACTGAAATTACTAATATCAAGTAACTTGCTTTTCCTATTAGAGTCTAAGGCTCTTAAGGGCAGACATGTTGGCTTTCATCTTGTTTCACTAGCTTCTAAAACAGAAACTGAAACACACGTAATAATATAAGTTGATATTTTTAATGTTTACTAAAATAACATCATGAAATTAGATCATTTCTCTATACTCCCTCCTTTCTTTAACAAAGCTAACTGGGAGGGGAGGGAGAAAAATAATATCCTAACACCTAAGCATTAGATAGCATACTTATAAATTTCAGATGTACTATATACCTAAATAAAGTAGCAAATGAAATACTTCACATTTGTAGGAACATAAAAATTACATGTCTGTATTTGTCAATATAATTATCAAATTATTAATATTTCTTTAACTTCATCTTTTCAAAAAGTCTTTTTTCATGTAAAAATGTTTATTCTTCACATCCTAAAACTAAAAAAGACTTTGCAGACCAACCCAAGAGTATCACAGCAAGTAAATCTATTTAAAGAATATAACTTATAGGCAGAGATTTTCCATTAAATGGTTCATTGCATTTTAAAATCATTAGCATGAACAGAAATATATTTACATAAATTACATTGTTTTCTCAAGGCATTATTAATTGGAACGTGCATTTCAGTGACTTCATGGAAAATATAATAGCATGTTCAAGCAAACATATAGCAAAATCTTTAACTCCTTCCATATTAAATGTTATATACTCTTATTATTTATCTCAGAAATACCCACTCATGAATTATTCATATCTATCCAGATCTGTTACATCAGGTGTCAGATTAGTCACAGAGGTAGAAAGTGCTGAGTTTTACATGAAGTATTCATTAAACTTGGTGAACTCATTAAAGTATGTTAATTAGGTAATAGACAAAGGAACTTGGTATTTGGTAGAGATTGGGCGCTGTTAATACCTTGCTTTGTGCTAATACCTTGGCTGCAGCTTTTCCCCCCTTAATGAGCAGAGGGAAAAGCTGATTATTCCAAATGGAGAAAAAAAAATCACATGTGTTACGTGTTGGAAAAACTGCCCCAGGTGACAAAAGGAAACACATACCAAGGAACTGGCTCTCTAACAAAGAATATCATTTCTAATCTTCTAAATTTTTCTTTGATACAATATTCTTTCATGAAAAGCGTGACATCAATTTAGATATTATGAAAGATATTTCATTCTTAGCAATTACTGTTCCATTAACACAGATTTTTTTTTTATCTCAGATTCAGATTGCTGTATGTCACAAATACAGGGTGCCTAATCTTGACTTACTGTTTTGTTTCATAATATTAAAAACTTAAAGACATGAGAACATGTATTCTTACTTGCAGGTAAGACAAAAAACACAAATAGTTTCATGTCAAGGAAGTAATTTACAATTTCAATGCCAGATTTTCAAAGGCTTAGAAATTTTCCACAGAAAGACCTAAAATTGAACATAAAGCCAGCAGATGCACATGAGACACCAGCTCGCAAACTTCGCGGCAGCCCTGGCCGCGGGTGTTGCCTAACTCCGCCAGCTGTCTCAACAATGAATCTAAATCACACAAGCTGACTCCTCCTGCTCAGGCGTGTATGTGAAAGTTTTGCTTGTGCAAATGAAGTTTATTCTTGAAAATAAAAAAGAGTATTTCTTTCTAGGTATGAAATATCTTAAGATTTAGCCCTTTTCTGATAATCAAGTGGACCAAAGCGTGTATTACTAGATACTCAGTCCTAAAGGTTCTTCCCTTTTTTCATTAAGACTGGGTCTCACTCTGTAGCCCAGGTTGGGCTTGAACTCACTAAGGATGCCAGGTTGGCCCTGGACTCACAGCAATTCTCCTGCCTCAGCCTCTTGAATGCTGGGATTAAAGGCCTGCACCACCATGCCTGGCTATGTGGTGCTGGGGAATATGAACTCTGGTAATAGCATTTGACTTAGTGCTTGCAAGCGCTTTAACCACTGAGCCATTCCTCCAGCCCCTGTTCTGATTATTTCTTGATCCAAGTAACTTTTAGCTACTAGTTCAATGATACCCCAGAACAAAAATTTATTTTATTCAGAGCTACATGCTAACTTCTGTGACATGGTCATAGTTATCTAATACTATCATCCACTTTATTACACACAGGATCAAAAACAAAAATCAATATTGGAGTCTCAGAGCTGCTTCTTTCTAGTATTTCTATGTTTACTAGACTACATCCATTATTAAAAATAGTTCCCAAATGAAGCTTAAAATTTCAATAATGTAATAAAACAAATCTGAAAGATAATCTTTAAGATATATATTAGTAAAAAATTGTTTGACACTTAGAACCTATTAACAAAATTGATAGTTATAAATACATACTCTCCATAACTCTAGGCAAATTGCTAAAGTCTCTTATCAAAATCACTGCTGATTAAAAAATAGTATAACAGTAATATTAGTTTATATTCATCAACATATCTGGAAGCAAATTAAACAAAAAATTATGCAAAGATAAAGGACTTTTATTACTGCAACGTTAAAGTTCATGCAACACAGATAATGCAATTAAGTATTCAAAAATAATATCCTGCTTGGCCGTGGGCACTTCTCAACCAAAGAATGTGCTCTGAACCACAACATATCATAATTTCTGATAGAATTTCTAAGAGCAACTTGCCACATCATTTAATAGGGCCCCACCAAAGGACACAACGCAGAGAAGGTGGAACAACACAACTGTCAAGTTCACACCTATCTTTCCTTCTGACTGGAAGTTAAAGAGAAACAGGTTTGCAATATAGCAAACATCAGTTCATCCACCATTTACTTTTTAATTAATAGCCATTTCAAAGTACAACAGTTCCAAGAATCTGTATTTTGCACATACAGAGATACCAATGTTCTATCAGCTCGGTGATCAACAGGTAACTATGTAACTTCTACTGAGGATATAACTGCTGATTCAATTTGGGGTTTAAAAAAAAACCTTCTAGAACATGAATATCTTAAAGGTTTGACTCAGTAAACTAATAAATAAACATATGACTAAAAAACTCCACTATGGGCAAGGCCCAAAGGTACTGGTTTCAACTTTAAATGCACAGATACTTGCCAAAAAAAAAAAAAATCAAATAGTAATCTAGCTAACCATGGGTCAAAATTTCAGAGAGGAAGATATGAGCAAATCACTTAGGGAGAAACAGGAAGTATTGAGCCTGGTTTTTATTGCTAGTATTATTGTATTATGTTTGTTACACAGGCTGCCTATTCTGACAGGATAGAATGCTTTCTAGTCATGGAGATTACCAGGAGATGATATTTTTCTAATCTCCTTACAAAAGTCTTCAAATATAAACTAATTTTTATAAATTACAATTTTAAGGAAATTGTTGGCCACTCTGTATTTCTCTTCAAAATAAGGAATATAATGGTTTAGTTGCTTTGGATGCAGTTTTTCTTTAAAAAATTGATCAAGCAATACTTTTTTTAACTGTAGAAAACAGTCTTTAAAACAAATTAATACTATCTACCCAAAGATAAGAGAAGCACCTAGCTGATTTTTTAAGTTTCTTCAGCAGTTATTTATGGTTTTGAAATTTTAGGAACCCATATATGCACTTAACCCAGTCGAATCAGTTCACAGAATTATGAAGAAATTAAGAGTCCACAAATTTTGGACATTATTTAATTTAAAAGCGAATGAAGAGACTATCTTCACAGAGCATTTTTTATTATGTGTGAACTAGAGAGAACATACGGTTTGTGAAGACCATGATCATCTACATTACTTTTGGCCACTACTTCCCTCTCTCTGACTCTTCCCCTATGCCTTCTCCCCCTCCCAATCTCAAAATTTATTCCCTTTCCTAGAAGTCCATCACCCTTGTTCTATCCTTTCTCTCTCAGGATGGGATCTTTTTATGCAAATATTTCTCTGTAATACAGGAGGGATACCTGTCGATAGTCAGTCTTTTGTAATCAGTCCATTTCATTAAGCATTATTGACTCAAGGTAGTCCCATTTTCTTTCAAATGCTTCAAATATGTATTTCTTTATGGCTGCACAGTATACCATTGCATATGGATACCACATCTTCTTTATCCATTCCTCCATCAATGGGCAAGTATTTTGTTTCCAGGACTTAGGTATTACAAATGGTGCTGCTACAAACACGGATATGCATGTGCCTTTATGATATTCTCCCTTTATCTTTGAAACCATGTCCAGTAGAGCTGTAACTGGATCAAATGGGATCTCTATTTTCAACTTTCTAAGGAATCTCCAGAATGCTTTCCATATGGTTGAGCCAGATTGCAGTCCTACCAACAGTTGTATAAGTGTTCCCCTTTTTCCATAGCCACACCAACATTTGGTTTTTTGAGGACTTAATGTAGGCCATTCTCAAAGAGGTGAGAAACTTCAACGTTGTTTGAATTTGCATTTCTCCGTTGGCCATTGGTGTTGAACATTTTCTCACATGCTTGTTGGCCGTTTGTAGTTCCTCTTCTGAGAAAATTCTTTCATTTCAGCTGCTCATTTCTCAATGAGGCCATTTATTTTAGGCTTTTATTTTTCTGAGTTCCTTATATATTCTAGATATTAATTCTCTGAGGTATTACTACCAAAGATTTTCTCCCATTAGGTGGGTTATCTCTTCATCTTGTTGGTTTCCTTTACGGTGAAGATGTTTAGCTTGATATAAACCCATTTGATCATTCTTGCTGTTTGTTCTTGTGCATCTGGTGTTCTGTTCAGGAAATCCTTTCTTGTTCCTGTATCTTCTAGGGTTTTACTTTTTTGTCTTCCAGTATGGTTAGTATTTCTGTTTCAATATCTAATTTTTTGATTCATTTTGATCTGATTTTACTATGTGTAACAAATACAGATCTAATTTTACTCTCTTTCAGGTGGTAATCTGGTTTTCCCAGCAACATTTGTGAAATATGCTGTCTCTTCTCCAATGGATTGTTTTGGCCTCTGTGCCAAAAATCAGGTAACTGAGGGTGTTTGGGTTTGCTTCAGTTATCCTCTATTCTGTTTCAAGGGTCTTCCCATCTGTTCTGGTAGGAGTATCATGTAGACTTAACCACTGTTACTTTCTAGTGTGTTTTGAAGTCTGGAAGTGCAATTCCTCCAGCTTTCTCCTTGCTGTTTAGGATTGCCACCAAGTATATTAAGACTAGCATTTTTACTTTTAGAAAGTGGAGGATCAGAAGTCCCAGGTCCAGCTGACGAATACTGCAAGTTTAACTAAGATTCCATTGCCTCAGATAAGGAATTATAGTGCACTAAAATACTCATTCATAATAAAAAAATATGTTGCTAAAATGCTGTTTCAGTACCTCTACTCCCTATTTAATGTGTGGATAAATCGTATTAAGTATACAGTTTTGAGTAATTCAATCTGCAAAATCGGAACAAAAGCAGTGAATAGAGAGATTGCAAGTATTAGAAGATTCCTCAGAGATCCATAAGCAAACAGTACTAAAAGACAGAGCGTAAGTGCAGAAAAAATACTATAAGACAATTTTATACAGTAAAATTTCATAATGTATTTTCAAGTAAAAACCTAGGCTCAGACTGTCCTGAAGATTTCTCCTCTGAATATAAACAAAAGATTTCCATTCATTCTGTTTCATCAACACTGTTATTAAAAAAACTTTTAAATTATCTTTCTGTGATGTTTATATTAAACTAGAAGAGAAATAAATAAAATTGAAAAACTCTATTGAGCAGTAGGGGGAAAATGTATGATACAAATTTAAAGTTGTTAAGACTATAATTTGAAATTGATAATATTTTATGTGGAGTCTTCCTAAAAGCATATTTGCATTATTAGAACTTATATCTAAATTTAATCCAACAGGAAAAAGGATCACAATATTTCATGAATAGACAATATACTTTTGTCCTCTATGGATCAACAAAAATGCATCTATGCTCTTTTTGGCCAAATATATTTGAAATCCTAGACATCGTGATGAGGCTTATAAACTTCCAAAAGTTCTTATTGAAAACTCATCAATGCATACTTAAAAGTTTAGATACTCATGTGTTAGAAAATGGAAGAACAAAAAAGCTCAGAATAAAATCAAGAGAGTTAAGGAAAGAAGGACTGTAATTCTACAATACCATGGAATGTTATATTTTTAATAATTACTTTGTGACAATAATTCACATACCATACTCTCTACATATTTAAATGTACAGTCTAATGTTCACAGGTTTGTGCAGCCAACACACTGATTTTAAGACATTTTCATCATCTGCAAAAGAAAGTTTATGCCTATTAGTTGTCACTTTCCCTTCCCCAGCAACTCTTCCCTTCTTCACCCGTGACAACCACTAGTCTACCCCCTGCCGCATTAGATTTGCCTAACCTGAACCCATCTCATACACACAGAATCATACCATTGCATTTTATGACTGGGTTCTTAAATTAACATAATGCTTTTGAAATTCATTAATGTTCATCACGAACCAATATTAGATTCATTTACATTGTTAAATAATATCCTATTGTATAGAAATTCTACCTTTTGTTTAACTGTTTATCAGTTAATTGGTATTTTTTTCATTTGTTATCTATTATGAATATTGACTCTATGAACATTCCTGTGGAAGTTTCTGTGTGGTCAAATGTTTTCCTTTGCAATTCCATTTCCAAATAATCATTTTAAGAGATATGCAAAACTATTTTCTTAAGTACATACTGAAAACATTTCGTAAGTGTCCCAATATTTTCATCCCAATATCATCTGATCATAATTACAAATAAAACATAAAGTGTTCACCATACTATATGCAAATGCAGCTCCCTTTCTATTTTGCTGATTAAGTTCAGTGGAAATTATTGCTTTCTAAACCACTCACATGATTTAAGTTTCTTTTATATTAATGTATGTTATTTATGTGAACTAATGGAAATGAAAATAAAATATATGCAAATATAAGTTCAAGAGACACAAAATTGAACAATCATTATGAGCTCTTATTTCCTTTTCTCTTTCAGGGAAGCCAAAAGGCATAAACTTACTAAACTATAAGACAAATACTACCATTTGTTTTCTTTTTTCATATATATATATATTACATGAAATACATTATCGTTACAATAATCTTGGGTATTTACTTACTACATACATATATCCCATACACATTACAACCCCTTCCCATTTTTGGCCCTCTCACATCCTCCCCACCCCACCCCCATAATTCCCACTATAATACCCATTTGTTTCTATAAAATGCCAGTATTCTGAGTTCTCATTAGAATCATGTTGAAAATAAAGGATAAAAGATCCAGACTAAATGACTCTAATACCAAATTTCAATGTACTCTCAAGTCATAAATTCATATTTGTCAAATTATTTAAAAATTAATGCCATAAATTATATTGGCAACAGTAAGCAGAATCCTAAGATGGGCCCGTGATGCCCATCCCTTGGTATTCACATCTCTTGTGTAATCTTCTCCCTTGAGTGTGGACTGACTGGCATCCAACCAAAAGGATATGGGAAAAGAGCTGAGAAGCAAGGCTTATGATCCTCTTATGTTACATTGGGAAAGAGAATTTTGTAGGTGTAAATAAATCCATATTTAACAAGTTTAACAAAAGAAAATTATTCTGGGAAGACTAGGTCTCAAAACATGACTTCTTGAAAAGAGGATCAAAAGATGGGTGTCCTAAGGCAGAAATATTGCAAAGATATTCAGCTATTGGATAATACCTAACAGCTGTGAAAAACATGCTTTAAAATATCTCCATGAAGAAAAAAATAAAATTAAAAAGTGTATGAAGAAAAATAAATACTTAAATTTCTACACAGCTGAACACTCGTCTTTGTCATTATTATTTTTGTGATACTGGGGATCAATTCTAGGGTCTTTGCATTAAGCTACGTCCCCAGAATATTTATTTATTTTTGATTTTGAGACACAGTCTCACCAAGTTGTTCAGGATGGGCTTGAACTTCATGCCTAGCCACCCAAAGTTCAGGAATTACAGGCCTGCAACACTAGGCCTCGTCCAAACACTTTTCAGAGTTAAACTGAAGGCATTACCAATGCATAGAAGCTTCATTTAGAAACAAGTAACTTTTCTAGTACAAAGATCCTTTATTGACAATCTGCCTATGATGTATTCAAAATGAAGACTATCCATTGAGCAAGGGGAGTTTCTATTCTTCATCAGCTTAGCATTTACTGTTAATCAATATTCAGATAACTATAGCATATGTCATATAAGCTATAATAAATATAAAAGCAAGTACACCACACTGCAAATGAGCTAGATATAAATCAGAATAATAAATACAATTGGTAGTGGTTGTGGAGCAGATTTCCAATGTAAGGTGGAGATAATATATCTTTATGTTTTGAATATAATATTTCTCATCAGATACTAAGTAGATCAAAAGGAAAGGTGAGTGCCAGGGCTTACACTTAATTTTAGTAGGAGTCCATAATAGGCTTCTTACTTTAAGTACAAATCTTGTAAATTTCTTTACATCAACTTTTTAAAAATGTGGATAAATTACACATAGCCTTTTTCTAAACACACGGAAGAGCTAATAAGAAAGAGAAGAATTAACTGGGAAAACCAAAGAGGTGGGTACAGGATTGAGTGTCACTCGCTGTGAGGCTAATCAGATCTGTCTGAGAGGTTAAATACTACCTACACAGCCTTGTGGGGTTAAAGAGGAAGGATGTGGCAGGTTTAGGAATGTGAAAAAATATGTGCCTAGATGGGGAAGACAGCTAGAAGTAAAACATCCTTCATATTGACTTTTCTTATGTGTTAAATTATTTCAATGACACAGAAAATCTGAAAAACTGAGATCAGATTAAAATCGTATAGAATTGCTGGTCCTCTAAATACTTGGAAATAAGACAGTAAATACATTCAACAGGATTTTAACATTGTCATAAGGCTTGGGGTGAATTTTGGCGGTAGAACACATGCTGACCTATGTGAGGCCCTTGTCGACCTCCAACACCACAGACACAACATCCAAAAAATATTAAACTTTAATTTCAAAGAATAATTTTATATACACATTATTAGCACATGATCAAACTTAACCAGGTCAGAGATGAGGAGTTCAAACACATACAAAAGTCTCCACAAATAAAAGACAATATAAATGGACCTATTGCCCATGAAGAAAAATTATCAAAGTCAAACTTTTTTAAATAAAGGAATAGCTTGTATTTTCAAGTTATGGAGACAAAGGCTAATCTTACAAATTTCAATGAAGAACTAAGACCAAAAACGAACTATACAAAGTAACTTAGAAGATTTGTTGTGAAATAATCCTAGAAATATGGAACTTAAATCTATGTAGTAAGACTTCAGTGGATGAAAGATAAACCAAAGAAATCACAATATTATCTATAAATAGATATGATAATTATACAATGAATTTAATTCCAGAACAAGAAAAATGAAATAACTATTTGAAAATATAATGGCCAAAAATTTCCCAAAACTAATGAATAACAACAAATCACAAATTCAAGAAACTCAAACAGATTTTGAATATGAAAAAAGAACTCTTGCTAGGAACAATAGATCTTTGTGAAATAGCAAAGAACTCTGCACACATATGTCAAGAGTGACTATCTTCTATATTAAAATATCATTTAATATCTAAAAGGCAAATACTGCTTATAAGAGAAAGGAAAAAAATTAAAGTATGGCATGAAGTCACCAAAAATAGGGGAAAAAGCATGCTATTAACAGTACACTCTGTCATTTACTGCTATTGACCTAAGGATTATATAATTTTGACTATTTGTTTTTTAAGCTGTTTAATTTCATAGGATCTTATTTGTTCCCTATGTTAATAATGTTCAAATAAGAGAAAACACTTTAACTTATCAAACCACAAACTTAATTTATCCACCACAAATGCTATAATAATATAATTTATGTGAAAGTAATATACATACACATATAAATATATGTACATACATATGTATTTCCTTCCAGTGGTAGCTTCCCCTTCTCTCAAATGTGGACTGGATATAATGAATAGATCCCAGAAAATAAAGCTTGGAAACAGTGCAGTGGAAAAAATGAAGAGACATTACCTTAACCAAGAGGTCAAGATTGAGTGCTAAATCGTAAGTCATGTTGATAGCGTGTACCACCTGGTATAACGCAAATGGGAAGGTACTTTAACATTATTCTGTTCTTCCCAAACCTTAGAATCCCAGTTCAATCACACAGAAAACGCGAGACAAACTCAAATCAAAGGACATTCTATAAAGTATAAATATCTGACCAATATTCTTCAAATTATCAAAGTTATAAAAAACAAAGAAAAGGGGGAAGTATCACAAAACAGAGGAGACTAAGGAGGCATGACTGCTAGATTCAAAGTTTTATCCTAGATCAGATCCTGAAAAATAAAAAGGCCAACAGTTGATGAACTCATGAAATTTGGATAGAATCTATAATTTAGCTGAAAGTAATAAGCTAGTTTTATTTCTTTAATTTTAATCAGTATATCATGAATGACATTAAAATCATAGAAAATGGTACATGTTAAAGACCTCTGCATTTTTCAGCATTTCTTAGTTTCTACATTATTCCAAAGGAAACACATCAATTTTTAGAGATCATCACCTTTGAAATAAGGAAGTAAAATGCCTATCTTAAAGCACTGAAAAAAACAAGTCTAGTTAAGATAGAGGTCAAAAAATTTAAAATTTTAAATATATTAGTATGGGAGAATACTTTTCTAAATGTGAATAAAACACAAAAAAATATAAAGTTAATATTCATCAGTTGACCAAACTACAATAAAAACTTCTATTAAAAACACAAACAAATGTACAGAATAACTGGATAATATAAATAAAAGGCAAAATATTACCATGTAAAGAAGACCGTAAGAGTATATAAGATAAAGTCCATTTTTAAACTTGGACCAGACTATGGCCAAGCAATTCACAGAATACATGACCAATACACTTGAAAACACATCCTAAGGAAATAAAGATTTTTAAAATGTTTTTCATTCATTATATTCACAAAAATAATTTTTATGGTATCACATTTTGGGGAACATATGTATTAAAAATAACTCAAAGATATGCAAAAATTGGGTCAGCCAGCTTGAAAAATCAATTTTTTCAACATCTAGCAAAAAAATTAATGCAATTAGATACCTCAGTCATCTACTCCACAAAGCACTATTTTACTGAGGCACTATTTATAAAAGGAAAAGAAATTGAAAACAGCTTAACTAACAACCAATCAATAAGAGAAAAGCTATAGATTGTAGGGTATGACTACAGAACATCGGACAGATACAATGAGGTAGTTCAGTCATTACAGCGCATGGATCTCCAAAATACATTACTTAAGTGAAAAGTAGTAGTACAGTGCTATTTTTGGAAGACCTATGAAATGTATTATCCACCAGTATATACCAGATCTGAGTGCATACTCAACAAACTGGTAACCGTAATTAATCTGTGAAGAGTTTTCAGCAGAAATATCCTCTAAACTTCCTAAAAGTAAATTATATTTCTTTTTAGGTGGCAAGAATCTTATTTTCAAAAACATTTTAGCCATATATATCAATTATTAGAGTCTCAACAATTCTTCAATAAATATCAACATGAATCCCTTCTAAGTTTTGACAAGGAAACACCAAGTTTACATGGAAAACTGAAATAACCTGAAAATACAATAACTTTATTTAAAAATAAATCTTACCTCTCAAGAGTATATAATGTACATTTTCAATAAATTCTTCCATGATGACTAAGTGAAGGTGAGTGACCACATAAGCCACCTGTTTTGAAACATCCTCAATTGAGGAAAATGAGAATTCTACCATTTCAAAGTAACAACAAGTTCAAGAAATTAAATTAATGGCAATTGAGTTTAGGTCATTTTTTTTTAACCACTAACTTACGACATATAGTGAGATCACTTAGCCCCACTGAGCCTGATTTTGTTTATAATTCTTTTTCTGGAAAATAATGCTGCCTGCCTTACTCACTTCACAGAGATGTAGAGGAGCAGAGGCAAAAATGAAATCATAGAGATGTTACTATTTGAAAAAATGCATGAGTACTATACTTACTCAGAACAAAAAAAAATTGAAGGTTCTTTTTTAACAGAAATTATACTGTTTAATGCAATTGGTATCAGCACTCTAGAAGTACTGGTGCTGAAAAAGTGGTCCATGAAACTGGACCTACTTCTCTAATCAAATTTGTTTGAAATATATGACAGCTGGATGATAGAGAGATAATTTATAAATATAAAATCCAAGGATATAAATGACCAATATTGAAATTTTAAAAAGAATAAATCTACAGAGTAATAAATCTGCACAAGAATTACTATAAATTTCAATAATGTCATGCTGATAAGAACACAAAAATAACAAATAACTCTATAACTATGTGTGCTTCCATCTTCTTCAAAGTCTTTTCATTCTTTCTTCTTCTCCTCCTCCTCCTCCTTCTCCTCCTGCTCCTCCTCTTCGGGGTTTCAGACTACAGTCCAGGCTGGTCCTGAACTCATATCCTCCTTTTCTTATAGATACTGATTTATACATTCTAATTTAGCTATGAAATAAATGAAAATTTGGTAGCTGCCTATACTACTTTAAAAACACAAATTGCTTTGCATTCATGTTCTAAAATATTTACCAAACAAAACATCAAAAAGTTAATTTTATCGTTACCATATGTGCATAAAAACAAGACATATTGTACTGGACATGTACTTTTGATTATCAATTAATATTTCAAACTATTTGTGTCTCCTCTAATTTGGGCATTATAATAAATATATCCTTTGGCAGTCACTTTGACAGGCTGAAACATTTAAAATTAGTGTGTTCAATTATTTGAAGAATTCCAACATTATTAAACATGATGGGCATGTAAACGCTATTACCTATGTGGTTACAAGAAAATCTGGGTAACTGCCTAGTCTCAAAGTTAAATTAGGATAATTTGATTCCTCAGAATGAGAGAGCAACCATAGCAGATTTTGTTAACAATCTGTAATTAAGAAGATCCTGTATTATCATTCCAAAGAAAGAAAAGGCTGACTTTTTAAATACCTTCTCCAAAATATCTTAGCATAAAAGATATATCATCACTACAAGAATAGTGCCTACTTTAGAACCGTGAAAAAACAAGAAAAATGTCATAAATTTTTCTGTCATAAAACTCTTGCTACCTAAAAAGATGAAAATTCCAGACAATACATATAAAAATATGAGGTGAAAGGGAGGATTTCAACAAATGTGAAATGTTTTTTATCTCAGTAGTTAAGTTCTGTAAGCATTTCTAGCCAGACCAAAGACAAATTTATCAGAAGCATTGGGTGTGTCTAGTTTTTAATCAATTAATGTAATTTATAAGGCATAAATCATCGGCTAAAGTTTTAAAAGCATTATCAGCAGGGCTGATTACAATATATACTTATGTAGCTATTTTAAAACAGGTCCTTAAATCTTTTTGGCTTACGCACCAAACTTCCAAGCCAATTAATGGGTTACGCAAGCAAGAATTTGAGTTCTAACATGAGACCCTAAAGACACAATCTAGTATAATAGTGGGATAATTATAAATTTAGGCTGGTGTTCTCTGCTTTGCAGCATCAAAATATTTCTCACTCACTTGTGATGCATAATTCAAACTGGTAAGATAAAGTTAGAAAGAATATTTAGTACTGTTTTATTTTTAGTATCCTGAAGTCTGTTTGTTTAAATGCGTTATCAAGCAAAATTGTTCTATTCAAGTTGAGGAACGTCACAAAGAAGTGCAGTAAGTCTTCGATGTGAGTAAGCCTAGGGGTCTCAAGAGAGAACACTAAGCATTCATCACGCTACACGACCTCACTTTACTTTCACACATTTCTACCCTGATTTTGAATCTGACTCTTTTTGAAATTAGGTCAATATATCTGCCTTACAATACTATAACTAAATCAAGAAACATGATTTTTTTTTAAAGCCACTAGAACTAGAAGCCATAAACCTTTGGTAACATCGTTAATTTTTACACACTCCACTCTTGAATATGGTAGAATTTTAAGTTTTTGTCTAACTCTTCCTAGCATAATTCACTTCAAACTGAAATAGTCTCATTCACTAACATGAGTTATCTGTATTGAATTATTCTCATCCATGCCTAAATGCTTACTAATATGAAAGAGTTTTAAATATAATACAGGTCTACAAAAGCAAACAGGGATTAATATGAAATTTATAAACACACCTTCAGCAATTGTTAAATGATCATTGCACATTATTTTGATTGGCTCTCTCATTCACGTAAAATAATTTTACTTGGTTTTCCTTTTTAAGGTTAAGCCAACACTACTTCCCTTGGGGATATTATGCTTTTTTAATCTTAAGTTTCTCGAAATAATGACAAGGTCTGAACAATTCCATGTGTTATCTTGTGCAGACCTTATCCAAAATAACCAAAGGGGAACTTTTGTATCTTTACTCATATAACATACAACAATTATAACAGCTTCTAAGGAAGAAATACAAAATTAGAAAATCAGGTCAGTGTTACTTGTGAAAAGTGGGTGGGAACTCAGGGTGAAGCTGCTAAAAATTACGTATTGTCTGTTTATATATTTCTCTTCATTAAACTTCATTTATATGTATAAATAATATATATAAAGTTTGATCTATTATATATTAATATATAATACAGATGGTGTATATTAGTGAATATATATAGTTTAAATGACTATATTAGCTATGGACAAGTATTATAAGAATATATGCAGTACTAAAGTATTATTGAAATACAAAAAGTTTTTAATAAAACTTCCATCAAACCCCATAGATTCATGGGAGCTTAAAAAAAACTAAGAGAAAAAATTACTAGAAATTTCCCAAAAACTTCCCTTATGTGGATGCCAAGGAATAAAGTCAGACATTCACAGCTGTCTTAACAGGTGTCCCTCTCCACTTCCCTTTACAGAAAATTTATGGATTAACACAGACTAACCATTCTATACTTAGGAACTAGAAGAACAGCGCAATAGTTAGAGCTCTTTGCCTAGCAAGTGCAAAGCCTTGAGTTCAATTCCCCTGCACCACATACTAGCTGGACATGGTGATGCCTTGGCTGTAATCCCAGAACTTGGGAGCTTTAGGCAGGATTACCATGTGTTCACAGCCAGTCAAGGGCTACACAGGACCAATATGGACTGCAGACCAAGATTTTGTCTCCCAAAAAAAAAAAAAAAAAATCTACACCCAGCG
Source organism: Ctenodactylus gundi (assembly GCA_004027205.1). NCBI lineage: Eukaryota > Metazoa > Chordata > Mammalia > Rodentia > Ctenodactylidae > Ctenodactylus > Ctenodactylus gundi. The sequence continues at coordinate 326,771 of PVKB01000055.1, read as the reverse complement.
CACTCTCTTAATAAGTAGTCTCTTCTAGTTTTCTTGTTCTTCTAAAACCATTGGTTATTATTACTTCTGAAATTAAGTGTCTCTAACTCACTCGTGTCTAATTGCTCACTCTGTAAAGCATCAAGTAAAGATCCATCCTTTCTACTTTTGTCGTAACTTTACTGTAATTTTTAATTATAGTACAAACATTTCCAAAATGTTTTCAAACATAAATTTCTTTTTCTTTCCTTTGTTGACTCTATGAAAAACAGTGGATAGGGATAAAACTTTCTATGAAAACTTAGAGAAGTTTGAAACAGAAATTTAGGAGTATTTACAACATAGCCCAGAAAAAAAGACTTCTTCACTTACTGGTTCAAATAAGACATGCTTACATGTAGGAGCACCTCAAAATATTGACAGAAAAAATTAAAAAGTGATCTATCAGGGAGATAGATTTTATGGACAGCAGAAGGGAATGCGTGGAAAATAAAAGGGTTGAAGAAGAAAGTGAAGTAAAGTTCTTTAAGATACAAAATGTAAGCTTAAATTCTTCAAGTTTAATGTATTTATTATCACTAATATATACTAGCAAAACAACCCACAATAATATACGGGAAAATGTTGACTAAGCCTAAAAGCTTGCTATAAGCAAAAACAAAAATTATATAAACTCAAACATTATTATATACTTATTCAAATTAATTAAGGGAGTTAATCTAAAAATTTAACTTTCTTTACACAAATGACTTGACCACAGATATGAAACAATTTTAACTCAATTTATTCATTACTATTCTTTGTGAAACACTATCTTGTATTCAGACTTCGATACTGCCATGTATCTAAAATTTCTGAGGTATTTAAGTCACTTTCTACATACACATACACATGTGTTTAATGAGTGTTGTTAATAACATTAGAGGCTGGGAGGAAAGAAGAGAGCATCAGCCTCCAAGTGTCAAGTGCCACAGGCCTCTGGATACAGAAGCAAATGATCACAGGTCAAGCCTACCTTGAGCAATTGAGTGACTTATCAAGACTCTGACTCAAATCAAAACCAAAACCAGCTGTAGATGTAACCCAGTGCAAAGCCCCTGGGCTCCATTCCTAGTACCATAAAAACAAGACTTCACAAAGCACACATAGACCATGACATTAAAATGGAGTAAGGACATAAGCAAATACATTTGTGTAGCCTTTATGAACATAAACCACACCATTCTAAGTCTGTAAGTCTAATGAGTTGAAAAGCAGACACCTTGTTTGAATCAATTCACCTTCATTTGCAATGAATAAAGGTGTTTTTAAAAATTATTTCATTATAGAATGGAACGCAGGTAAAAAAAGGAAAAGATTTTAAATCGGAAATAATCAAGTGCTTAACTTATGCAGATGATTCCAGCTGCAAATATGAAAACCAAATGCAGTCACCAACATAACTAATGCTTATTCTAAATCTCAATTGCCTTTTGTCAAGAATTACTGGAACTTACTTTCTAAATATGCAAGTACTTTTCAAGAGAAATGAAATATGTGTTTATAAATATCAAAATATAATAAAATCATTTCACAGGATAATCTGAGATACAACAAACTTCTGAAGCTTCCCACTACTTTTCAAGGTAATTTCTGAACCAAAGAAAACATCAGGAAAGTGTGTTTTCCAAAAAAAAAAAAAAAGCTGATCCTAATGCCAAAGGTTTCAATATAACCATGAAAATTATGAGTTAGAATTCAATCTAAAATATTTAGTCTATGGGCTCCTTAGCTAACTAGGTATCTTTAAATTGATAAACATCATTGCTTTTAGGAATCAAAGATATGTAAATGTCTGTATGATTCCTAAAAGAAGATTATATATGTACACACACACACACACACACACACACACACACACACACACATATATATATATATATATATATATATATATATATATATATATTCTTTGGATCAAGGATATACACGTATCAAAGTGATAGAGAGAAAGGGATCTAACAGATACACATACACATCTGTAATTTCTAAAGACATACATACAGATAGCCCCTTTATGTTCTAGACAAAGCTACCATCTGCGAAAATAAGGTAAGTTTATTTAGACAAATAAGAATGAGTAGGAAAACTAAATTATATTACTAAGAGATAGTGTGATAAGTGTATTGAAACAAATAGAGCAATATATTTAAATCATAAAGAACTAGTGAAATTACAAGCTACATAAAGTAATTTGGTGAAACGCTGACCTTTTTAAAGCTATATTCAAGGGTAGGTCAATATGTTTAAAATAAATACTGTTTGGTTAGGATTTCCTGAATCATCGGGGCTGCTTCATGGATTTCTTTTTTAAGGAACAAAGTGAGTAAATTCACCATTACTTTTAACAGAGATTTTGCAAAAATATGCCATTATTGTACATCAATGCTCTTCACTGAAAATTCTCTTTATTAACTAGCCTCATTGCCTTGCCAGCAAAATAAGGTTTAATATTAGGCCAATATAACTTATGTTATTTAGCTTTTATTAAAAGATCATTTAAATGGATATTTATGGTAAGGGCTGAAATACAAAGCACCATCATATCTATAATATCCTAACACATGTAAAATAATTGTTGTATAACTGTTGAAAGCAAACAAGATGTCCTTCAGCTGGTGAATGGATAAGTAAACTGTAATCCAGACAGTGGAATATTATTCAATGTTAAACAAAAACTAGTTAATCAAGCCATGAAAAGGCATCGAGGAAATAGTAGTGCATATTACTAAAATAAAGAAGTCAATCTAAGAAGGCTTCATAGTGTACGATTCCAAGAAGGCAACGCTCTGAAAAAGTCAAAATAATGTGGACAGTAAAAAGTAGTGGTTTCCAGCCGTTGTGGAGAGGGAGGGGTGAATAAGTAGGGCAAGGAAATTTTTCAGGGCAGGGAAACTACTCCAGATTATAGTAAAATGGCATATGTATGCCATTATAAATGTTGAGCACTCAGTTCTAATGCAAAATATGAGCTTTGGGAATAATAATGCACCAGTAAACATTTACTAATTATAAGAAGTGAAGTATTCTAGTGCAGAAAGTTGATAATAGGAGAGATTATGCCTATGGAGGGCCAGGAAAAGTATGAAAAATCTCTGTACTACTCTGAAAAAATCCAATTAAATTTATATGTAACTGCTTCTCAGCCTTTTGGCTAAGATCAAGTAAAAATGTATATGACTTCATAAAAAATATAAATAAACTGTTTCCTTTTTGTAAAGAAAAACAGCATTCCTTAGAAACATAGTATATAAGGCAATTACTTATGGTAAAAGAATATATTAAAACAACATATATTTATCTAAAAATAAAATATAAATTTTAACTAATATTTACTACATAGATTGACAGTGGAGTCTTCCCAGAATGACAAATAATCAAAATGTCTGGTATCCTGTGAGATATGAGAAAGGAAAAATTGAAGTTTTTACACACAAGGTTTGGGCATAGCACCTACATTTCTCTATTCCCTAGCAGCACTTTGCAGCGCACTTTAGTCCATGTGTGTTCAGTTCAGACTTCTGAAGGAGCCGTCATTCAGGGTTAGAAGAAAAGGATTTCAATGAACTGTGATTGTCCAGATCAAGCGTTCTTGACTGTACTTGAGTTCTGGACCTTGACCCCATTTTAATTAATTTTCCATAAACTAGCTTACTTCCTAAGCAGACCTCAATAGTTTCTTCCATAAACTTAATACTTACAGCCTGCAGATTTCCCAACCTTAACATCCTATACACATATTAATTCCTATAGTCGCTTACCATTATAGAGGAATAACTCAAATCATAAAAGTGGAACTGAAAATTGATTTTTATAGAGCATATAACTTCCTACAGACTTTCATGTTTATTAAATATTTTCTCTTTCAACTCAAATTATTATTTAAATTACAATTCAAATAAATAAATAAAACTCTGGGCTTAAAGGAATATCCTATTGCTTAGAGTGATTATCCACTCTAACAAAACAGCATAATTTTTGAAGCTTCCTAAGAAATATTGAGGGGAAAAAAGAAAATATATTATGGCCTCCTTCATTATAACAATTCAGATGTCCTTTATTTATGCTAAAGACAGATAAGCCTTGGGAAGATTAATGAGAATCTTTTCATTTCACTTATATCAAAATCAACGCAATCACTCATTTGACAAACATGTCCAATATTTAAGATTTTCCATTCTTTTTCACTTCTTTATCTACCTCTGATTCTCTCTGTCCCAGATCTACTCTTAGCTTTAATGTCTTTCAGTTGAATCTCCAACCATACTGCAAAATTTTCATAGCTCTAACTAAAAACCACTAACTCCCACCCCCATTTTCTAATCTTTTAAGTGCCCTATTTCCCACTTTTATTAATTACTAGATTATTAAACACCACCATTCATAATAACCTTAAACCTAGAATTCATCTCAATATCTATATTTACACCAACAATGCAAACAGAACCAACTTTTATTGAACACTTACCTAACTGCCAGGAGCTTCATATAGTATATTACTTATCACAAAATCCAAAAGATATGCATCATTCCCTTCTCATATTTTAGTTGATGAAATCAAAGCATAAAATTCTCAAAATCAAAGAACAAATCAAAAGCAATGCTAGGACTTTTATTAGACTTCATTCTTAAGTATTGTGCCATAATGTCTCTTGCATTAGTATTTGCAAAGTCATCTGATAAATTTTTTAAAACAAGGCCCAAAACTATTTCTTTCACTTTTCAAGCATAAAAATCCCAGTCCAGGAATTGACTGTGTTAGCCTAATTAATAACATAATATAAAATGTTCAAATTCTTTAAACTTCTGAGCTAGTTTTTGAAGGCCTATATTCTAGTTATAGTTTCATCCCTGTATGACCTCAGGCATGTTATTCAAGTTCTGTGTGCCTCAAGTTCTCATCTTAAAATAAAAGCAATAACATCTGTTTTATATATACTTGTTTTGAGAACTAACAGAAGTAATCGAGGAAATTTTTACAGGATGTAAAACTGGACCCAGCATCCAATCTTACTTCTCAGGCTTACTTTTCATATAATTAACTGATCCCATGGTCCTGCCTTACTATTGAAATATGTAACTATACTGTACCAGCTACATTTCCATGGAATTAAAACTTTTAACTCTAATCTTCAAAAAACTTCCATCAGGCTTGATGGAGATCTTTTCTAGACAAACCTTTATTTTTCCCCACACTTTTAAGCCACAAACTGGTCGCCCATCTAGCCCAAAAATGTCCTCTGCTCCTAAATACCTCCAGTTAATCCTCATTTCGTCCTAAACCCTTTAACTGTTCCGGACAAGTGACAATCCATAAGCCACATCAAACTGGATCCAACCTGCTTTTCTAGGACAAGTTCCAACCCCCACCCCCTGCTGCCAAATTGTGCTCTTTCTTCTTTTCCTAAATCTCCATACTGAAATTCTTGTGTATAGCTCATCCTTCTTAGCCAAGGGGAAACCATCTCATGGTATCTTTAACACTAATTATTCTAAGTAACCGCAAAGCTAATTTATCATTCAAGCTAAGGAAGATGAACAAGTCTTCTGGTCTTGTTTTGGTATAACTCCACACTGATTTCCCACGGAAAGGGCTCTGCTCTCAAGTAGGAACGCTGACCTGCTTTTCCCCTCCCCACCCCCGCCACGGCCCCTAAGCTTTATGTAGGATCCATCCCTGTTGGGGACTCCCGCTTTCTTCTCATCTCCCTACTCCCTCCCTACCCAAAACTGGCGTCCTGAGGAGAACTGGGCATGCTCAGTAGCCACAGCTGATTCCGGGATGCTAGCTGGAATCTTTTTGCAGCATTTGAGCCCCGCAGGAGAGGTAAGGGCCTGAAAATGCAATGGCGCAGAATTTGTTCTTTCCTCCTATGGTATCATTTGATTTAAAAGATTGATCAAAACCTAGGAACGGAAGGGGCTCTAATCTGCAAGACAGGACCTGAGTAATAGATCTGAGAAACAACCCCTCAGTCTGGTTTGGTGCAGGGAGGGGATTTCTGCTGTTCTGGGCTGTGACAGCGCTGATAGATGACTGGAAGCTAGCATCTGACATCGCGCTGCTGCGTCAAGAAAATACTGGGGCTTCGCGTTCCTTATCCAACCCCCCCACCTCCACACACACACACACCCAACCCCTTGAACATGGCAACATCAGGTCTTCCAAACTAAAAAAGATGTTTTCTGAAGATCTCTGAAGAGCCAGGCAGAGAGATTGTAGAGAGGATAAGAGAATCAATAACTTACTCAAAAATTAAACCTAAAGAGGGTGTTTAAGGAACCAGAGATAAACAGATGAGCTATTTTCAAATGACAGCTCAGGAATCTTTCAGATCTGAGATGTGTGTCTGTCACCTAAAAAGGTATACATTCTTCGTACATGAACCATGACACATTTCCCTTTGAGGGAGAGACTGACAGACCTCTCTCTCTCTCTCTCTCTCTCTCTCTCTCTCTCTCTCTCTCTCTCGCTCTCTCTCTTTCTGTCACACACACACACACACACACACACACACACACACGATCTTTTCCCCTGGTTTCTGAGGAGCTAATATAGTGCTGTAACAGCAGCAGATTCCCTCACCTCACTGCTTGAGAATGAGACATGAGGAGGAAATATATTAGGGATTAAATAGGATAAAGGGGCGCTTCTTTGCAGGGTCTTGAGCCACCACTGCACCGCCTGAGATACAGAAGGATAAACAGAAACAGACAGGGAAAGAGAAACCCAGCAGCCCTGCTCGTGCTGCTAAAACCTAGCCATTTCTGCAAACATGAGACATTTTATCATCACAGTGCATCCATATTGAGAAGGGGGAAAATCATGTGCTTTGCTTAATGCACTTCAGCCTCCCCTGATGGGAGGAGACCCCAGCCCATATGTTGTGGGAGCTATCCACCACCCCAAAAGTGGACTCACTGAACCTAGCCAGCAGATCACTTGCCAGACAGGTTTTGCAGCAAAGCCGTTAAGGAAGGTGATAGCAGGTTGTCTCTTACCGTGGGCAGCAGCGGCTCCATTTGAGCTCCCTGGTCTTTAATCTCCATGTTTTGCAATGCCTCTGGAATAAGCACCTTGCTCTGCAGTGTCTTCAGTGTCTTACACTCAGCCGGCACTCGATCTGCTTAGTATTCGGATCAGGTAGCTCTGAGGCAGGAGGCAACTGCACACTCCAACTCACCAGAGTCACATGGCTCCTACTCACTCGGGCTGCTGGCCAGGTTTTGCACTGAAAGCCTTGGATCCCTGGGCCAGTAGGAGATTCCCCCAAGCCCCGTGTCACTGCCCACACCTGGCTACTTCTGTAAAATACATCCTGCGATGCCACAATATAATCGGCATTCAGATTTTCACATAAAGTGCTGACTTTTTATACACGCAAGTTCAAGCTGGTCCCCACCTAGCTCAGGTAGATTTTGACACTGAGGCAGAACCCCAAGGAGACACAGTGCAAACGAAATGATATTAATATGAAGGGTTACTAGGTGTTCTGCTAGGAATGCCTTAGTTATCTTAAAACAGGTAAGACAACTTCAAAATTAGTTTGTCCCAGTGAGACACACACACACACACACACACACACACACACACACACACACAATTAGTGTTGACTTAAAAAATAAATCAATATGTAAGTCATATGTTATTTAAAATAAAATATATTTAATGACTATACTGAGTCAAAATTAAAATAAAATTGTATTTAAATTTCTTTTAATCAGTATTTTCCTACCATACATTATTAAACTAGATGCAATTTGCTGGGACAATCATTGCTTGAATGCTTCCCACACGTCAGACCCACTATTTCCACCAAAGTAACAGAACTTAACCAGGGTTGTAAGAGCAAAACTATTGTAAAGACCAAGAAAGCCCCTATTTCCACAGTTTTCCATAGGTTTCTGAAATAGGTGTTGAAAAAAATGGAGAAAGGAAACAGATCCTTATTTGATATATTAGAATTAATACTCATAACCAGAGAGAATACATCCACATATTAAACAAGATCCAGTGAAAAAGTACAGAACCTATAACACCTGAGAAGAAAACCATAGTTGAATTTTCACAAAGCAAATTGTGAAATTATACAGCTCAACTTTTCCCAACTCAGAAGGTAGAAAGAAATGGAAGAACAGAGGAAATCCAAACACATGGGCAGCAGTTTTCAGCCACATATTATTTGATTTGGAGAGTCTGATACATCCTTGGAAGAAATAGGAGAGAAATTCACTAAGAATATACTTCTTTAAAATTACTCCTAGACAATTTTTGTATTTCTTCCAGTCCACACACAGCTTTTTCAACTACAGATAAGTTTCCTTAGATCCTAGAAGATTAAAAATTAGTTGCTGTGTAGTGTTCTCTTATTTAGAAATCCAATGAGATTCCATTGGTACAGTTTGACAGCCATGATTTCAAAGATTTCACTACATGTTGCAAAACTGAATTTGTCAAAGGAACTAAATTATCTACTCACCTTACTAGAATGAGACAACAGTCTGATTTTCATTCGTTCAGTCATACTACATGTGAAGAATTATGTTATTACCATTATTTTGTTTTACCCATCAATAGTAAGGTGGAATTTTCCTCTCTGAAGAATGAAATAAAAGTAGGGAATGGCTACAAGCCAATCATACAGACAGAAAGGAATTTTACAAAGAATGAATTTCCTTTCTAGCTGCCCATTTGTGACCAATAGAAAAGAAACACAGCCACCATGGCGCGCTTTCTTCCTTGATATAGCCTGTATCCTGGGACTATGGCTGATTTCAACTTTAACTAAGTCCCCAACTGTACAAGTCAGCATGATTTCTACATACTTTTAGTTCTACCTCCTTTCACTATTTTAAGTCCTGGGAGGTAAAATATGCACATAAATGCAATGTTTATCTTACATAATACACCATTTAACATTGATTGCATTGGAAGAAAACACTGAATTGAATTGTAAAGGTTAATACTAACACTGATATGGAGAAAAAAATTCTCTCTAGATACAGCTTTTTAGTATTGTGATTCTGGATTAGATCTCTCAAAGTCCTTCTGAGTATTACATTCACAAAGAGTTTTTAAAATATATTGTGAACAGTAATACTAGGTTGTTAATCATACTACTAGATCAAGATTAGTATTTCAAAAAATTACCATTTTCATAAGTGAAAATGTTTCACGGCCCTGTTTATATCACTTATACTTTATTCCTTTGTATCTTTGTTCTTTGGGATCCATACAAATGCCCTGATCAATTTAAAACATATGATGGGATTGGCAAGTATATTAGTCCAAAAATGATTAAGTGAATCACATAATCTCAAAAAAAGCTCTTTTTGAAAACTTAAGGAATAATTACATTTGACTATTATGGAAAAAGTAAGATTGCCCATGCTAAAAAGTATCCATTCTAAAGCCTACCATAAAATAAGGAACCTCATTTTATTTAAAGGTAAATGAATAAAATCATTCTCATTTTGCAGATATTCTTGGTTCCCAACCTGATATTCCTGATAATATTGTAGCCATCAACTACCAGAACATGAATGTATAAAATAATTAAGCAGAAAATTTTTACAATGTTGAGTTAATGTACAGATTTAAGAAACCCTCTAACTCCCACTTTACTTGAACTGTGATTGGGTTTCCCAATTCTGAAGACTGAGACAAGAGTTTGAGTTTTACTTTTTGCTTCAGTTTACTCCTACAAGGAAAGTCACATATAACGCCCACTCTCTAAATTGAGAAACAGAAGGCAGCATCTTAATCCAATAACTATGTAAGAAATAAATAATACAAGACACTTCATTCAAAAAGTCATAGTTCTGAAGAAATAAAATATTACTTGGCAAAGTACTTAAATTAAAAATTGCAAAAACCAGAAACAGACCAGAAGACAAAATGGTTAATTTTCAAAAGCATTGTTTTCTCATCCTTGCTATAGAGATTTAAAGTCCCTAAGAGACTTTTTCTTGTGGAAAAAAAAAAATCTAATATTCCTTTACTCATTATGTAAACAAGAAGTATTTGCATATCTCAACTTAGTACTTCTCCAATTATCAGCCTTCAAGACTAATTATCACTGTCTTTGCTAAATAGACCTGAATATATCATTTTTACTTCTAACTTGAAAATAATCAATATCACACTTATTACAGAGTTCATCTGTGGTGAAATAATCCTTAAATTATCCTTTCTATATGGAATTGTGAATAATTACACCAAAATAATCATTACAGTGTCCCAAGTGTGAATTTTACTATACATTGTGAAATTATAATAAGCATAAAAAACCCTCTATATTTAATATGGAGTTTGCACTCTGTCAAAAGGAAATAACATATACATAGGAAAAAATCAAAACTCATAATGATTTCTTAGCTTCATAGAAGCAACCAAACTATTATAAACAGTATGTTCAGGTACATTTCTCATGGCCTTGTACTTCCAATGAATCTAAATGTTTGCTCTGGTTTTACTGTAATTTTCAGAATTCCACAATATGTCTTTCCATATTAACTACATTAAGGTGTAGTTTCTCTCGTGGAAATAAAATCTTACATGCAACTGTAACTTGAGCAAACCAAAAAATAATTTTATGTTGGCCTTTTTATTAGTGAATTCAAAAAGATTTAGTAAACACTTATTTTGTGCTGTTGATACAAAGAGGAATGAGCTACACACTTCACCTCTCTAGAAAAAAACAGGTGATTATTTCAATGTATGATGGTAATCAGAGAATGAATAGTCCAAAATATTAACCCCCTTCCCATTTAGAAAAAAAGTGCAATGCTCATTTAACTTTATATATACATGCTCTTAGAAGCTGAAGCAAATCTGACTGGTTTTCAGTACGACAACAAAATACATAAACTGTTCTTGGAATTACCTTTAAACAGAATTGGCCTCTAAGCCTAATCGAGTAGAAATGTATAAGAAATTTAATGATACTTTTCATGTGACAATTTTCAAAGCACGGAGCATCACAAGTGGAACAACCCTCTGCACTCTGCGTATGATGTTCAGGTAAACACTGCAGCTACAAGGCCACTGGCAAGTGTCTTGGGGCAGACAAGACATCAAGGAGGAATTACTATCCAACAAATAAGTTAGTGAGGAGAGACAAAATCAAATTAAAGTATGAGTAATAGTTAGCCAGGTAAGCCACAGTGGAAAAGTAATTCAACCATTAAAAATTCAAATTTCATAGTGATACAAAGACAAAATGACAAGTCATCAATCATCCAAACACAAATAGTCACTGTTCACATTTTGGAGAGTTTTATACAGACGTTTTTTTGAAAATTCTGAAGAGTGGGGGTGCAATTTCTTTTTCTTTATTTCCATTACATTTAAAGCAATGGCATTGTAAACATGAAATAAAAGCCCTAATTTAAAAGACATAATATGTAAGTAAGTCTTAAATTTGATATCTATTACTATGAAAACATATCTAGTCTACAGAGAAGGCCTTCGACAAATTTCAACATCCATTCATGATAAAAAATAAATCCTGGAAAAAAGATTTACAGGAACCTTACTTCAACCTGATATGCCCTACAGCAAATATCACAATAAATGGGGGAAAATTGAAAGCATTTCCTCTCAAATTAGGAACAAGACAGGACCGTCCACTTCTGCCACTCCTTTTCAACACAGTTCTCAAACCCTAGCCAGAGCAATGAGGCAAGAGAGTGAAATAAAGGGAATACAAATCAGAAAGAAAGAAGTCAAACTATCCTTATTTGCAGATGACATGTTCTATAAAATATCCTGAAAACTTAAGCAAGAAACTCTTAGAACTAATTGACAAAAAATAGTATTGCTCTATTCCAACAATGAAACTGCTGAGAAAGAGCTGAGAATAATAATCCTGTTCTTAATATTCCCTTAAAAAATTAAATACCTAGGAGTAAACCTAACTAAGGAAGTAAAGAACCTCTACAGAGAAAATTGTAAGAAATTAAAGAGGACATTAGAACATAGAAAGACATCTCCTGCTTCTGGATGGGAAGAATTAATATCATCAAAATGGCTATACTGCCAAAGCTAATGTACAAATTCAATGCAATTCCTATCAAAATACAATAACTTTCTTCCCAGAACTTGAAAAAACAATCCTTAAATTCATATGAAACCAAAAGAGACCCAGAATAGCCAAAGCAATCCTAAGTAACAAGACAAAAGCAGGTGACATTACAACTCCAGACATCAAGCTGTAATACAAGGCAACAGTACCAAAGACTATCTGGTACTGGCACAAAAACAGACAGGTTGACCAATGGAACAGAACTGAGGGTGCAGAGACAATCCCAAGTAACTTCAGCTACCTGATTTTTGACAAAGGGGCCAAACACATACACTGGAAGAAGGATAACCTCTTTAACAAATGTTGTTGGGAGAAGTGGTTATCCATAATGCAAGAATGAATCTAGACATACACATATCACCATGTACCAAAATCAGATCAAAATGGATCAAAGAAATGAGAAACTTTCAAAGTCTATAGATGGGAGTAACATTTAATGACACATTTCTCTCTACTTTCCAGTTCTACAAATCTCTCTCCTTCTCTCCCTTCTTCACTCCCACTTCCCCCTTCCCTCCTTCCCTTCTCTCCTTCTCCCCCTTTCTCTCTCTCTCTCTCTCTCTCTCTTTCTCTCTCTCTCTCTCCCCCTCCCCCTCCCTCCCTCCCTCCCTCCTCCTTCTTCTCCTCCTCCTATCCCTCCTAAAATGAAGGATCAACAATGAAAAAAGAACATGCCACCCCTTCTCCCAGGTGCTCACTGGCACCAAATCTCTTCCAACAAAATCTCTTCCAACTCTTCCTCTCCGTTCGAGAAAAATCATTTCCAATGAACAACCTGATTCTTTATCTTTTTCCACTATCCTTAAAAACCAGTATCCATGTGGACCTAGGCTTCTGAAATTTAAGTTGGATTTGTTACAGTATTATCTATTTTTGAGATAGTAAGCATCAATAATTAAATGAAGAAATGCAAAGAACTGAAATAGCTGTTGGGAGAAGAACTTGGTTAAGAGGAAAGAAAAATATAGGGCCCAGGTGGTGGCACATTCTTGTTAATTCAAGCAATCTGGAAGACTGAGGCAGAAGGATCACAAGTTTAAGCCCAGCTTGGACTAAACAGCAATCTACTGAGACCTTGTTTCAATTTTTTTTTTAATTTATGAAACAGCTGAATATGTAGCTCAGTGAAAAGGTCCACAATTCAATTCCTAATCCCACAAAGAAAACAGAAACATATTATCTTGCTTCAGTATGGATTTTTAAAGGACAAAATAGCACAACTGAAATTGATTTTTTTTATTTCTAGTGATAAATTTTGATTTTAAGAATTTGAATTCAGTGCCATCTCATAAACCAAGACAGAAAAACTGATATGTTTAATAGACATTTACGAAATGTTTCCAATGGGCCCATTATTGTGCAAGGCACTGAGAAAGCAAAGCACCTACCCCTAAGAAACTCACAGTACGAAAAGGAAATATACAATCAGACATGTCCAAGACAGAGTGAAGGTATGGGAAAGAAACACGAGGGGCACATGATCAAGACAAAGGTAGACGTAGGCAATATAATCTTTCCAGAAAGATTTTTGAGACAAACTCTTGAAAGCACAGAAATGGCTTGCTATATGTATGCTTCTAAAATGAGAGCTTTACTAGCATGAGAAATAGCAAATAAAAAAAAGCATCGAAACATTAATCTGTTCACATTGCACGAATATAAACACTAGCCATTGCTCAATGCAGAATTCAAGAGTAAGGATAGTTTGGGGTTTTTTCTAGTTTTTGCTTGTTTATTTTGTTTTTATTTATGTCTTGGAGTTAAAAGTTGGTAGTTTCTAAAACAAGATAAAAATTAACACACTCGCAAAAAAATTTAAATACCAAAACTGAATTTGTTGCAAATATTTTAGGCTTTTCTTGTTTTTAAGTATTGGAGATTGAACTAAAGACCTTCACACTGAATTACATGCCAAGCCCCCCTATTTTTTTTTCTGACACAGGGTTTCAAATTTACCATCTTCCTGCCTCAGCCTCCCTGATTGTAGCCATTATAGAAAGTGCCACCATTTCCAGTTACAAATGCTATTTTAAAGTTAACATTAAAATATGACACCAGTTTGTTTTTTAAAACCTTTATTTTTACACCCCATATCCAAAATTCTAATCAACTAAATCGAGGTAAAAACAAGGATTCTATATTTTTAGCAATAGATTCTAATATAAGAGACACGAAGATCACCTATTTACAATTTGACATATACTTCCTGTTGCTCTCAACATAGCACTCATCTTTCTTAAAAAATACAAGCTTTAAGTGTCTACATTTATGTAACAGACAACATAAAACAAACATATAGAGTACATTTTATGTACTAATGTGCCATCTACTACTAAAAAACAAAAAACTACCACTTATTTAGTGTTAACAATGTCAGACACTGCTGTCTATATATTATATTAATATAATATTAAATGTTTAAACAATTAATGTGCACCTTATATCAGCCCTAAGATGTATGCATTTTACATACATTTATATAAAAAGTGAAATCCTTGCTTAAATTACACATATCTATAACCTGAAGGGCTAGAATTTCAACACAGGTTATCTTCAAAGCACTTTTTTTTTTTTTGCATTATGCTATGTAATGATTTCTAATTTGTTCAGGTTGACAAATGAAATGTTTGTCCCAACTCTCATTACTACAAAGAATACGATTTCTATTTCTAAACTCAGTGTTGGTATGATGATCAAAAAGTTTAAAAATAAATATATAAACCTGATCAAGTCAAAAATTAAGTATTTCCATCACCCATGATGCATGCAACTGCTGTTTTACATTTCAGTTTCTTCCAAGTTCATTTAGGAAATAAGAAATAAAAACAAGAAAGAAAATATATGTGAAAGTAAATGGAGTGATACCTACTGACTACTATGACACAGGGGCAAATCTTGCAGGGGCGATGATCCCAGCCTGGTGGCTTGCTTTTCTTTAGCCAAACATACCGCATCCTTGCCCCATGTCCTCCACTGTCTTTTCTGCACACTTGGTAATTCACAGATTTCCAAAGATTTTTGATTTAGCGCCAAATAAAGTGAAATATTATTCAAATGTTTTTCTGAAAATTGAAAGGGTGTGTGTGTGTGTGTGTGTGTCTAATACAACTTCTGTTGGAGACACTATCCTATGTCCTTAATGGAGCCAAAATCTGTATCCATAAAACCTTAGAGAAGATACAGACATGAGAATAACTGTGATACAGTGTGACAGATCCTATAATGTTCAGACCTGGGTATATAATACAGTAGAAAGCATTTATGGTACTATCTAAATTTTGTAAAAATGATAAGGGGAAGAACGAAAATGGCAACATTGAAGATTTGTTTTATCATTATCTCCACATGATTTGAAGGACAGAGATTTAGCAAAGGAGTTTCCTCTACAGCCTAGCCTAGAAAGGCAGAGGTTATGATATGAATAGCAACCATGAGACTAGTGGCAAAGCAGAAAACATCATATAGGCAAGTACAGGCTTCCAGACAAGAGAGACAGCCTTGGGCTGCAAGGACCATGGGCATGGACCATGAGCTGTGAGTGCATTGAAGAAAGATGAGTGCTACACTGACAGCAACAGGAAGTATGCAAGTCAAATTGTAAATAGAAGGCACAGGTCAGTCATGTTGCTCTCAGTATTGTGGCTCTGCTCCACAACAGTAAGCACGCTAGGATACTGAGTTATCCCAGCTGTGGGTAGAAGTAAGGAACAGTCCCATCTATAAGGCCTCAGAGCTTAGGCACTGAGGACTGATCGCCTACCCAGAGAGTCAGGGCTGGAATCACAGCCAGTGTCTGGTAGCAAACCCAAAGAGGAAAATTGGAAGGGCACCATGAGCTCTCCCAGGAGATAGACTGTTAGCAAATCATACTCCAGGAAAGCCATGGACTCTCCTTGATAGTTGAGCTTTAACAGGGGAACAGCAAAAGACTGTGCTTCTCCTGAAAGACGAGCCAAACGCTCAACCGTTAGCCATCCTCATAGGAGTGGCAGAAAATACTTCACAGTGAGACATCGTTGTGGGTGGGACACAGAATAAGAGGGAAAACTGGTTACATTTCCCCCCTCAGGTCTTGGATATGGAGACATCCCATAAAAACAACACAGGAGGTTTTTTTGGTTTTGAGTATTTTTTGTTTTTTCTTTCTGGACATCCACCTCACTTCACTGGTTTTCTGTGAGCATATTAAACTTGTATTTTTTCCTACTATTAAATCGTGGGATTTTTATTTTTTCTCTTTTTTCTTTATTTCCTCTTCCTTCTTTCTATACCTGTTATGAGTTATTTTCAGCATTTCTTTCTTCAGTAGCTCCTCATGCCCTTTTTGAAAAGTCTTTCTATAGATTCTGGAGACACACTCTCTACTTCACTTGTGATGCTTCTTGTTTCTTCCTACTGTTCTTTCTATTATGTTTACTTGCTTCTTTCTATCTGGAGTTGGACCTCTGTCATGCCTTTCTCTACCCTATAAATACTCTTTTGTATCCTGTCACAGTTCCAAAGATAACCCGTAGCTTCAGTACGCTCATTCTTACCCCCATCACTATTTCTAATACTACTGCTGTCACAGTCATATGACTGGACATACTGGGAAGAAAAATTGTATAAAATTTAGCTAGAGATAGATAATTAAAGTAGATTTTCTCTATATTATCAACAATAATTTAGTGTTGCCTTCAACAAACTCTTCTGATATGTTATTAGACAATCTGTATAAATACCTTCATTAGTAGCATGGATCACATTTCTAATATTAGAGGAATCATTTTCCCCATTTTATTGGTACGTATATATGCAATACATACATATGGAAATCAATTAATGTAATACACGACATCAATAGAAGCAAAAACAAAAATCATATGATCATCCCAACAGATTCAGGATAAAGCCTTTGACAAAATATAACATCCCTTCATAATCAAAACTTTGAATAAAATAAGTAGTAGCTGATCTCAAGCTGATAAAAGCAATTAATGACAATCCTATAGCCGATGTCAACCTAAATGGAGAAAATTCAAAGCACTTCCCCTCAAATCAGGAATAATGCAAGGGAGTCCATGCTCATCACTTCTATTTAACATGGTGCTCAAAATCTTACAGCAGTCAGGCAAGAGACTGGAATAAAGAGAATATGCATAGTAAAGGAAGAAGTCAAACTATCTTCATTTGTTGATGACATGTTTCTTTACATAAAGGATCCCAAAAAGCCTACCAGAAGACTCTTAGACCTAATAAACAAATTCAGCCAAGTTACAGGATATAAAATCTATACATAAATATCCATAGCATTCCTCTGCAGCATCAGTGAAAACATAGAGAAAGAGATCAGAGAAACAAACCCATTCACATTGACTCCAAAGAAAATTAAAGATGTAAGAATCAACATAATAAAGCAAGTGAAGGACCTCTATACTTAAAACTATAGTACTCAGAAAAAAGAAATCTGAGAGATTATAGAAAACAAAAAAACATCCTCTGCTCCTGGCAGGGCAAAATCAACATTGTCAAAATGACCTTACTACCCAAACCAATACTCAGATTCCATGCAATCCCAAAGAAGATACCAACAGCATCTTTTACAGAACCAGAAAAAATGATCCAGAAATTTATATGTAAACATAAAAGGCCTTGACTAGCCAAAATAATCCTAAGGGGGAAAAAAGCAGGAGGCAGCAGAGTATCAGATATCAAATTATATTACACAGACATTACACAGACTTTCAGACATCTGATCTTCAACAAACGGGACAAAATATACACTAAAGATAGCCTCTTCAACAAATGGTGCTGGAAAAACTGGTTAACCACACACAGAAGAATGAAACTAGACTCACAACTTTCACCACACATGAATATCAAATCAAAATGGATCAAACACTTAGATATTAAAATGGAAACACTGAACATGCTAGAAGAAAATGTAGGCAAAACCCTTGAAAACATAGGCACAGGCAAGGACTTTCTCAAAACACATCCAAAGCACAAGAGATAACACCAAGAATTAATAAATGAAATTATAATAATACATGAAATTAAAAATCTTATGCAAAGAGAAAGAGACAATGAACACAGTGAAGACAGCATGCACAGAATGGGAAAAAATATTTGCCAGCTGCTCCTCAGACAGAGGATTATTATCAAGAATATATAATGAACCAAAAAAATGGACCCCCCCAAATAAAGGACCCAATCAAAAAATGGGGATCAGAAGTGAATACACAGTTCTGAAAAGAAGTCTGAATAGCGAAAAAATACATGAAAAAAATGTTCGATATCTTTAGCCACCAGAGAAATGCAAATTAAAACAACACTGAGGTTCCATCTAACACCAGTAAGAATGGCTGCAATTAAAAACTCAAAGAATAACAAATGCTGTTGACGTTACCAAGAGAAAGAAATTCTCCCACGTTGCTGGTGGGACTTCAAACTGGTACAATCACTATGGAAAGCAGTCTGGAGATACCTCAAAAAATCAGTATTCCATTTGACCTAGCTATACCTCTTCTGAGTATCTTCCCTAAAGAATTAAAGTCATCATACAATAGTGATATATGCATGCCCATGATTATAGTAGCACAATTTATAATAGCCAAATCTTGGAAGAAGCCTATATGCCCAAATACAGATGACCACATAAAGGAGACATGGTATATATACAAAATAGAATACTACTCTTCCAAAAGAATGACAAATTTGAGTCAATCACAGGAAAATGGATGCATCTTGAGATCATTATACTAAGCAAAATGAATCAGACCAGAAAGTTAACTATCATATAGTTTCTCTAATTTGAGAAAAACAAACCACAAAAAAGTAAGATATATGGAAGAAAGTAGTAAGATGGACTTTGGTAGGAGGGATAAGGAAAGAGGAGGGATAGGAAGGTTGAAGGGAGAAAGAGATATAGTATGTAAATTTTTTTAAGTAATGAAAAAAATTTAAATATATACATGAATGGTGTAGACTGTGCCTTTTAATGTTAAACTATAATAGTTGTAATATTAAATTTGTTAGCAGGCTATGTAAATAATTTGTAAGTCTTAGATTATAATATTATTGCAAATCTTTATTCAAATTGTAAATGATGACACAGCCACTGATCTTGATTTGGTATAGGACAACAAATATCTTGTCCATAGACCACATACACTTCTATAAACTCTTCTTCCTTCACTGAAAAGAGGAAGAGATTAGGTAGCCAGCAAAAGATTGAGAAGACCCCCCAAAATTATTAGCTTAATAAACTAAAAATACACATAAAAACTCAAAATCTGAACAAAATGTGCCCTGGAAGCAGATATAATGGGCCCTGAAGTAGCAGAACCTATAGAAAATGAACTCAAAAAACAAGTAGATCTATTTGCCAAAGAGATCAAACAAGATATGCTAACACAAATTCAAAAGATAGTGAGTTCAAGGGGGACTTAATCTAAAGATAAAAACATATGGATTATAAAGAAGACACAAAGAGGAAAAGCATTGTGGACAGAGTACCATATCTTGAGGATAAGGTTGACAAATGAATCACAAAGTCAGTGATTACTGAAAAACAAAAAGACAAGAAAGAGACTGGATACAACAGCTGATGGATGACTCAAAAAGAAATAATCTCAAAATTTTGGGAATGCAAGAGAAAATGCAGAACGGAACAAAAGGTCATGTTCAACGAAATTATAGAAAAAAAAATTTCCCAAATCTAGAAAAAGAAATTAGCATTGAGTTACTGAAAGGATATGAAATAACAAGTAACCTGGACCAGAAGAGACTCTCCCTGACACAACTATCAAAATCCTAGACAATCAACAAAACGAGAGATTACTAAAACCTTCAAGAGAAAATTAGGAAGTTACCTATAGAGACTAAACCATCAGAATAACTGAAAACTTCTCAACACAAACAATAAAAGCCAGAAGATCAAGGATAGACATCATTCAAGTTCTAAGCGAACACTCGTGCCAACTCAGAATGTTTTATCTAGCAAAATTATCTTTCAAAAAGAGAGAGAAGTTAAAAGATTTCATGCTAAAGAAAACTTCAAGAAATTTATGACTACTAGATCAACACAGCAGAAACTATTTAAAGGAATCTTAGAGCGAGATAGGCAAACACCACCAAAGAGCCCAGGTAAAAAGGAAACAACAGAGGAAAAAGAACCGAAAATAGTGTAGAACAATCAGCACTGAAGCACCATAATGATGACATGATGTATCAAATATACCACTATAATAATGTTCAATATTAATGGTCTCAACTGTCCTATCAAAAGACAAAGATTGGCTGATTGGCTTAAAAAACAAAAATCAACAATTTTTTTGTTTACAAATGATACATTTCACCCATAAAGAAATATAGAGACTGTAAATAAAGGCATAGAAATGAATACTTCATGCAACTAGACCCAAATAAACAAGCAGAGATAGCTATACTATTATCAGACACAGCAAATTTCCAGCCAAAACAACTCAAAAGAGACCAAGGTAGGCATTACTGGATAAGGGAGGAACTCAACAAGAATAAGTCACAATAATCAATATATCTGCACCCAACATTAGGGCACCTAATTTTGTAAAACAAAACTACTGTACATGAAAGGACAATAGGCCCCAATACAATTATCGTAGGAGATCTCAATACTCCACTATGACAAATTAACAAGTCAACTAGACAAAAAAAATTAGAAAAGAAATATTATAGATAAACCAAACAACTGGACTGATATTTATATCCAACCTCAATGGAATATACTTTTTCTCAGCTACACACAGGTCATTTTCCAAAACAAACTATATGATAGGCTATAAAGCATGATGAAATAAGTACAAACAAGGGAAATAATTCCTTCCATACTTTGTGATCACAGTGTAGTAAAACTAGAAACCAATAAGAACAGAAACAACTATACAAACACATGGAGACAATAATACAATCCAAATCATTGGTGAGAGGAGAAACCTAGAGACAAATGACAGTGGAAGAAACATCATACCATAACCCGTGGGACACAGTTAAAACCGTGATAAGAGGGAAATATATAGCTATGAGTGAACATATTTTAAAAAGAGAAATCCCTAATAAACAATTTAATGATGCACCTCAAGGTCCAAGAGAAACAAGAAGATTAGATCAAAAATTAGAAGGTAAGACATTATAAAGATCAGAGGAGAAAATAACGAAACTCAAACTAAAACTACACAAAAGATCAACAAATCAAAGAGCTGGCTCTTTGAAAATAATAAATAAGATCGATAAATCTATAGCTAAACTAACTAAGAGGAGAAAAGAAAGGAAAATAATAATGATGCAACTAGAAATGAAAAAGGCAAAATCACAGTGGACACTGCTGAAGTTCAGAGAATTACAAGGAACTAATTTGAAAATTTATACTCAAACTGGAGAATTTGAAAGAAATGCATAAATTTCAAGACACGTGCAATATACCAAAACTGAACAAAGAAGACATAAAAACCAAGTGTAAACTCATAATAAGCATTGTAGTTCTGGGAGAAATTTAGGCAATAATAACGTCTCTACCTACAAAGGAAAGTCCAGGACCAGATTGAGTTACAGTGTAATTCGATCAGTACTTGAGAGAAGAGCTATCACCAATACATCTCAAGCTGTTTCATGAGATTGAAAGATAAGAAACACCGTTGAATTTGTTTCTGGAAGCTAGCAGTGCCCCAACAGCAAAATCAGACAAGAATTAATTAAGAAAAAAAACTATAAACAATATCCTTAATGAACATAGATGCAAAAGATTTCAATAAGATACTGGTGAATAGAATTCAGTTAATCATTAAAAAGATTATACACCATGACCAAGTTGGCTTTATTCCAGCGATACAAGAATGATTTCACATACATGAATCAATTAATGCAACATATCACATAAATAAAAACAAGAATAAAAATCATGTGATCATCTCAATACATTCAGAAAAAGCCTTTGACTAAACCCAATGTTCATTCATGATTTAAAAAAATCACTTGAGAAAAATAGGCATATAAGGACCTTCTGTCAAACTGATAGAAACCTTCTCTGCAAAACTTACTGCCAACATCATGCTAAATGGGGAAAATTGAAAGCATTTAACTTAAATCAGGAATATGACGAGGCTGTGCACTTTCACTGGTCCACTCTTACCACTCCTATTTGACATAGAACTTGAAACTCTAGCTGGAGCATTCCAGCAAGCAAATGAAATAAAAGAAATATGAAGAAATATGGACAAGAAAAGAAGTCCTGAAACTATCCTTATTTGCAGATGACATGATTCTGTCTGTAGAAGACCCAAAAAATTCCAGCAAGAGAATCTTAAAACTAATTAACAAATTCAGCCAAGTTGCATAATATAAAAATAACACAAATAAATCAACATCATTCCTGTACATTAGCAATGAATTCACTGAGAAAAAAGCCACGAAGACTAACCCTATTCACAGTATCGCCTCAAAACATTAAATATCTAAGAAAGTAAAGAGCCTCTACAATGTAAACTACATTATGCTGAAGAAAGAGATTAAAGAGGACATTAGAAAATGGAAAGACATTACCTGCTCCTCGGTAGGCAGAATTAATGTTGTCAAAATGCCTATACTACCAAAACTGATATACAAATTCAATTAATTCCTATCAAAATTCCAACAACACTTTTCACAGACCTTGAGAAAACAATCCTAAAAATTATGTGGAACCAAAAAAGACCCAGAATAGACAAGGCAATCTGAGGAGCAAGACTAAGGCAGATGGCATTATGAGTCTGGACAACAAGTTATATTACAAACCAAGAGTGATTTTTAAAAAACTGCATAATATTGGCACAAAACCAGACAGGTGGACCAATGGAACTGTACAAAGTATGCAGAGACAACCTCAAGTATCCTAACTGGTCTTTGACAAAGGGGCAAAAAGACACAGTGCAGGAAGAACAGGTTTCTCAATAAATAGTTCTGGGAGATCTGCTTACCCACATGCAGAAGAATGAACTTAGACCTACACCTACTGCTATGCACTATAATAAAATTGAAGAGGATCAAAGACCTTGATATTAAAATGTTAACACTGAACCTCTTGGAGAACAAATGAAATAAGTCAAACTCTCAAAGATGTAGGTGTGGGCAAGGACTTTCTCAAAACACACCTGATGCAAAAGAAGTAACTCCCGGGACCAAAAAAAATGAGAT
This sequence comes from Ctenodactylus gundi, assembly GCA_004027205.1. Classification (NCBI taxonomy): domain Eukaryota; kingdom Metazoa; phylum Chordata; class Mammalia; order Rodentia; family Ctenodactylidae; genus Ctenodactylus; species Ctenodactylus gundi. The sequence continues at coordinate 303,480 of PVKB01000055.1, read as the reverse complement.
TATACCAAATTAAAAAGCTTCTGCATGGCAAAAGAAACAATCAAAGTGAAGAAAATGGAAAACAGTTACCACCTATACCTCAGATAGGAGGCTAATAGAGTACAAAAAACTAAGAAAAATAGATCCCTCAAAATCAAAGATCTAATTAAAATGGGCAATTAAAATGAAGACACTTATCAGAAGTACAAATAGTCAAAAATATGTGAAAAAAATGTTCAACATTCTTAGCTATTAGAGAAATGCTCAAACATCACTATCTTACTCCAGTGACAATGGCTTCTATCAAGACTCAAAAGCAACAGATGCTGGCAAGGATGCAGGGGAAAAGGACCTCTTTTATGTTACTCTTAGGACTGTAAACTGTTACAACCACTATGAAAAGCAGTATGGCAATTCCTCAAAATCTGAAAATAAACATCCCATTTTATCCACCAATACTTTTTCTGGCCATCTTTGCAAAAGAGTTAAAAGTACCATATAAGAGCTAAAATGTGGAAGACACTAAAATGCCCATCAACAAATCAATGGATACACAAATTGTGGTATTTATTATTTATTTATAATTGTGGTGTTTCTTAAACCCTGAAATCTCAGTTTCCTCGCTCGAAAACTAAGGTAACAAAAGAACCAACTCAGTATTGTTCTGAAGGCAACTTGAGACCATCATGCTTAGTGAAGTGAGTCAGAAGCAGAAGGTGAAATATAGAATGGTTTCTCTGATATGAGAAACCCAGATTGTAATTATGTCATGAAACTTAATGTGGGAAATAATGAGAACTGAGGGGCAGGTGGGGAAAGGGTTGGGAGGAGAGAGGGGAAGGATTTGTAACACTGCCATGATGTGTACATGCACAAAACGCTCAAGATCAATGTAAACTTTGTTTTGCACTTATACATATGATTAAAATGGGGGGGGGGGAAGAGCACAGATACATGCATAAACAAAATTTAAAACAGCACAACTAATAAGAGGTAAATCATGGAAGATGGCCAAAATATCTATCAATAAAAAAAAAAATGTGACACACACATGAGGGAGTACTACCATGCCACACAGAGAGATAGAAATGAATTCATTGTATGTAAATGGATACAACTTGAGACCATCATCTTTAGTGAAGTGAATCAAAGAAGATTAAACATTGCATGGTTTTTCTATGACAAACCTAGAATGCAAATAAATAATACAGTCAAATAAGTGACATGTTGGGAGTCAGGGGAGAAGAGGAAGCGGGTGAGAGGGTGAGAAAGATGGCAGGGAAGGAAATGTCAAGCTGTTGAGATACGTATGTACACAAAATTCTCAAGTTTAATATAAGCATTGTGTATCATATACACATACTAAGAAAAACTGGGGCGAATAATAAGCAATATCAACACATTAAAGTCAAAAAACGATAACCAAAACCTATGCAGTGCTTATTATGTGACTGTTATTTTCTAAAGCATTTAATACCAAATCTTTGTCTTACCATATGATGGAAATATTTCCCCCATGTTATATGCAGAACACTAAGTTTTTCCACACCACAGAGCTAGTAAATATCTGGGTCGAGATTTCAGTACAGAAGACTGGCTTCACAGTGCTTCACTGCCCCCACACTGCACTCCTCACAGTTTTGCAAGTCTCTGTCCTTTAGCTCTGGGACCATGGAAAGGTGATGCCCTCAAGGTCTTATTTTATTGATCAAATAAAGTGGTTTGACTACACACATGAGACTCTACTTGCAGAATATTAACATAGGTAAATTTAAAGACTAATTGAATTCCTACCACGAATTTTCAGAGAAGCTTAAGCAAGCCAGTCAACTACTTCAGTCTCATTACCTAAAGCAGTCTACCTGTTATCACTAAAAATATTTCTGGAAGTTCTAAATATATTTTACAGTCATAAAGATCAAAACATAATCAAGAAAAAATTCTCCCAATTCCATGACTATGAATTTAAAAATTCAACGAGAAATGTAACTCTCTGGCTTTAATCAACTACCTAGTGTTTGAAGAGTGTTTCATAATAACCAGCAACAAAATTACCAATGATGAATTTATTCATATCTATCCAACCATTTATGCACTAATTCAGAGCTTATGAACTAATACGTACATTGTGCTAGATACATACAAGACAATAGAGACAAACAGACATAAATCAAACCCTCAGAGTTTATGGAGTCCTTGGAAGTGTGGAAAGACAAACATTTATCTAACACTCTATATGGTATCACTGTGATAAAGGTAAGAAATAGATTACATGAGAGAACACAGAAAAAGAATTCCAGGTAAGAGGAATATGTTCAAGAACTTCAAGAAGCTTGCAAAGGCTTAAACAAAAGCATTCTATATTCCGGGCATGTCTGAACTAGGAAGAATTTCTTAAGGCTGAAACATTTAGAATATTGTTTGTCTAGAAAATGGCATACACAAAAAAGAAGATTACAAGAAAAAGAAACTGAACATGAAGGCAAGAACAACATTACAGAAGGCCCTGTTTGCCAAAACCTGGAGATTGACCTAAACCTAGAGGTAACAGAAATTAATTAAGGATCTTAAGCTTTTCAAAGTGATAATGACAAGACAAGCATTTTTTTAAATCTTTTGAATGGTAACATTTAAAAATGTGAGGCAAGACTGTTGGCAGAAACCAGTTAGTAAGCTTTAATCAAAATAATAGCCTGAAGTATGAAGCTGTAGTCGTAATGGATGGCACAGGGCAACAACTGTATTTTTATCACACCTTATAGGCATCAAGAATGAGAACTTCAAGAAATGCTTCAAAAAGCGGTAAAAATTATCAAACATGAAACAGACATGACTTACTGACTAATGAGATGCAGGGAATGAAGAAAAGTAACATGCAAGATTTTGACTTGATGGATAGAGGCACCATTCAGTAATACATGGAAAAGAATAAAAGAAGCAGGTCAAAGAAACTTCCTAAAGGATGCTATTTTGAAAGTAATAACATTGGTTAAAAACATGCGCTTCATTTACTAAGAAAGTACCCCAGAGGTAGAGTAATTGCCCAGCATGCATGAAACCCTGGGTTCAATTTTCAGCACTACAGTTTCTTAAACTCTGAAATCTTAATTTCCCTGCTATAAAACTAAGGTAACAAAAGAACCAACTCAGCATTGTTCTGAGGATTGAATCAGTAAATACAAATGAGACATTCAGAATATTGTCTAGTGAATGGCAATGTCTCAATGTCCATTAATTTTGAGGCGGCTAAAGGAAGTCCAAATGAAGGTAGCCAAAAGAGAGCTGGCGATAAAAATTTAGGATAGCAAGAAAGTCCAAGTATGTCATCTCTAGACATTAGAGAAAAGCAAATCAAAAAAAAAAAAAAAAACCTCTGAGATTTCATCTTACTCTAGTAAAAATGGCTATTAATAAGACCTAAAGAACAACAAGTGATGGCTAGAGAAAAGAAGTTTTTACATTGGTGGCTGAACTGTAAACTGATACAACCATTATGGAAATCAACATGGAGATTTCTGAAAATATGAAAAACGGATATTCCATTTGATCCAGCTATACCTCTTTTGGGTATCTATCCAAAAAGGTTAAAGAAGTGATGATATAATGGTGATAATATGATGTATTATATAACAGTAATACATGCAAAACCAGGTTTACAGCAGCCCAATTCATAACAGCTAAATCCTGGAAGTGCCGATATGTTTATCAACAGAAGAGTAAAAAATGTGTGGTATATTTACACAATGGAGTACTACCTTGCCATAAATGGAGTTAAATTTGTAAAAAACTGGATGCACCTTGAGATCATTATGCTTAGTGAAATGAATCATACACAGAAGGCTAAGTATCACATGGTTTCTCTAATATGAGAAACCCAAAGCATGAATAAATAAGAGAGCAAAATAAAAGAGAGATGACAGGAAACAGGAAAATAGATTTTGTAGTAGGAAGAGGGGGTGTAGAAGGGTGGGGTAAGAAAGTATGAAGGGGACAAGGGAAATAAAAGGTTAAAACGTGATGGGTACTGATTCCTCAATCAAATATAAGTACTATGTATCACAAATGTATATCAATAAAAAGAATAACTTAGCATGATTTTTTTTAAAAAAATAAAATTCTGAGTATGGATAACGTTTATTTAATAGATTATATAGTTAAGCAACTTCCATGACTTGATCTCAAAGAAAATACCAACAATTCAAAGTCTTCCAGAACTCGCATTGATCCACTCATTATCCTAAATTTTGTTTAAAAATTTTTGAATCCAAATATATATATGTATATCAAATATATATATATATATATAAAGATATCTATATCTTTTAGCTATAGATATATATCTAAAAGAATTGTTCCAATGTATTGAGTCCTTCCCAAACTTTTCATAAGTATTCTACCTTATTAGTACAAAAATGTGATTTTAAAAATATAGTGAAGGGTCATTTTTTAATTTACTACAATAAGAGATACACTGCCATTATCTTACTCAAAGCACTCCCCTCACTTTGAATAAATTCATCCCATCATTCCTGCCACTTTCCTAGCACTTCTGAAAATATTCTTTCATAAGCTTCTTTAATTGTGATGTCATGGATGCCTCATGGATGCCTGTTCTGAGTCATTTCAAATTTTTTACCTTTCATGGTCATATTGACTTGAAGAAGAGCCAAAGTGACCTGGTACAAGATTCAGTGAATTAGGTAGTTGAGGTCACAGAGTAATGTTTTAACAATACTATCTTTCCATTGGATGGCACAGGGCAACAACTGTATTTTTATCACACGTTATAGGCACCATGAATGCGAACTTTAAGAACTGCTTCAAAAAGTGGTAAAAATTATCAAAGCAATAGAAAATGCCAAAAATCAAAAAATGAAATTATATCAAATTTAAAAGCTTCTGCATAGCAAAAACAAGAACAGAACGAACAGAAAGCCAACCAAATGGCATGGGGAAATCGATACCTATTCCTCAGACAAAGGATTAGTATACAAAGAACTGAAAAAAAACAGGCTTCCAAAAATAAAAGACTAAATCAAAAAATGGGAAATTGAAATGAACAAACACTTCTCAAAAGGAGAAATACACTTGGCAAGTAAAAATGTTCAGCATCTTTAGCAATGAGAGAAATGTAAATCAAAACAACACTGAGATTTTATAGTACTGTAATAAGAATGGCTGTTATCAAAAACTCAAGAAACAATAAATGCTAGTGAGGCTGTGGGAGAAAGGAATCTTTTACACTGTTGGTAGGACTATAAACTCATACAACCACTATGGAAATCAGTATTATGATTCCTCAAAAAATTGAAAATAAATATTCCATTTATCCAACTATCCTCCTTTTGTGTATTTTGACCAAAGAGTTAAAAACTTATAACCGTGACACATGCATACTCATGTTTATAGCAACACAACCCTATTCCTAAATCTTGGAAGTAGCCACTATGTCCATCAGCAGATGAATAAATAAAAGAAAGTGATATATATATTGCACACAATAGCGTATTACCATGTCATGGAGAAAGACAAATTGGAGTCATTTGTAGAAAAATGTATGCACCTTTAAACCATTATTCTTAGTGAAATAAATCACAAACAGAAGTCTAAATATTGCATAGACTATCAAAACCCAAAACACAAATAAGTAAAGAGATCAAAATAAAAGCATGTGTGGTGAGGGGAAGTGGATGAGGAAAGAGAGAGCAGGAGAAAGGGGAGGATGAGAAAGGAAAAAGGAATTATAATAAAAATGATTAAGGTTTGATATGTATAGACACCAATCCCCCAAATTAAATGTTACTGTGGATCACAAATGCATTCCAATATAAAAATAATTTCAGAAAAAATAACACAAAACAAAGCAAGAGGAAGTATCTTGAGGGAGATTAAATGTAATATTTAATTTAAATGTTCATCATATATTTCAATCATGCTGTGTATTAATGATTTACTCTTCTAGTTCAAATATTCTAAGAACCTATATATCTCTTAGGACAAGATTTTGTAGGGCTACCTTATACACTAACATTTTCACTTGTACACAAATATAATTCAAATTTAACAAAAATGTTATTGATGATGATTGTGTTTACGTACATTTTTGCTCCTATTTAGAGATGATGATACTCATTAGAGGCATTAGTTTTAGGGAAAAAGTAACCAAAAATGTTCCTCGAAGTCTCTGCACATTGGCATCTGTCTGATGTCACTGCTTGTCACTATCACAGAGCTCTCTTGCATAGTAATCTAACAGTTTACTCTTTACATTATGTTTCTCATTTATTGAATTATAAAAAGTGCTTCTTTTACTAATATTTCCTTTCCACTTTACAGATACTGAGAACACTAGGGATTTCTCAGGAAATAGTACTTTTCAAGACTAAAGCAAAGGCAATCACAAGAATAAGAATTCTTGCCTTTTGAAACTATACATAATTTAACAAGTAAAATGCCTATTGAACTCAGAATAACATTAAAAGAGTGAGAAGTAACTGGTCTAAAAGCAGTTAGTTATTATAACTCCAAGATGTCACTGTTCCTGGTTCCTACAGAAGCATTTGTAGACTAAGGAGCTTGGTCCACAATGTCATTCCAAAATAGTACTCATATTATCAAAAACGACAGTTAAAACTGAATGTACTATTCAAATTCAAGTAAGTTAAAATCATGCAAAACAAAAGTTTTCGTAAGACAAGACTTTATTGTTTTAAAGATTCACTTTAAAAATACATTGAGGGGTTGGAGAAACAGCACAGCAGCTAGACAGCTTACCTACCAAGCACAAGGCCTTGGGTTTTATTACCCCGCACCACATAAACTAAGCATGGTGGCATACACCTGCAATCCCAGCACTTGAGTGGCTGAGGCAAACCAGGGTTACATAGTGAGTTCAGAACCAGGCAGAACTACAGAACTAGAGACACATCCTGTCTCAGAAAAAGAAAATACTGAATATAAAAGCATGATGTTCTCCCTCAAGTCTATAGAAAAAATTATTTAGATTGTTATTAAACCAATGAAAATTATCCAAATTGAAATAATTATTCCTTTTCAACAAATTACTATATTTTTGAGACAGGGTCTCGCTCTGTAGTCCAGGCTGGTCCTGAACTCACTGTGGGGCCCAGACTGGCCTTGGACTCAGGGCAATCACCTGTCTCAGCCTCCCAAGTGCTAGCATGACAGGTGTGCACCACCACACCCAGCTTATGTGGTGCTGAGGAATCGAACTCGGGTACTTAGCACTTGACTTAGTGCTTGCTAAGCAAGCACTTTAACCACTGAGCCGTTTCTCCAGCCCAACAAATTACTATTTCAACAAAGTTCAAGAAATGAGATATATAGCAGAGAAACACAATATTCAAAACTACTAGTTTGGAAGATGGAGAATGAGAGTCAAATAATACTGTATTAAGTAAAACATATAATAATGTAATATGCAAAATAATTATGACTGCAAAAGAAGTACAAAGGAGCTGGGGGCATAACTCAGCTGTTTAAACATTTACCTAGCAAGCACAAGGCCCTCAGTTTGAATCCCCAGGGCCACATAATTTGGGCATGATGGTACAGTCCTGCAATCCTAGAACTCATGAGGCTGAGGCAGGAGGATTGCCATGAGTCAGAGGCTACACTGAGCTACGTAATGAGTTCAGGACTAGCATGAACTATACAGAGCAAGACCCTGCCTAAAAGAAAAAAGTGGAAAGTAGAAAAGGAGAATAAGGAGTGCTTAAATTTCCAGTGTTGGCTAGGAGAGCCAGGGGAGACCTCACAGAGCTAATATGTAAGAGAATACCTGAGAAAGTGAATAAAGAGGTGAATCGGTTAAAAAAAAATGAGAAAAAAACTGGTGAGCAAGGAAAGAAAAAAGCAATCACATAAGAAACATGAGATGAAGAAGGACAAGGCCAGATAAGAAACAGTGGTATTCGGGATATGTTTCCACAGGTAGAGCAATGGCATTTGTTGAAGGGCACAATATGGCGAACGAGACGATGCCCAAGTTTTAGCCTGAACAAATGAGAGAATGGCATTTCCACTACCCAGGACAACTGAGTACTGCAGGGAAGTCAATGAAGACCTTACACCAATGAAACGAAGAGAGACGAGGAGGATTTAAGAAACGACAGGAGGGATTGGTATAAGAACAATGACACCTTAGAAGTTTTAAAGAGAGGAGGAAAGAATTCAGCCAGAAGCTTAAGAGTGAAATGGACTTGAACAAAAGAACACATAATAAGAGAAAAACCTAGTTATTGTTTTTTTCTAAGACATGTGATAAAATGTCTTAGCTTGTCTTTAAAATTAATTTATCATATTCTATTTGTGTTTTCTGTTATTTCCTTTTCTGTGAAAAGCAAGTTAGTAAAATAATGAAATAATTGGAATCACTCAAGTCAAATTAAGCCATTGTTATCACAAGGAGGGTGGAACATTCATTGGAAATAAAATTTTAGTGATTTGATCCCCAATAAATAAAAGCTATTTCCTTTATTAAAATGTATGATTACATAAGAAGTACAAAAATATTTTTAAAGTGTATCATGGTATCAGTTCTCTCACCATGAAATTTTAATTCCTGTGGTCTGTTAGACATAGATCTGCTGGAGACAGGAAGCAAAGAATGCCATTCAGCTGAATGAATGGATGAATCATTATGGTAAACTAAATATAATTCCCAGAGTCATGTCAGGACATCAGTGGTAACAACAATGCAGCTCTCTTATAAGAGCATGGGAGATTTTGGTTGGTTTTGGTTTTGTTTTGTTTTGCTTTGTTTTTCATTAAGAGAGTAAAAGATACTGACTTGAGGTTTCAGTCAAAAGATTCCGCCTGAGTCTATATTCCATCACAGTATGAACTAAATTTGTCTTGTTTACTGCATTCCCATACAGCTAAATGTGAACTAGGAATTTAATAAATATTTTGAATGAGTAAAGAAATCAATGAAAGCGTGCAAGAAGTAGTTAAATGAATAAATAAATGAACAGCACTTTACATATATGAGATATATGAGATGATCTGAGTCTTGTCCAATAAACCACTTCTACAATAGACAGTCACCACATATAACTCTTAGCTGTATCACATATAAAATATTTTAAGACTACACATGACATACATATATGTGTATGTACGTGTGTGTGTGTGTACACACACACACACACACACACACACACACACACACACATGATATTATTACTAACCACTTCACTGATGTATGTGGCAAAGAAAATTTTGGTCTGGTTTGGTTTGGTTTGGTTAGCAAAACTATTGTAAAAACTTCCTAGTGGCTCCTGCTCTTAAGAGTAAGAATGTTTTGAGAAAATCATCATGGAAACATGTGTAAAGACCGAAAAACATATTATGACATATTATGAATATTAATATTAAAATCTAGATGTGCATTGTTTGAATAATGTACACTAGATTAACTGTGTGTGTCTGCATACATTTAATCACATGGTGTTATTTAATTAAATAGCTAGACTTTTTAAAAGATAATGTTCATAGACCTTAGATCATAGCTGCAAATGGGAGTGAGAATTCCCCTGAAAGACTTCTGTCAATTAACCTGGGGAAGGCTTTATGCTGGGTATAAAAAAGGGATAGTCTGATTCAGAAGTTTATGATTTAGAACCCCAGCCCAGGATTCCTGTAGTTCTCTTTAGTGACTTCTGAGCTTGATTTGTCACATGATGCCCCATGACAACAAACTGACGGGAGATAAATCACTAAGAGATTAAAAGCCTATCTTTATTTATCAGAATACCTCTGGAATAACAGTGATTCAGAGTGTAGCCAACAGAGAGGCAGCATAAAGAACCGATGAGATAAATAAGCAAGGCATGCTTTTAAATATCCATCCAGGCCTGGGATGACAGGACTATAAACCCAGCACTCTAGGAGGCTGACACAGAAGGACCATTGTCAGATCCAAGCCCAAGGACTGATCCTGCCTAACTATGCCAGGTTTCAGGCCTAGCAGGAGGCAAGGTTCAAAAAAAAAAATTAGGAAAAAATAATCTACCCTATCTGTGGGAAGAAAAAAAAATATATATATATATATCTCCAATGATTTGAATGTCACACTGGGAATTTATTATTTTTTCTATTACAAAGAGTGCTCATTGCCTTCTACGAAATTTCCAGGGATAAGCGTCAGACCAAATGCATGCCAGTCAGTATCTTCCCCTGAGTCCTTAAACTTGTGAAACAGACTCAGTCACTGTGTCACTCTATTGGAGAAAATTAAAAGCAATAAAATTAAAAGCAGGGAGAATAAATTTAAATTATAGAAAATAGCCAAAAATACAATGAATACCAAGCAATAATCATCCTTGAGATCTAGATACAACCCAGCAATTCGTATGGATTCATTAGTAAAGACAATAATTTTTCCCTAACCTAGTTTAAAGTAAATTCTTATCTCTTACAATCAAAAGAGACTTCTCTAACAGAAATATTAAAAGAAATGCCATTTTATTTAATTGTCATAGACTGGCAAGGTCTAGAAACATACCAACTATGTTTTGACAGGTAAACTAGAATTCAGAAAAGTTAACTTTCTTTTCTCCACATCAAAAACACAGTACACAGAAATCCTTTAGTTTAAGTTCAGATAATCTAATTTTAAAGCCAGCTCCTCTTCACTAACCCTCTACTACTATTACTATACTATGGTCACGTTGAAAGTCATAGAATATTTATAAAATAAACTAAAAACTTGACAATGATAGGTTAGATATTTTACAGAACTATTTTACCTGTCATAACAAACTGGCTAACCTTATATAACTGCTTAAGTTTATATTCAACATAATTTTAATACAGATTGTTAACTACATAGTACATATGACCTACAGGCTTTTTATTCATTTAACACTTTTTTATTATGAGAACTCTGTGCAAACATAAAACACTATCCCATTTCCCTGTGTGTACAAGTCGCTTGGGCATATTACTAAAATCACAATCCGGCTCAGTAGTTTGGAAATACAGCCCAAGGTGCCCTACTTCTCACAGTGTACCAGACAGTGCCAGTGAGACTGCACAGAAAATCGCATTTTAAGAAACAAAGTACAATAAATAACTCTGGAAGATAAACCAATTAAAGTACATTACCTATCCTTTTACAATAATATGGAACAAATATTGCTAAATTACACTTAAAAGATTTCTTTCATTCTAGTACAAAATAAAAGTATTATCCCAATAATGGAATATTAAGGAACAGAAACTTAAGCCGCTGGACAGAAACAAAGCACAATAAAATTCAGAGATGTAAGACAGTTTTGCTAAAAACATTTTTAAGTGTTAAAAGAAAATTGTTACTATCTACATACATTAAAATGGTTACTTCAAATTGGCTATATCAAAATGTCTTGTTTCACAACAGATGCATGTTTAAGAATACAACCATTCAAGAAATAATTGATATGCTTCTCTATATCAGTCATCTTTCCAAATAATGAAGACAGAGGATAAAACCATTTCTACAAATAGCTGAATATATGAACTAAAGTTGTATGAACTGAGTGTGGGTTCAAGATTGTGTGCTCAAAAATAGTGATATAGGAATTCAAGGAAAAATATATATCAGTTCTAGCTGAGATTAGCCAAGAAGATTCCACAAAGGTTATAGTAACTAGTCTTATCTAGCAAGATCAGATATCCAGAGACAGAAATAGAACAAATAATTTAAATTAGGAGTTGGCATGAATGGAGAAAAGAAAGCAGGGATTGAAAATAGCTTAGTTTGAGACTGGAGGAATAGTTCAGCAGTTAAAGTGCTTGCCTAGCAAGCACCAAGCAAGTGCTAACACTTGAGTTGGAATTCCCTGGCACCATATAAGCTGGGTGTGGTGGTACACACCTGTAATACCAGCACTTGGGCGGGGGTGGGGGTGAGGCAGGAGGATTGCCACGAGTTCAAGGCCAGCCTGGGCTGCATAATAACTTCAGAACCAGCCTGGATTACAGAGTGAGACCCTAGCTCCAAAAATAAATAAATAAATAAATAAATAAATAAATAAATAAATAAAAGCTTAGAATGAATAATAGGGTAATAAGCTAGTTACAATTACCAAGTTTTAAAGACATGTTTGAGCCAAATCATTTATCCTAGATTTAGAACATTTGCAAAAGCTAGATTTTTACCTTATGCTTTAACCCTATTCTTCCAGACCCTTCAATAATGTGATCTTTTTTATATTCGAGTCTCAGGTTTAAAATGTCATCCTCAAAGTAGTCTTCCTGGGATATCTAAGATATGCAAATCTGAATTTCCACTAATCATCATTAATTTGTTTGCTACTTCATCATCCTAAAATGTAAGCTCCACTTCTACAAACATATGGAGTAACAGCAGATAACTTTACTACATGAAATTACATAAACCTTGAGAAAAAAATACAAAACAGTAGTTTCTGAGCGTATGATATCAAGCAACACAGGACAGGGATTCCCTGAAGAAGAAAAACAAATCCTCAGAGTGCCCTAGGCACTGCCTAGAGAATGGCTGAACACAGGAAGGGAAGATCCAGCCACAGCTGTATGATCTTTGAGTTGAACAGAAGCAGTCAGGAGTCCAGACAGTTCAAAGCAGATAATGTTAATAAACCACAAACAAATGAAAAAAGAGATACACATGAAATGAGATATGCACAGGGTCACTCCAGTCTTCAGAGGGATAATATTAACACTGATATTGAACAAACTGCCTGAGACAGGGAAGATAACCACCTGAAAGGAGGAATGAACCCCCAGATTCAACGAAAGTCAGCAATACTAAGGTGTTTCCACCAGCCAATTCACACAGCATGGGAGAGATACTCAGATGTATTTCCTCAAGAAGGGCAAAATGAGCCCCAGCTCAATGTACACAGTGTAGCATTGTATAAAACAAGGGAGTTCATAACAAAGGTACTAGCAAAATATATGACAAAATAGCACAAAAGAACATGGGAGGATGAAAATATGCCATTGTAGAATTATTTGCAAAATGTAAAACTATTACTAGAAGATTTTTGTTTTGTTGGTTTGTGTTTTTTTCTCCTGCTGGGGATTAAATCCAGTTCCTTTACATTGAGTTACATTGAGCTATCTCTCTCTCTCTCTCTCTCTCTCTCTCTCTCCTTTTTTTTGAGAGAAAGTCTCACTAAGCTGCTAAGTTGTCCAAACCAAGCTTGAATTGGTGATAACTCCTACATCAGCCTCCCTGGGTACTGGCATGTGCCACCAGGTCCAGCTTGTAAGATTTTTAAAATATATTTTGTAATCACTGAAGCAAACACTAAAAACTAAATTGGAAATATGGTTTAAAAGTCAGTAAAGTAAATAAATGGCATCATAAAAATTATACAATCCAAAAGATCACAAATACAGAACAAAGAACAAAATAAAAGACAAACAGAAGAAGAGGAAAGGCGAGCTAGTTGATTTATAAAAAGTCTTATCTTATTGTACTTTATTATAAAGTCTTTTTTTAAACTATTACATACATCTCCCTTCTTTACTCATGCTTTTATTCCTAGCATGTGCCATAGCAGATACACTATAAATACATGCTGCATTAACATTTTAAAGATTGGAAGGATTACTGATGGTTAAACATAAACTTGAAAACTACTCACATTTATTTCCTAAGTGTTATATCAACAAATCAAATTTCACTGAAATTATCTCCAAACAATAAAACATTTAAATACACAAATAGAAAGCAGTGTCTAATTTGAGAAATAGTTGCCAAAAGTTTAACTTCTGTCTCATATAAAATACAGAAATTTAACTTTTATAATACACCAGGTGGGGCTGGAGGAATGGCCCAGCCTGGGCTACAGAGTGAGATCTTGTCTCTAAATTAATTAATTAATTAAACAATTAATAAACAAAATGCACCAGGCAAAATTAAATAATAATATAGTGGATATATAATATACCATTCTATTAAGTATATATTACCTATATATACCTACATATGTGTATGTGTATGTGTGTGTGTGTGTGTGTGTGTGTGTGTGTATGTATTACTTGGAATACAGGCTATAAACTGCAGGCTCAGTTCCTATTGTTGCTAAGAAATTGTTTTCTACTTTTACCATGTCTTATGAAAGTAAACACTTGAAACCGTTGTGGATCAATGAGAAGTCTATGAAAAGCATCTTTCTATAACAAGACCTTACTTCAAATTGAAGGTCAGCCATTGCCTTTTGATACTTATAAATGACTAATTTGTTAAGATTGAAATGCCTGGCCTACTAAGTATTTGATTATCTAGTTATAATGACTTTGTCTATGTAATTTCTGGCTCTTTTGCCTGTTGTTTTGCTTTCCCCTAGGAGCTAAGTATCCTGTCTACAGGATAATCACTACAATATGAACTATAAATGGTAAAAGTAGGCATCTTATTATTTCTATTTCTTATTTAGAGGAAAAGTTTATAAATAAACAATTCAATACAATATTATCAGTAGATTCTTCATAAATGACATCCATAATGTTGAAGAAATTCCTCTCATTTCTAGTTTTCTAAGTCTTACATCATAAAAGGATGCAGAATTTTGTTGTGTTTTTGCAAGTTTCCAACTCAACTGTGATGATTACATGAAGTTTTTTTTTTCTTTTTTCTAATAATGTGGTGTATTAAATTGGTTGACTTTCACATGTGAATCACTTCTGCATTCCTGGGATAAATTCCAGGTAGCAATGGTATAGAACCCAGTAGAGTGGTACATTCTAGGACTCCTACTGGAGGCCTGAAACTGTAGATAGCATTAATCTCTATAAATGCTGTTTTTTACTATATCCTTTGCAGTGTTACCAGAGTTAATCTGTTTGTTGTGGTTTGGATCTGCAGTGTCCCCGAAAGCCTCATGTACCTATGGATGCTGTATGCTGATGGGAGGTGGGCCTGGCTATAAGGGGCTTGATCTGGAGGGATGTGTGCTGGTTCTGTCCTTCCTCCCTGACTTGGTTCTGTTCTGTCATGTCACAAAAAGCTCTCTCTGCAGCTCCAGCCCAAGCCTACCAGCTGATCAAAACATTGCCAGCAGTCCATCCATGAGTGAACAGTGAACTCCTGAAACCGGAGCTAAATCTTTCCTCACTGAAGTATGAATTTGGTATTCTGTCCCAACAATGAGAAAGTAACTAAGACAGAAATTAGAGTCATTGCTGTGACTTTACTTGATCATGTGGTTTGGAAGCTTTTGAATTATTTGTTGGAGAAGTTCCGAAAGGTTTGATGATGGTGACTGGAGAAGCCTCAGAGTGTTCTGTGTCAAGCTTGGTGGGAGATCCTGCTCAGAGCTCAGAAGACCAGAATGCAGATAGAAGTGTAGGCTGAGAAGGCCAGACTCAAGAAGTTTCAGATGGGAAGGAGAACTGTGTCAGAAAGTGGTATGAAGTCATACATGCTATGCTCTAGGAAAAAGTGTGCTGGCATTTTGCCCCTGTCTAGAGACTTTGCCTAAAAATGAGAGTAAAGGTGGTGGACTACTTAATCTGGTAGGGGAAATCTTAAGGCAACCTAGGGTTCAGGCTGTTACATTGGTATTGTTTGTGGTTTTTAGACAACTCTACTGTGAAAGGCAGGGAAAAAGTGGCAAAAAAAAAAAAAGATATAAGAAGTTTACAATTTTACCAAACCAAAAGGGCCTGCAGTGGTATAGATGAGCACAAGAAAGTTAAATAGATTCACATTAAGAAGAAATAAAGTACTTACAATCAGGATTTATAGGAAAGATGTCTTAAGGATATCTCCAAAGTCATCAAGATCCAGCTCTTTACCAAATCAAAGGTAGAAAGACCAATGACTGCTCTGAGAAGTAAATCCAGGGCTAAAGGGAAAAAAAAAAAATAGTAAGAGTTCAGCCACCTGGAGTTCAACAATCTAAGAACTCAAAGGCTTCTCCAGCATTTGGGAGCCAGGCTCCTGCTCAAGCCAGTGACAGACCCTAGCAAAAACTATGCAGTCCTGGCTTTGCAGACTTACAGAACACTTACAGAGTACAACAGTTTCAGGATCATGGAGATTACCGCCCAGATTTCAGAGAAAGGCCATGGAGGCCAAGCAGTGTTTCCCTTGGAGAGCAGTGTGTGAAGTTGTAAATAAGAAACCTAAGGTTCAATGAAGACTCCAAAAATTTGGAGAAGTCAGAGACACGGATCCTCCCCTGAAGCAGGCTGTGGGGGAGGCCAGCCCAAAAAGAGAGAAGAGGAAAGTAACAGTCAGAAGCAACACTACAGAGACAAGGCCACCCAGGCCCTCTGGAGTTCACATCTTGCCACAGTTTACCCAGGTGCAGGACACGGAGCTATAGGATATAACCTTTGCCCTGCCAGGATTTAAACTTTGTTTAGTCCAATGGCTTCCTATTTCTCCCGTTTGGAATGGGAATTTCTCCCTGCGAAATTGTATGTTGGAAGAGCTTAACTCTTTGGTTTTCACCAGATCTCACAGCTGAGAGTTAGCCTTGCATTTCAGAGGAGCTGTTTAAAGTCCTTGGACTTGGACTTTTTAGTAGTTTTGGAACTCTTAAAACTTTGGCAACTCTTAGAGAAAAACTAAATACATTTTGCATAAGGAGATGGACATGAGTCTTTTAGGGGCCAGGAAAGAATGTTGTGGTTTGGACCTGAAGTGTCCTCCAAAAGCCTCATGTACCTATAGATACTATGTACTACTGGCTGGTGGGGTTGGCTACAAGAGGCAGATACTTGACTTGGGGAGGTGTGTGTTACTTCCACCTTTCCTGCCTGACTTGGCTCTGTTCTGTCATGTTGTAAGGAGCTCCCTCTCCAGCTCCAGACCATCCCCACCAAGTGATTCCACCATTTCCAGCCACCTATCCATGAACAGTGACCTTCTGAAACTGTGAGCTTAAATAAATATTTCTTTAAAGTTGTGAATGACAGGTATTCTGTCTCAGCAATGAGAAAGTAACTAAGTCATCGTTGAATTTCCTTTGCATTGCTCCTCTTGCACCTTGATATCATCACTAAATAAGGGTTTCTTGAACACAAGAACTGTAATCTCTTGATAGCAGATCTGAAACTGAAATGGTCACTATGTGACTAACAAGCAAGTAGCATATAAAGCATAGATATATTGAACAAAGAGCTGATATACATTCTGAATAGTGTGGAGCAGGATGGTGCCAGAGTCATCACAATATTAAGAACAGCCTGTAATTTAACTTACAAATTATTTCTAGAATCTTCCATGTACTACTTCTAGACTGTAGCTCACCACAAGTAATTAAAAGTGAAATTTCTAATAAGAGGTGGACAACTTACTTTGTTGAGGAATTATGTATGCATAACCTAGGTCTGTAGTTAGATTATGATGTCCTTATCTATCCTGTGTGGTTACAATAGCCTAGTAAAAGGAGTTAGGAAACAGCATTTTTTCTCAACGTTTGGAAAAGCTTGATAAGAGTTGGTGTTAAATTTTCTTTAAATATTTTTCACTGTCAATTTACCAGAGAGTGAAACATGGGCTTTTTGTTATTGATAGATGTTTGATTATTGATTAAATTTCACTAGTCATTATGCATCTGTTGTAATCTTCTGTTTTTTTTCTTCTACTAATATTGGTAGTCTGTTTTAGAAATTTTGTTTCATTTAGATTATCTTATATATAATTGCTGACAGATGTCTTCCTTGGTATATACTGTTATGACAAAATGCCACAGAGCAAGTGACTTAACAGAAATCTATTTCACACAGATAGAGACTGAAAAGTCCAAGAAGAGGGTACCAGCAAGATTAATTTCATTTTGAAACTCTCCTCTTAGCTTATAGGTAGCTGCAACTCTTTGCATGTTCTCCTGAGTTGTTTTTTTTTTCTGACTTCCTCAAGAACAGTCCTTTCTTTTCCTCCCCTCTTAATAGGCCCTCCTCTCATATGTTTGCATTCTTTATAATCTCTTGGTTGAAGTGGCATATTTTGAATACTATAATGTGGCAGTTCTAGAAATAATATTCCTCTCCACCTGAACCTTTGTTGTTGATATTTGTTATGTTGGTGGTACTAGGGATTGAGCCCATGCATTCACACTGAGCTACATTCTCAGCCCAGTTTTAAAGTTTGATTTTGAAAGAGGATTTTGTTAAGTCACTAAGTTGCCCAGGCTGGGCTGCAACTTGTGATCTGTCTGCCTTAGCCTCTCAGAATGCTAGCATTACAAGCTTATGCCACTTAGCCCAGCTATTACATATTACTAATGTTTGTTTATTTTTTGTTTGTTTAGTAAATTCTCTAAAGTTTCATGCAAAGCCTATATTCATTTCATATATGTTCATTGAGGTCTCTGTTTTATTGACTTAATAGTCCCGTAGGTACACCAGCGACCTGATGAAGATCTCTTTAAATGTTACAGGTCTTAAAAGAAACAAAAACAAAACAACAACAACAAAAAATCCTCACTTAAACTTTATAGGTTGGCTCTGTATAGTGGTTGCTCTTAGCAAAATCAGTTAGTTATGCTTTCCCTTCACTTTTAGATCGATGGGAAATTAGGATGGCAAAAGTTTAGTTAGTCTCAGACTTTTCCTGAGACTTTTTTCCAAATTTAGACATGTGTGGACTTCTAGATTCCATACAATATGCATAAGCTACTTAAGGTCCTTATTTTCCCAAGTGTCTATTCCCCACCCTCTTTCTTACAAAACTTCTCCTTATCTACTCCCTGGTCTGATTGTTGTTTTTACCATAGTAGCCACGACTAATTGTGTTTCCTACAAATGCACTCAAAAAATACAATGTGGCAGCCACTTCAGTCATGCAGAAGGACCAAGGCAGGTGAAACAAATGGAAGCCCTTGAGACAATCTTTCTGAAACCTGGCAGACAGGTCAAATACATAATGACAGTTCTTTGACAATAACATTTGTATTGCTTCCTCTGGTACTAGAGACCAACACCAGAAATTCTTTATGGCTGCCATTCAACTAGGGAGAGGAAGATAACAACTGGGTAAGTTATAGAACTACAGCACACACTGAACAAACTTCAGCAACTATTTTCTTTCAATAAGCATTCTCTAAGTTATCGAAGCCATTTATGAGACTCCAAAGTCCACAAAAAATTATCCTGATATCTTTTACCAGCTTATTTGTTACTTTTGTGGAGGGACAGAATTTTGGAATTCCACTCACTCCTCTACTCCTAATCAGAGTATCTTGAAATAATGTTAATTTACTCTGGAAACATAATTAGGCATAGTCACTCCCTTTTCACTTAAATTAGTAGTTCAAGTGATTAGAACATAACAAATTTAACTTTTCCTACTATGGTTATTCACACAAGAATTCCCCACCATTTAAAACAATAACACTAATTTTTCAAACTGGGCTAGGAAAAATGATTCACACAAAAAAGGGGTGTCAAGCAGCGTCACTCTACCATCAACAATACGCTGACTCAAGAATGTGCCACTGACATTCATAAGCCCTCCATGGAGTGACCTTCAAAAAACGTGCCCTTGAGGCACTCAAGGGTATTTAGATTTTCCATGCAAGAGTTGGAAACTCCAAATTTACTCATAAAGGTCAGCAAAGCTGTCTGGGCCAAATGAACAAGGAATGTCTCATATCTGTATGTTTGTACAGGAACTGTAATGAACATGAAGATTCCTCTAAACAAGTAATATATATTTTTGCTATGGTTTAGATCTGGCATGTCCCCTAAGAGCCTCATGTGTTTGGACACAATGGGATAACTGCAGAACCATATGTTGTTGGGAAGTAGCTGGAAGGGGTAGATGCTTAGGGCTTGATCTGAAAGGATTGTGTCAACTTGCTAGGACTGGAGAACACAAGTAAGTTGAAATGAGGGAGGGGCACTCACGAGGTGTAGGGAGGTCCAAGTGGCATCTTTAACTGAGTAAAGGAAGGAAGAAGAAATACTGTTACAGTTTCTTCCTGGGAAGGCTCTGGCCCTGCCTGAGGCTCCAGATATGGACTGGCTCCTCACTTCACTTGGCTCCTACTTCACTTTGCTTCTGTCTGCAATGGAGCAAGCAGCTCTCTAGCCTCTGTCATGTGATTCCAACAAATGCACTATGTCAGACCTTCTGAAACTGTGACATAAGTCTTTCCTCTCTTAAGTTGTGGATGTCAGGTATTCTGCCCCAACAGCAAATAAGTAACTAAGGCAATTTTGACAACCATTTTCAAAAATTTAGAGTCAGTGTGGATGAGAAATAACTGCTTATTATCAAAGAAGGATATAAAACTGCAAATATAATAAGTAAATACTATAAGCTATAAGATATTGGGCATTTATTTAACCTACCTTTCTGAGATTCTTGTCTGTAATGGAGTGATACATAGTCTGAATGTTTATGTACCTTTAAAACTCATGCATTGTAACTTCAACCCCAAAAAAGATGCTACTAGGAGGAAGAAAATTTAGGAGAACATAAGGCTAATAGGGCCCTACAGATTAGTAAGCTTATGCCTTGTGAAAGAGATGTCAAAAAGGAGAACCTTCACCAGGCAACATATTGCTGGCAACTTGATCTTGACTTTCCTCAGATCCAGAATCTTCCAAAATGAAGTTCTGTTATTTTTAAGCCACCCATTTGTAGTACTTCTTGTAGCAACAGCTCAATGGACTAAGCAAGATAGCAGAATAAATAAACTTAAGAAACTGTTAAAGCAGAGTCTGACATAAAGTGCTTCATAAATGTCACTTAATATTGCTATTATTACACAAAAACTATAGTTTTCTTCACAGAAAAGATGGATGTGCTCAAATATCAAAAGATATCAAATTTAAAAAGTATTGAATCTCTATGACATTACCTCTACTATTGGATAGGAAAACATAACAGTTAATTTCTAAAAGTTAAATAGCTACAACTGTCCGATAACATTATGTTTATTCTGTTTCAAACGACTAAGAAAATAACTTTAAGATAAAGAACATGCAAGTGTTTATAAATTCAGAAACAAGATGCTTTCCTGAAGAAAAACTTGATAGAGGGAGAAGGGCTTTTATTCCTAAAGAGGCTTATATCCACCCCGTGTTCTACATAGAAATCTTAAATAAGTAAATCACAAGCTCACACATATGCAAATAGAAATACACAGCACTGACATTAAGACACACAGTTAAATAACTGTTAGTATTTAAATTTTACTAAGAATAAAATGAAAATTACTTAAGATGAGTAAAAAATTCTTATCTCAATCCTTTTACATTCATTATCTACACATTGTAATACTCAGATTTTTTCACTGTGACGTATTCATAATACACAACCAATATGAGACCTCTCATCTTCTAACAAAGGCACCAGAAAAGGCAAGTAAATCAAAGAAGCGCGAAGTGGCTTCTAGCCAGCCCAGGTTAAAAATAAAAATACTAAAAACAATTTGCCAAATTGGTTGTGCATACTAGCCAATATTAGATATTAAAATGTCAACCATGGCTGCTGCAAAACCTTTCTAAAATCAGGAATTGGGGTTTAAGAAGAAGTTAGATGTTGCTTGTTTGTGATCAAGCTACTTAATGACATATTATGTGAAAAAATCAAATTATAGGCATATACATTGAGTGAAAAAAAGACTGAAAATATTTTCAAATACTCGCAATGACTATTTTTGGATGGTGGAATCAGGTCATTTTTTCTGTATAATTCATCTTTTTATCATATTTTTCAAAAAAAGAGCACATTTCTTTTACACTTATATTCAATCCAATGACAAACATTATGCAAATAAGCAAGATACAACTTCTCTCATATTGTATTTGGAATCCATCCTGAAGAAGAGAAAAATAATGAGAGGCACTGTTTTAATAATCTCTAAGCAAAACACAAACTCTACAAAGAAATGGTTTAAACATTTGAATATATAAATAAAGAACATATTAATATGGAGGGCTGAGGCACAGCTAAATGGTTATAGCACTTGCCAGTGCAAAGGCACGGGTTCAATTGTCCAGAACCACATTAAAATAAAAGAGCTGGGCATGGTGGTACATACCTGTAATCCTACAGTTGAAAGACTGGGGCAGGAGGACTGCTGTGAGTTCTTGGCGAGGTTAGGCTATACAGTGAGTTCATAATCAGCCAAATTATAGAGTAAGACCTTGGCGGAAAGAAAAAAAAAACACATTAATATGGTGAAAAAACTTAACAGTTTAACACATACTTGGAAAAAAGAATAAAAGTGATCATCATATTAAGGTGGTTATCAATTTCCAGCAAATTTTACTCTGATCTCCCTGAGTTTCTTAATCAAGTATCTAAAAGACAGAAAACTTTTCCCCTTCAACTCTAGCTTTAAGCTTAAATTTATAGATATAATACCCATAATTCCAGTGTGATCTTTGGAGAGATTATGTCAACTTGAGGCAATTAGGAACCATGCCTGGATTAGGATTTAGGAACCATGCCTATATTAGGCAGTTAGGAACCAGCCTTGATTAGAGTGTGAGTGTTTTGCGGGTCAGCAAATGAAGGAAGAACACTCACCCAGATATGGGAGGCCCAGCTTGGAACTGTACAATAGGAAGGAAGAAGAAAGATTGTTACAACTTTTCCCTCTGGGGAAAGAATAGGCTTGATGGGACTTGGCTTCCCATTTGTGATGTTGTGAGGAGCTGCCTTCTCCTCTTCCTCTGCCACGTACTTCAATTGATGCCGGTCACACCTGAATAGACTGTGATCATCTGAAACTGTGAGCTAAAATAAACCTTTACTCCACTAAATTTGTGGATGTCAGGTATTGAGTCACAGTAATGGAAGAGTAACTGAGACAGCCAGGTAATCTTAATTGTGAATTTGACTAGATTAGAAGACTCTTGGAAATGTGATTGGATCATGGGGCTGCTCTGTTCATCATTATATTAAGCTTCTGATATTTACAGCATAATATGCTGTTAAGAGGCAGGACCCAGTTAAAGGAAATGCCTTTACACAGTACATCTTTCACTGGTGCCCTTTCCTTGTAGTCTGATTCCCATCTCCATGAAGTGAGTAGCTTTGTTCCACCTTGTCCAAACAACCCTGCCCAACTACAGATTCCAAGAGATCACATTATCCATTCAATGCAGGCACCTTGCAAATCTGCCTAATCAGAGACAATTGCAGAGCCCAGCTAGCAGTTCTATCTAAAAGCACAGTCCAGTCAGTGGTCTCACCATTCAACCTCAGAGTAAGAAGCAATGCAGTCCAACTAGAAAAATATACATCAATGTCTGCCTGTCCCAGGTTAACAACAACTGCTCTTTCTTCACTCCCAGGTTAAATCAACAGCAAGGGTCTTTCACTTCTCATGAAGAACATCTGCAAAGGCTAGACAATGTGGCTGTCTCCTCAGAGACTATCATAAACACACAGGATTATGAAAAAAATCAAGAATATGTGACATCACCAAAAGCAACTTATAAAGAAATGAATAAAAATTTATAACGGACCTGGTATAAACAGATATCTAAGAAACAACTGACAAAAAAATCAGAATAATCTTCTTAGAGAATTTTAAGGAATTCCAAAGACATAATGAAAAAAGTGAAGTCCTAGAAAAAATTTGCAAACAAAAAAATGTTTGAAAAAGAAAAGAGTAACAATTTAAAAATCTTAGAGAAAACACAATATCTAAGGAAAGAAAACCAGAAAACTTCAATGAACACCATGATTAAGCAGGAGAAAGAATTAGTAAGCCAAAAACAAGACATTTGAAGTTAATGCACTCAGAGAAACAAAGAGGAAAAATAAATGAAAAGGCCTGTTTGAAATGTGACCCAGCATCTATGGAAGTACATTCATATAACAGGTGCTACAAATGTAAAAGAAAGAAAAAGGCCTGGAGAGAACACTGAAGGAAACAGGGCCACTACACTTTTTCTATGTCTAGGAAGAAATAACAATACTCGTGAGAAGGAAGCTGAGAGGTGACCAATCAAATTCAAGTCAAAGAGAAGTGTGCCAATATACACCATCATTAAATTATCTAAAATTAAAGACAAAGAAGGAATTTGGGAACCAGAAAAAATAAAACCATGTCACATTCAAGAAGCCCAATACAGTTTTAGCAGATTTCTTAATAGAAACATACTAAGCCAGTAGAATGAGATGCTATAGTCAAACCACGGAGTGAAAGAAACTTCAAATCAAGAATATACCATTTGGGACTTCAGTCAAGATGGCAGCTGAGTAACAGCACTGCACAATGTCTCCCCGTCAACTCACTTAAAAATTCAAGAAGACAGTTAGAAAAAGCGTGTTTGGTGTAGCTAGGAAAGAGAGGAGCGTCCCCCAAAACTAAAAGGCAAACAGCAGGAGGCCAGAAACTTTGAAGGATCATCAAAACCAGAGGGGCAAAAAAAATCCCCCTAGTCCAGAAAGCCGCTGCAGCTAGCTGCAAACAGCTCCTGGAGGAAAACTCGCAGGGACCTGAACATCTGATGGAGCAGAGCTGGGAGAGGAAGAAGCTGGGAGAGGAAGAGGGAGCACACAACAACAAGAGAGGAGGCTGTGAGCGGGTCATAAATCCTGAAGTAACATCAGAAGAGGAGGAAAGCAGTAGCCAACTAGGCACAGCCCCGAGCTGCTGGCACCCACAGATCACAAACAAGGTCTGGAGGCCAGAACCCAAGCCCAAGGTAAGCACGGGTCCAGATATGTGGGAATTATTGGCAGCGGGTGATCCCAGCCTCAGAAGCACCAACTTGCAGGCATGTGTACTACAAACGCTGCATGCACTCCCCCTAGAAAAGGCCCTGGGATCCCAGAACAGAAATGGGGCTCAATAGCCTTCGCAGGCAGTGACGTCAGCAGGAGCCATATTCTTTCCTGCACACCAGAGACAGTCAGAGGTAGCAGAACCATGGGGAAACATAGTAACAAATCTTATACAAAAAGATCTGACTCCCCAGGGAAGGGTACAAGGCATGCTGAAATTGCAGAACCCAAAGAACCCAAGGAAGAGATGGGCAAGAAGGATGGTGACTTCTGAGCCCAGATAGTCAGTGAATTAAAGCTGGAATTAAATCAGGAATTAAACCAGGGAGCAAAGCAGGAAATAAAAGAGACAGCGCCAGAGTTACACCATCACACAGCTAAGCAAAAAGCAAGCCTCGAAAAGAAATTAGAGGAGACCAAAGAAGAAATGGGGAAGCGTGGTTACAAATCTCCTACAAAAAGACCTGAAACCCCAGGAGATGAAGTCAGGGTAAATAAAGATGAATATGACAAAAATGGTGGCAACTTCTGGGCCCAGAAATTCAGTGAATTAAAGCAGGAATTAAAGCAGGAAATAAAACACACAGCAGAAAAGATACACCAATACTTAGATAATCAAAAAGCAAGTCTTGAAAAGCAACTAGAGGAGACCAGAGAAGAAATATACCAGAAGATAATGAAGACAAAAGAAGAAATTAGAGAAGTACACAACAGAGATATAGAAAAACTGAATCCAGATATTCAGGAAATGAAAAACATGCAGGAAATAATAAGCAACCACTTTTAAAAACTTCAGAATAGAATACTAAACCTAGAAAATAAAGTGACTAAGTTGCAACATACAAGCCATGAAGAACAAAAAGTAACTAAACAAAGCGAATCATTACAATGGCTGATAGATGATTCAAGGAGAAATAAACTCAGAATTATGGGAATCCAGGAGAAGACTGAGGACAAAACAAAAGGCTTAAAGGACATGTTTAATGAAATAATGGAAGAAAATTTCCCAAATCTAAGAAAAGAAATGAACATGGAACTACTGCAGGCATATAGAACACCAAACAACTTTGATCAGAAGAGATCCTCATCATGACACATCATAATTAAAATTCTAGAAACCCAACACAAAGAGAAAATACTAAAAGCAGTAAGAGAAAAACAGAGGGTGACCTACAAAGATAAGCCCATCAGGATAACCCAGATTTTTCAATCCAAACTCTAAAAGCAAGGAGATCATGGAGCAATGTCATCCAAGCACTAAAAAAAATACATGCCAACCAAGACTGCTATATCCAGCAAAATTACCTTTTAATTTAAAGGAAGAACTTAAAACTTTCCATGATAGAGACGGTTTAAAGAATTTGCAGCCACTGAGCCAGTATTGCAGAAAATATTTAAAGGAAACTTGGACAGTGAAAGGGAGACCAACAACACCAATGACCCCAGAGAAAAAGTGACAACAGATAGAGGAGAATGAGTTGAGAAAAAAAGTAGGTTAGTAATCAGTGAAATATGAGTAAATAAGATATGAAAGTTAGGAAATTCTGAAATAACTAGGTTTGCCTTTATGTCTGTTGCTTTAAGTATATTTATGTTGTATAGATTTAAGTTCATTTAATGTAGCAATGTGATATAGTTTTAACTTTGTTTTATTGTAACAATTCACATATTAGGCCACTGATGAAAATGTATCCTAAGGAAACTGATTGATGTAAAGATAACCCTGTGAATGTACAAGTATGCACCTTCCAATATTCAGCTAAGGCATTTGAAATTTAATTTTTCTTCTTCTTTCCCAAATTTACTAGTCTTTTGCACTACATGCTTGTAGTTATTTTCTAATGTGAACTGGTGGTTTTTTCATCTCTACCTGGCATTGGTAATCGTGGCCTCATAAGGTATTTTCCCTTCAGCGATTACCAATACCAGATAAAGATACTGCAGCAAAATAAATAAAAATAAAAAAATTTAAAAAATAAAAAATTAACAGGCCAATCCTCCTAATGAGTAGAGATGAAAAAACTCCTCAACATAATATTACAAATGTAATTTAATAAATTTAACCAATGCAACCAATGTGTGCATCATAGGTTATTGATAAAATAAAGTATAAAATCATACGATCCTTTCAATTGATACAGAAAAGGCGTTTGACAAAATTCAACACTCTTTCAAGACAGGAATTCATCTGAGACTATATCAACACAGTAAACACCATAACAAACTGATACTTCTATCATTGTCAACAGTGAAAAGCTAAAGCTTGTCCCCTAAGTTCAGAAGCAAGAAAAACATGCCCACTCTCACCACTTCTTTGAACACAATACTGGGAGTCCCAGCCAGAGAAACAGAGCAAGAGAAAGCAATAAGAGGTTTCCTCCTAAGAAAAAAACAAAACATGAAATTTTCTCTACTTGGTACTAGTATAATCATATATACACATATATGTGTGTGTATAGAAAACCCTAGAGACCCCACCAAGAAACTCAAAAATGATACAGTAAAGGTTTCAGGATATAAAATCAATACACAAAATTCAGTAGTGTTTCTATAATGAACCACTAAAAATATTAATAAAATAATCTCATCTGCTACAGCATAAAAAAAATACTCAGGAATAAAATTAACCAAGTGATTGAAAGATATATAGACACTAAAGAAAAAATAAAGAAAAAATATACTATGTTCATGGATTAGATTTTGAAAATGTCCTTACTAGTTGAGCATTCATATTTAATGTGATCCCTATCAAAACTATGTCGTTTACACAGAAATTTTGAATTATCCTTAAATTCATATGGAACCACAGAAAATCCTGAATATGCAAACCCATCTTCCAGAAAAAGAACTAAGGTGGCAGTATCACACTCTATGATTTCAAAACATATTTTAAAGTGACTATAATCCACACATAATGGTACTGGCATAAAAATAAACACATTACACAAGAAAGTATGATATAAAGCCCAGACATAGGCTGCATATTTACATCAGTTAATTTTTGATAAAGATGTCAAGAATGCAGAACGAGGAAAGGACAGCCTTTTAAATAAAGATGTTGAGAAGACTGGGCACTTGACTCATATATATAAAAACCAGATCAAACTGTGTTAAAGACTTACACATAAGACATGAAAATGTAAAACTACTAAAATATATAGGCAGGTAGCTTCTTGACTATCGTCTGAGTAATGACTTCTCTCTTTTTTTTATACCCAAACCCAAACCATACATAACAAAAACATAATTAGAAAAAATTAAACTAAAAGTCTTGATATCAAAGTAAAATATAAAATAAAAACACAACACTTAGGTTCAGAGAAAATATTTTCAAAGACATAGAAATGATAAATAGATACACAAGAGGAAAAGAATTCAGTCACTATCTTTTATCAAAGCAAGAGATGTTGGTGAGAATTTTAAAAAATAAGGAAACTTTTATACACTGTTGGTAGGAATGTAAAATGATATGGCCATTATAAAAAACAGTATTTTAGTTTCTAAAAATTAAAAGAATAAGTACCATATTATCTAGCTATTCCACCTCTGGATATATCCCTCAAAAATGATAAAATCACCATCTTAAAGTGTTACCGGTACTCTCTTGCTATCTAAAATATTAGTTCGAATGGTAATGAAATGGGCTAATCTAAGTGTTCATTTATAAACTGATAAAGAAAATGTGTTATATACTCACTATGGAATATTATTCAGCCTAAACAAGAAGATAATCCTATAATTTGCAATGACTAAATGAGCCTGGAAGACATTACACTAAAAGAAATAAGCCAAGCACCAAAAGACAAACACTGTTATGATATCAATTTTATGTGTCCTATGGTTTGGATCCGGAGTGTCCCTCAAAAGTCTCATATGGAAGTGATACCGTTAGGAGGTAGGGCTTGGCTGAAAGGGGCAAATGTTTGAGGTTTGATCTACAGGAATTGTGTCAACTTGTTGAGAGTTTGGGTGGGTTGGGGCAGAAGGAGGGCACCTAGAAAAGAGATTTCAGCTGTGTATTATTAACTTGTGGACCAGGAAGTGAGGGAGGGCCACACAGTGGGTGAGGAGGGCTCACCTGGCAGTTTGAACTAGGTAAAGTAAGAGAGAAGAAGCCTTTTTAAGGCTCTGGCCTTACTTTAGTCTCCAGACATCTACTCATTCATTCATTCATCTTTCTGTCTGCAATGCCATAAGCAGCTCTCCAGACTGACTCTGCCATGTGCTTCCACCATTGCCAGCTGCCCAAGAATGGACAGCCCAAGAAACTGTGAGCTAAATATTTTCTCCCTTAAGTTGTGGATGTTGGGTATTCTGTCCCAACAACAAACATGTAACTACGACAACGTGGAATCTAAAAAAGTCAAACTCATAGAGGGAGAATTGAATAATAGTTGCTAGGGCTGAAACTTGGGAGAAATGGGATGTGTTGGTCTACAAGCACAAAGTTTTAGCAAAGAGAAAAAGTTCAGGACATATATACACACAGTGATAATAATGTATTGCATACTTCAAATTTGCTATAAAAGAGATCCTAAATGTTCTTACTATAAAAAAACTATGTGAGGTGATGGACATATTTATTAGCTTAATTTGTGGTAATTATTTCACAGTAAATATATATATTAAAGCATGTTGCATACTGTATATACATAGAGTTATCTGTCAGTTGTGCCTCAATAAACTTGAAAATAAAAATAGTGATTATGTGAGGTGATGGAAGTGCTAATTAGCTTGACTGCAGTAATTACTTATATATAATGTATAAGTACATACATCTAATGAATATCAAATCACCATGTTTTATAACTTTAATATGTATAATTATTCAATTATACCTCAAAAATGTTGGAAAAAAGTTCACAGAACCAGCAAAACCTAAGAATGAGTTTCTTTCTCCTACAGAATAACTAAATTCTAGTTTTTTTCAAACTCAAAATGACACCAACAGCCCCTAAATTCAGAAAAATGTATGAACACACACTCACAGTATAATTTAGTCATCTCTAAGGATGCCTGAGATCAGAGACAATGCTTACTGTGGGTTCCGCCAACAGTGACTGCACTGGAGCTTAAGCATCCACATACCAATCGAGGCTACCCACAAGTGGGTTTCTAGGTGCAGATGCTTAGATAATACAGATGAAGAGGATAATGATAGATCATTTCAAGGGCAATTTACTTCTTGCTTCAAATAATGTTCAAAGAAAGCAGTCGAGTTTGGGTAAATTCTAGTGTGATTGTGTCGAATATTTATTCTTTGGCCCATAATACTTCTGACTGGTTCTTTTTTGTATTTTCCTGTTTGTTCCTCAATAGACCCCTAAATTTTAAATTCTGAATCAATAGTTCATCTGTGACCTAGACTTTAGTGCCACTCAGTGTTCAATTCTTAGAACTGCAGCAAATCAAATCAAATGTCACCACTTAATCTATCGCAGGCTTCAAGTATTTCCTCAGGATTTACAGACATTAATTCAAAGTTTCTTATTCCTACCTGCCTTATTCTGCCTGACAGGTATAAGCAGATGAGAAATTTAACATGAACTAAATACATATTGGAATTTCACTCAAGGGAAATGGGGAATCAGTGCTGAAAACCTTTTTTTTTTTTTTTTTTTTTTTTTTTTTTTTTTTTTTTTTTTTTTTTTTTTTTTTTTTTTTTTTTTTTTTTTTTTTTTTTTTTTTTTTTTTTTGTTCTTCTTTAGCTTGAATCATCTAGTACTGAGCAAATGTCTCCAAAGATAAACTGACTCACTGGAAAGACAGGAAAATATCATTTGCCCAGGAGGGGTAAAAAAAAGTCTGTTCGTGAAAAAGTCTATGTTTCCAGGGAATAAAAATGTCAATTGAAATTTATAAACACTGTAAACAAACCATTAATCACTGAGAACTATGTTACATAATTTTAATTATTTTAAGTAATATAAGACAAAATAAGCAGATAGTTCCTTTTACTCCTCACAATGAATTTCATGCCAATAGAATGTGAAATGTTTCATTTATGGAAAAATGACTTAAAAAGATGAAGACTGGAAGATTTTGTTACCAAAGTATGAATATTTTTAAAGAGCGGTATTCTGGAATATAAAAGATACAAAAAAAAAAACCATTAGTAAGATAGTAAGATCAACACAGAGAAAGGCTAATATAAATGTGGGTTGTTAAAGACAAGAAAATAGATAAATATTTGACCAGCTACTAAGAAAAAAAAAATAGCCACACAAAAATTATGAATAGTCTACAGCCATACTACCCTGAATGTGCCCAATCTCCTGATCTTGGAAGTTAAGCAGGTTTGGGCCTAGTTAGTACTTCGATGACGGAAATTATAAATAAACCAACATCATGTAAGTTTGCCTGAAAATAACATGACTGATAACTGTGCATTTTAAGGCCAAAACAATAACAATAACTCACTATAAACCTTTCACTAGAAATTAAAGAAAGGGTATCAAAATTTTCTTTCCTTAACATATCAAGTTACTTTAAAAATGTCTTACATACAAAAATAGATGGGTTAAGGAAATTTTGTGCTAATCTTCTTCTTAAAATATTAAAATGTCTTTATTGTAGAAAATTTAGAAAATTTAAAATGTATCCATATTCTCATTCATTAGAAAAACTACTGTAAATGTTTTGGTATAAGTCATTTATGAGAATGGAGGGCAGTATAGTTTAGAGGTTAAATGCACAGACTCTCAGAATAGACCACTTAGGCTTGAATTTTTTTAATCACTAAATGGAGAATATCTGTGCCAGTTAAGCTTAGCTGACAACCAAATTGGCTTTGGAGCTGCCCAAAGGATTACTGAAGCATACTTCTAGATGTTTCATTGGTGAATTACAGAGGCATCACTTTAGCATCTATGTTTGGCCCCTTGCCATTTCATCTCTGGTATCGTCCCCTACTCTGCTTCTCTGCCACCTGAACTGCACAGCTTTGTTCTGCTGTGCCCTTGACCATGACGTGTGTGCCTTGGAGCCAACTAACCATGGACTGAACTCTCTGAACTTCTGAATCCTGAACCAGATTAAAACCCTCCCTGCAAATCATGGGTGTCAGCTACTTTTGTGAACAGTAAGAGCCAACTAACACAGTTACTCTAAACCTTAATTTCTTTATCTGAAAATAAAATAATTTCAGTACCTAGCTCTGCAGAAAAAAATGATGGCCTGGCATGTATCACATACTTTTTAATATTTTAAAAAATCTTCATAAGAGCTTTATAAGCTTCACCCTTTGTTCGCCATATGGGCTGCACCATTGTTCCCATTTGTCAGTTGCTTTTCAATCTTGTGTATAACAGATTTTGGCAGATAGAAGCTTTAAAATTTTTGTAGTAAATCTATCACTTTTCTCCAGGATATTTGCCTTTGGTATCACGCTTAGAAAGACAACAGATTTAAAGAAGGAGTAAAGATAGTACAACTTTTTCAGGAAAGCAAAATATATCTGGCATGCTTATTGAAAGTAAGATCAAAATCCAGCATTCGTCTTCCCGTGCACCTCTATGAAGCACACATATTTTTAAATATCTTCATTCTGAAAACAAGTGCACACAAATCACAATGCCAAGTTACCAAACACACAACCTCCTATGACCATGATCTGCCAAGGTCCTCATGTGTCTAGATGTTCATGCTTGGCTAAAGAGGACACAAACACGCATAATTAAAGACAAACCATAACAAAGTAAAATGAAGTTCCCCTTTTTTAAATCAATTTCTCACAAGACTGTAAAATATTTATAATGAAATTAACTGATCTACAAACCAAAGGAACTTATGAGAGCCATGTGTATCTGAGGGACTCTGGCTTGTGAGTGCAACTTCCAGTACCCTACCCTTAGTAAACGTAACATGAAGACTTTCAACGTTCAAGCAAAGTAAACTATCAACCACATTAGCAAAGTGGTGATCATCTGAAAGAGGATGACTTTTTCCACTTGGCAGAGGAGAGTATGCATGAGTTTTAATGCCAACTATCAAGAGTGGACTGGCCACAAAATACCATTGTTTATCATGGTCTCCTTTCAGTGATTCTATGTAGTTTTAACTTATATGAATTAAAACTATATGAGCAAAATTTTAACCAAATTTTAAGCAATTTTTCAAATTTTCATCAATACAAATTCATTTTAGTACCTATAACATTTTAATAATTAAGAATTTTATGAGTAAATTGCAACACAATATTATCTTTTCATTTACAATTCATATAAAAGTTCAACCCAAAACACTACCACTGGCTAACAGAGGTCAGGCTGATTAATCTTTACAAGGTACTGAGTTCAAGTGAGCCACTTCAGAAACATTAACAATACCAATATATCATGCTATATTACCAAACCAAAGAACTATGTTTTTAAAATCTCAGTATTCCTACTATACAAATATCTGGGACAATTTTTCCCTTTCTTGATTATAAAATTATTTTTAAAAAAACATAGAATCATAGAAAGACTATTGGTTTTCTCAAGGCACAGACAAGTAAGGAATAATATATCAGTGATAAAGTCTACTGTTCTATCAACCACAGTATATAATTTCTGCCATGAACATCTTAAAATATGTAAAAAGTCATAAGAATTGCTAATACTACTTTTCAGCACTGTCATATTTTGCTTGCTGAGCCAAACATACCAGATGTCTTTAAATAAAAGATTTAGACAGCATAAAAATAAAGTGTTATTGTATATGAGTTTTTACACCAATACATTAGGGATATCATAAAGTTTGAATATATGCTATTATTGCAGAAAGTAAGAGGTTGCAAATACTAATAGAATATAGCTACATATAAGAAGAGTGATCATACCCATAAATGATGAGGAACAAAACAAGGAAACATTAATGAAATACTTGGCATGATAAAAGATATTTTCTCTAACATATTGAGCTAGAATCATACATTCCCATTTCTTGGGGAAGATTCGAACTTTTTTTATTGCCTGTAATTAATATATCCCATCAGAGTACAATTCTACTACAGTCTAAGAAAAACTAAAGTTGGTAAATAGGCTAACACGATTATAAGACAGTAAAGAGATTACGAGGATGAACTGGGTCTTACTGTATGTATACATACATGCATACTCAGGCGCATGCACACACACAATAGTGAATATGAAACTGTCTGCAAGAACGGATTTGAAACAATAGCTTCATCCTGAGCTGCACATGTGCATCTGTTACATTTACAAATTTCTATCTAGTAACTCTAGATGTTTAAGTAAACATTTCTTTCCCCATTTCTAATGACACATGATTATATGAGAAAAAGAGAAGACACAAATGAAACCAAAAAGGCAAATCTTATATCAGGCATGTGCAAATTAAATACGTAAAGCCATATATATAACCAACAAAAGCCATTATTTTTAAATGTTCAAATGAATGCTTAAAGATTACTCTCTATTGCCTACAGAATATATAAAACCTCCTTGGCATAACATAACATATTAAAGTTCTCCACAATCTGTCCCTAACTAGTATTTTCAGACTATCTTATCTTTCATTCAGACAAATTCCTTCCTCTTTTTCCAGCAAGAATTGACATCCTCCTAAACTCTGCCTCAGTCAAGCTATTTCTTTTCCCTAGATCATCTTCTCACAGTTAATGCACACAACTTTACTCCACCTTCAGGACTCAGTTCACTTATTGTAAGATGTTGCAATCATTTGCTGATTTGGGTTTAGTCTCCAGATTTGGTTATCCTAATAGGCAAAAAATTATCTGACTTATCCTTGTATTTCAAGAACCAATCAGATTGCCAGGCATCTAATATTACATTATATATATATATATATATATATATATATATATTTGCTGAATGAATAAACAAATATTTGAATCAGGATTTATAGTGTTTCTTTTTTAGCAGTGGCAGTGCCTAGAATAAGTGTTTAAAAATATAAAAGAGATAAATAAATCAAAATGTAATTTTAAGATTATTCAAGTGACCCACTGGAAGGTAAGAAAAGGGAAATGGAGAAATAAAAACAAAGAAAACAAAAAATGGCAGGTTCTCCTATTAATAACTACAGCAAATGTAAATGGTAATTATACCAATTTTAAAAAGCATTACAGCATAATTTTTAAATGACCCAATTTTATGCTGCACACATTAAAAAAAAAATCACTTTGAGGCATGGGCCAAAGCTCAGTGATTAGAGTGTTTGCCTAAGAAACACCAAGGCCATGAGTTTGATCCCCCAGTACCACATAATAGCTGGGCATGATAATGCACATCTGTAATCCCAGCAAACAGAAGGCTCAGACAGGAAGACTGCTATTAATTCTAGACTGCCTTGGCCATAGTGATAGCGAGAACCTGTCTCAAAAATAAATAAATACATACATACAACTTTGAACAGAACAACATAAGCCAATCAATAGTTAAAACATAAAAGGATATGTCATGCAAATAGCTAATTAAAGAAAGGCAGAAATACTATACTCGTATTCGGCAAATAAATGGACTTCAAAACCAGAAAAGTTACCAGAAAAAAGAAAAAGATTATAAAAGATAGACCTAATAAGAAAGAAAAAGAACAGTTCACCCAAAACAGAAATCCTAACTGGATATATACCAAAGAGCAGAAGTGAAAGGAAAAATAAACAAATCCCAAGTACAGTTAGAGATCTCAATCTTCCCTCTGAAAATTTCATAGAATAAATAGAAAATCAGATTGATATGAAATATCCCAACAACATGGCTAGCCAACAAGGCTAAACTATCACTATAGAAAAAGCCATCCAACAAGGGCAGAACACAAATTCTGAGTCATGTATATGATGAGGGGATATATATAAAACAAATGTCAACAACTTTAAAAGAAGTGAAATAATGCAGAGCAGAGTGTGTTCTCTAACCAAAGTGGAATTAAAGTAGAAATACAAAGCAGATGATAACAGAAAAGTCTCCCAAAGTCTTAGGAACTAAACAATGCACTCATACATAATCCATGAGTCAAAGAATAAGCCTCAAGGGAAAAAAATTATTAAATGGAAATGAATAAAAATGATAATACAACATATTAAAATTTGTTGAACAAAGCTAAACAGTGCTAAAAGAGAGAGAAATATATATCTCTGTACATATTAAAAAAGAAATGATATCAAATAAATAAGTTCCCCCCTTGAGAACCTAGAAAAATAAAAGAAAAATAAACACAAAGGAAACAAAATGAAGGAAAATAAAAAGCAGAAAGTGAATAAAAATGAATGGGAAATAATAAAGAAAATCAACTGGGGAAAAACCTGATACAATTACAAATCTCAGAAAGGACTGACAATTTAATAAGGGAGAAGACATACATTTCTTCTTTAGCAATAAAACAATGCACTATAGATGCCAAAGGGTAGTAAAGCAATAACCTGAACAACTCTACAAGATCAAATTATGATAATTTACATGAAATGAATCATTCTCCCCCCAATAAATGAATAATCCAACTTTATTGGTAATGAAATACAAAATTTGAATAAAGAAGGGGTGTAGTTTCAAGATAGCACAAATAAAAATCACTGAAGCTG
This sequence comes from Ctenodactylus gundi, assembly GCA_004027205.1. Classification (NCBI taxonomy): domain Eukaryota; kingdom Metazoa; phylum Chordata; class Mammalia; order Rodentia; family Ctenodactylidae; genus Ctenodactylus; species Ctenodactylus gundi. Next base: position 267,256 of record PVKB01000055.1, on the reverse strand, counting down.
TAAGTAATTTAATTAATAAAGGTAATATTTTCAACAAATAGTAGTAAAACAACTGGACATTCATAAGCAATAAAACTATCTTAAGCTTAATTCTTATACATTATACAAAAATGAACTTGAAATGAATCACATACCTAAACATAAAATGTAACACAGTTTAAAAAGTCTTTTACAAAAATAGGAGAAAACATTCAGGATCTAAAGGTTGGCCAAAAAAGGGGTAAAAAAAGTATACTCCATGAAACTTGATTATTAAATATATAAGTAGCTCTAAAACCTCAGGAGTTTAAAAAATACAATTGGAACATGGGCAAAGAATCTTAGAATTTTTACCAAAGACAATTTACAGATGGTAAAAAGCACATTAAAAAGATGTTTAATATCACTGTCTTAGTTAGTTTCTCGTGGCTGTGACCCAACATCTACAACTTTAGAGGGGAAAGATTTATTTTAGCTCATGGTTTTAGAAGGTTTCAGTTCATTCATGGGCAGCTGGCAATGATGACAACACATGGCAGAGGCTGGAGAGCTGCTCTCGCCATTGCAGACATGAGCCAAGTCTGGGAGAAAGGGCAGAACCAGCAAACGGCCCTTCAGGTCCATCCCCAAGCATCCATCCTTCCAGTCAAGCCCCACCTCCTAACAGTACACAGTACCCACAGATACATGAGGTTTTCGGGGGACACACCAGATTCTAACCACAACAACCACTTTCCACTAGTGGTGAATTAAAACTACAAGATATTACTACACAGCTATCAGAATTACGAAAATAAACAAATGGTGGTAAAAGTGGTAAAAACCAAATGCTGGGGAGGCCACAAATAAATTCCAGATCATTCACAAATTGCTGGTAGGAATATAAAATGGTACAGTCACACTGGAACACAGTTGGCACTTCTTTTTTAAAAAATCTATACATGCATATAACTACACAAAATTCTACATGAGATAACTGTCCTCCTGTGTCCGGCTTAATTCATTTAACACAAGGTCCTCCATTTCCACCTGGTCACAGATGACAGGATTTCCCTTATGGATGAATAATACAAGACGTTCTCCTCTCTGTCTCTGCCGCTTTCCATCTCAGTCCTCCCCTCCCTCCTTCTCCCTTACTCTTTGAGACTTAATAAATAACATTGTCCAGGCTGGCTTCCAACTCCAAAATTCAAGGGATCCTCCTACCTCAGCCTCCCAAGTAGATGGGATTAGAGGCATACACAGATTTAAGTGAAAAAACTATTTAAAGAATCTGCTGTACACCATCTGAAACTGAATTCCAATTACACAGTATCTAGATAAGAATAGCCTCTTCTTATCCTGAAGATGGCTGGACTCCAAACACATATCTTGAAGATTTCAGTAGCAAAAAGGACAAAAGCCTGGAATTTCACCACCTCTCCTGGATAAGCACAAGTAGGGGGATTCAATTCCCCCTCAGGAACAAGAAAAAAATGCACTGTGCCTCTTCCCTCTAGTTCTACTCTCACATTGTGACACCTGCAAACAGTAAATATTCAATAATCACCTATTTCATACTTGGTGTTGTGTTAATGCTGACCTTAAATAAAACGCAGACTCCCAACCCGCAAGGAATTTACCATCTGCAAAAGACAGATAACGATGAGCTCTTAGAATGAAGTACACTAAGAACACAGGTAAGGTATCATGGCCTGCTGAAGAAAGACAGAGGGTTAATGTGAAGGGAATGGAAACAAAGGAGAGAGTTCAGTATAACTAGTGCATGAGAATTAGGTTAATTGACTAGTTGGTGTACTCTACAAGAAAAATGGGTGACCAAAACAACAGTTTTGGTGGATACATGCTTTATATTGACAACTTATTACAAACCTTACAATCAGTCTTTACGTGTTTTGGAAACTCGACTTTTTACATCCTAGACTTACATAAAAGGAACTTCCCTACAACTCCCCTTTCCCACTCCCTAACAATTTCTGTCAAATATTTTCCATTGCATTTAGTCTGATACTTAAATCAATATGTAAGTCCAACATCACAGTTCACATTAACTTCTGTGACTATCTTACCACATTTTGTCAATCCTACTAATCAGAGATTTTCCACTCATTTCTCCGTTGTATGTGAGCTGGCAAAAGACAGTGTTCTAAACTGTCTTACAATTGTAGCACCTCAAGAAACTTGTTAACACACTAACATTAGGCAATACTGCATGCTTTCATTTTTAGGAAAAGAAAACACTGATTACTATCCTAAAGCCTTCCTTAAAGATCAAAAATTAAAGAATAAGTGTCATAAAATGGAAAGAAATTTTAACTTTACAGGAATAAACTCTTGATCTTAGGCAAAACACTTAACAGTCTTACTAGAATTTAACTTCAGTGTGCCACAATACCAAAACAAAGGGGTTACTTAAGGATACGTTAATAATATGCCTTTTTCTTTTTGGTCTCAAAGGTGTTAAGTGTGGACTACTTACCTAATTTAAGGTACCTGTCCATATTTCAGGTCAGTAGATATCTGCTTTGAAGAAAGGAAGCACCCTGATCAGTACTCTTAATTAATAATATCATCGCTGTATTGTTATATACTCTTCTAGTAAATTGAAATCAACAGCAAAAATGCCCCATTTATTTCAGTAGGATTGAAGAAAATTTAAAATTTATGTAGTAAAAACAATATGTGTGAGCCACCTGTTTGCTTTTTAGCTAAATGGATTGGTATGGAATGACAGCTGCTGTAAAACCAACACTTCAAATACTATATATTACTTTGCCAAGAAGACTAAATTTTGGTATCATTTCTTTTATTACCATGGGACATGTTATTAGGGATTCTTACAGAAGAACACTGTAATGAATATTTCTAGCCACTAAGTGTCACTGTTCATTCAAATTTTTCAAAATTGTACTGACAAGGGCATGGTGACTCAGTAAAATCTTTTGAATGGGGTCAATCAGGGAAAGAAAAAATTGATTATGTAACACATACTCAAAGCAAAGCACAGGCACTATACCAGTGTAAACTGCATAAGAGAAATTCCTAGAGATAGAGGTGTTGCTCTCAGTAGAATGCCAACTGATCAAATCAGACATTTTGCAAGCTTAAATAAGGTTTGAGCTACACTAAGCCTTGTAATCTGTTTTTACCAATATAAATGCCAAAATTGAATTGCCACTATAAAGTCTGCCAAGTTTCTTTGTATTGTATGTCAGTATGCTGTTTTCCTTGATAGTGCCATCAATAAACATGTCTGGGGATCAACTGCTTGTGATCAGACATGCTACTTTCATTGTTTCAAGCTGAGCTGAAACTGTACAAAGCGCCACTGCCAAAGAGATTCCCTACAAGCGGAACATTTGCAGGAAAAAGTAAAGCAGGCTTCCCTGAACCCTACTCGCATGTAGGTAACAAAAGCATTATCCCAGTGCTCATAAATTATAGACCTCATTTCCTAAACATGCATAAATATTTAACAGTGGTGTAACACTCTACCCCATATAGATGCATTCTAAGTAATTCAAAAGATATGTACTCAGAGTTTAAAAGAACAAAGTTTTCAACAATGTCATAAAAGGATGAAATTCCCTTAGACACAGAATGGGGGAGAGGATTCCAAGGAGATGGGATGATACAAGCAAAAATACTAAACAGAGTGTCTTGGAAACAGCAAGCGGGAACAATTAGTCTGTGGATTTCACAAAAAATTAAAGTAGCAGGTATATAGATTACAGAAATTTTTGGACTAGACTAGAATGAAAAACATGAGTTCAGTATGTTTAACTCATAAAAGCTAAGAAGCAATGAAAACCATTAGAAGTTTTAAACACAGAAATGATTTTCAGAAAATTAATAAGGTAGGAGCATGCAAGGAAGTTTGAAGGTAGAAAGAGCAATCTAAAAAACATTTTTAAAGATATATTCTGCATATACATCCAAGATCCTTAAAAATATTTGAAAGTTCATACCAAGTGCATTATTTTGTGAAGAAATAATCCATAAAATTAAGAAATAAAATAAAGAGAATGCTTAAGTCCATAAAAATTATAGTAACATTCTAAATTTTAAAAATTAGCTCAAAGCTACATAGGGTGGTGGGTGCCCATAATCCCAACACTCTGGGAAGCTGAGGCAAGAGGATTGCAAGTTCTACCCCAGCTTGGAAAACTTATCAATTTTCACAAGGCCCTGTCTCAAAATTTGAAAAGGGCAGGTTATATAGCCCAGTTTGAAGGTCCTGGCTTAAAATCCTAGTACTGAAAGACTAGAAGAGAAAAGGAATGGTAACTAATTAACACAATGTCCAAAATTAGGGAAAGTTGGACATGTTCTCAATAAAATAACATGTAGTAGTTCAGTAATTATGATAACTATAAATTATGTGAAAAAATAAAAATAAAAAATAGAAACAATATCTTTTAACCACAACTTGAAAAGTAAAAAACACTCCCAAAGGGCAACATACATTTGGCTAAGTCATAAAGAACTTGAGAAAAAAGCCCAACCTGACCCCAGGGTATAAAAGTTCCTCTTTGTAGACAAAGAATTTCCCAATCTTTTAGAAGAATCTTGGTGGTCCATCCCATCTGGGCACACTAACTGTGACAGACAGTGTTACTAATGAGTATAGGCAGGCCTTAGCAAGTAGTTGAACAGAATCTGCTAGTTCCATCCTTTCCTTAACCACTGTCACATGGTACCATAGGGGAAGGCGAAAGAGGTTCTTGCAACAGTTCACACACAGACATGAATCAAGAGATAGTTTTGGTTTTATGGTACAGTGGCACTTAGGGAACAGAGAGCCAAGCAGCTTCTAACACACAACAGACTGGCGTAGGACATAGGACATAGGACATAGGACACAGATATTAAAGGGTTTCCTATTTATCCCATCACTGTCCTCAGCTGTACTTGCTCCATTCTCTGTTGTCTATCCCTTAATGACATCCCAGAGAAGGACTGTAGAGTGTCATTTGGTATAAAATATACCCATACAGTTTGAAATTTGCAATTTAAGAGCTTATTTTATCTCCTTTCTGAAAGTCATTAAGGTTAAAAAAGAAAAAGAAAAAAGGGATCTGATCTTTCTCTCTAGCCCCACTTCCAGGTCCTTTTCTCTGGCTGACTGTGGAAGGAGAAAATAATTGAAAAGAAAAGTTACCCTTTCTTGTCTGGTTCCTGTTGCTATCCCTTCTTGGCCAAAGCTGGATATTAATGAACTATGAATAGCAGGCATTCAATTGCTTGTTCCTCCATTAAGAAAATATGAGTACATGAGGTGGAAGTTCTATCTCCAGCTTGTACCCTTCTAATGACTGTTCAGGGTGCACTCTGAAGACTCCTTCATATCTTTTTCTCTATGAGAATATACTTGTTGGGTGGCAAGAGTCTACAGAAGACCTTTGTCAGGATGGCTATGGCCCCCAGGTATCTTCCCACTTGACTCTATTTCCCCTCTGGTGTCTCTTTGAATCTTCACTCTCCTGTTCAGATAAGCACGAGGCAGATCACAAGTCTAGTGCATGAGGACACGCAAAACCATAAGAATTCAAAAAGATTTACAAGTAAATCCCCGCTCACTTATCTTAGTCATCCTAAGCACCTCTCAAGGAATTTTTAAAAAGAAAAAGAAAAGAAAAGAAAAATTACAGTCCTCTTTCCCTACCCTAATGGCTCAAAGCACTAATGCTCTTCCTTTTCTCTCTCTAGTTTTCTGGCTTTCCGTTTATGTAGCTGGAATGGGACAGACGAGACACAATGATAATGTTGGTGCTGACTGGATCAGTAGCAGAGCTTGTTTACCTCATAATAAGCTCCCACCAGATGTGGGTCCTATCTCACAATTAAAGAACAAGATTGCCTTTACATCCAAATAATCATTTAGATCTTTGTCAGCATTAAAAGCCCACCTCAATATCCTGTTAAAAGAAAACGGTTCTAAGCAATCACTGAGCTGAAACAAACTTCAGGAAAGCAAAATGCTGCCAAGACTTAGAAAATGTGTCAAGGTTGGAAAACTTCCTGAAGGACTTAAGAACAGCTAATTTTTGTAACACCCTTTTTCAGTTTTGTTTTGCATTGCTTTGTTTTACTACATGACCGTAAAAGCCACACCTATGAATGTATCCCAGCAGTAACAGCTTAACAAAAACTCAGGTTGCCAAATAGCCAATTACACAAACTGACTTCTATGATATGCCTTATATTATACAAAGAAACCATATAATTGAAGTAAATTTAAAACCTACCATTTCCCGTCCTCCCCAGCCCTAATTCCTTATTAAATGAAAGACTGTAAGCCATATTTATGAAATGGTTAGGACACTACAACTAGAAATTGCCACAGAAGGCAAGATATTGCTGTAAGCTTAATAGTATGTATTCACTATGAGACGACAGCAATGAGATCGCCTTTTTCTCCTCAGGGTTGAAAAGAATAAAATTTGAGGAATGTGAAAGTTTACCGGAAGAAAAATCAGAAACATGTTCTCAAACAGAGTGACAAAGAGAAACAAAAATACATCTTTAGTGAGCACTGCAGTCCTGTCTGGATAACATCCTGAGCCAAATTCAACTTCCCTGAGACCATTACCACAAACTAATAACACATATCATTAGACACTAACTTTAACAGCACAGCCCCATTGAACATATGTGCTGTCTGCATGGGAGGTCTGAAGGCTAAAGCTAGAGCACGAAGCAAAAAATGTGAGAAAAGCAGTTTACGTCTTAAATATTTTCGTATTAACATCCACTTAAAACTTTTTTGTGTTGTGTGTAACTCATAATCTTTCCCAACTCTGCCCTCTGTCACTCTGTATTATCTATATTTTAAACAACTGATATAACTGGTCTTCAGGTTACTCACTGAAAATAAGACCAAAAACAGTTCTTTAGTAAGATCTAATATAAGTATTTATGAGAAGTGAGGCTTTCCACAAATATCTGAAAATTAAAAAAAAAAAACAAGAGTGCTCCGTGAGTACAAAAACTCATCCAACAGACTACAGTAGAGATGAAAAGTCACCTAAAAAGACAAATGGAAACCAGGCTTGAAAGAATAGCTGCTATTTGATTAATTGTATTACCATGCTTTATTAAATGTGTCAATCAAAAGGGAAATTAGCCAATCAAATGCAAATAGAAAAAAGAGCTTCAGAGAGCTGCACTTTGGCAGTGCTCTTCCAAGCACTTGTACACAACAGAATCTGGGCCAAGGCAATCCAACTGAAAAGACAACTCTTAGATTTAATTAATCTAATACCTCTTGTTCTAATTAAAGTTCCAAAAATAACATTATGACTTTACTTCCCAAATAGGCATACCTTCTAAAAGAAGAGAAGATAGGCAAAGCAAATAGATGTGAATATTCTAGATCTAATGGACATTATACTTCTTGCTATAAATCAGCAATAAGTCTTTTGGGTTAAGATTTGACTTCTCAGGTAACCTAACTACAAATATCATGAGCTAATTAGACTTACTGAAGTTTTCAGTCCTTATTCTATTTAAAGTTCCAGGTAAAAATTCACAATATATCTCATAAGCCTGTTTACTGTGAGTCTGTCTACTCAAAATGTATTTTTTTTAATTTAAGGGGAAAACAAAGTTATACATGTGAAAAATTGATCCCAGGGTAATAATGTCAGTTTTTCTCATAAGGCAGAGGTCAAAAATTATACTATCGACCAAACAAATGACTTAGTAAATAATTTAAACATGTTCTATAACTGTTTTAGAGATTTTCATGTATAAACTATATAAAAATATGTCCCTTAGAAATTCTGATTGAGATATATTAAAATACACTTAAAATTTCATTACCGACAATAAATTTACTTTTAAACAAAAAGGCTACTTTATAAAGCCTTGCGAATATCACTTATAAATTCCCATCTGGTATATTTAGAGTTCTGAAGTAATGAGTTGTCTCAAGTGGGTTTTTATGTCATGACTTCTCCATTCCTGTCACAGAAAACATAACAATACCCTTCCTTCAAAACCTAGCTGCTGTCTTAGAACCTTCCCTAACATAATCTTCTCAGCAAAAAGGCAATGATGTTGGCATAAAGCTAGACCTATTTTTCTCTGGAATACATATATTTGGAATTGTGGTTCTACATTTATTTTATATTTAAAGTATCATTTTAAGTCATTAATATGTGGTACAGTGTAGTATGATGAAATTTCAAGGTTAATTATTTTTAAGAAAATTTAATAAAGAGAAAAGATACTGTGCTAGAAGAAAATTAATTTTTCATCTTATATTGATTCCCAGTGGTAAGATTCATCTTCTCACTTTCTCCAACCTTCGTAAGATCTGTACAGTCATTTTGCATCCTAGTCAGTTCTCCATATCCTAAAGAAGTTCACACTAATGGTACAGCATGGCCACATCAGAGATTAAGGAACACAGCCAGCTGGCACACCGCTTGGAACAAAATAGAAGAGAACGACAAAAGCTTAGCCAAGTTCCATGGATGTAAGAATTCTGCTTTATTAATCATATCTTAATTGCTAATAAAAACATATATTATCTTAATATATGGTAGAAAGTAAGTGATATAATAGCAGAATTAAAACCTGGGGAAAGTTTTTACACCTAAAAGACTATTCCTTTGTCCACTTCTGTTCAATAACTAATAGGAAATGAGTTTAGGCTGTCTGAAGAAGAACTAAAATATGAAGGCAATTTTCCTCACTTTATAAATTACAAATCAAAAGGGGACTCGGGGACCTTGACAAGTATGCCAAGGAAAGCATATTCTTATTGGCTAAGAACAGGAGTAAGAACAGTATTTGTGTTTCTACTTGGTAGTGTCAGTCCTGGTGAACATTGAGAAATAAGAAACCTTAAAAACAAAAACAGTAAAATGAATAAATTATAACCAAAGTCAAGAATAAAGCTCTGCTACTATATATTGTACTGGAAATTAGATAGCATTTTTATCAAATAAAAATACCAAAAAGAAAGAGAACAGATGGCATGGTGAGATGTATAACCCCCCCCAAAAAAAATAACTGACAGGAAAACTACATTAAAGATCTTATAAGCTAACAGGATAGAAAACTCAGAAATCTGAAGCTCTCATCTATAAATTATGAGCAATTAGAAGATAACAGAAGACACTAAAAGTAAAAAAGAAATGTTTAAACCTCTTTAAAGAGGTATAAAACCCAAAATTAGATGTAAACAACAGACATTTATATTATATTCTTGGGATATATCATGTCTCCCAAAGTTTAATCTACAATCTGAACAATTACAAAAATATCAAGAAGTTCTTGAATTTATATATGTTGATTCTAATGTTCATATGTAAGAGTAAACAATAGAGCCTAGCCATAAAACCACAGCCCAATAAGACTAACTGGAAAGGATGGAAATAGAGCTACCCTTCCAAGATGTTAAAAATAACATAAATTCTTTATTATGAAAACTAAAGTCTATAAAGTCTAGAGATAAATTAATGTATATTCCAACAGTTCATATATCACAAAAATGACATTTCAAATGACTGGAGAAAAGAATTTTAAGACAGTTCTAGGACAACTGGCTAGCCATTTGGAAGAAAATAGAGTGGTTTAAAACATCATACTATAGAACAAACTCCGAATGAGTTATAGGTCAAAGTGAGATAGAAAAGTAACATGGTATGATCCTTCCTTTGCCCCTAACAAGGCCAGAGAGGGTGGACACCCAGCTGACAGCTAGCTTCCTCTCACTCTCATTTCTTGTGACCTCCTCGAGAACAGCCTGAAGCAATTGCCAAGGTCTCTCCAGACAGCCCTAGAATTACATCTATAGGAGGAGGCTTCCAAATCTCCAGGATGCTCCAACAGGGTCCACAACCTAGATGACAGCCATGTTGCCCCTCTCTTACTCCCACAACTCGAAATGATGTTACCAACTCTGTAAGTATGAACTGGAAAGCAGTGTTGATAGGGCAAAGATAAAGAGAAACTTAGGACACATGGTTGTTATCTCTGAAATCTCTAAATCCCAAAAGTTCATAATCAGTGTGGCCAGCCCTTCTAAAGCATCCTCAAATTCACAATTTTATCATCCTGACATTTTTTCTGAAATGTAGGTACTATCAATCAATCCATCATATTCCCTAAAGTTTCAGAAATATCACCACGAAGCTATTGCTGTCCTAGAATGCCCCAGCCACTCCATGAGATACATGCTTTGGCCACACGAGGCTTAACACTCAGACCAACACCAGAACTCTGCTCTGTGAACACTTCTGATGATTCCAACCTGTAGCCTCCAGATGACTCTGATCATCATTACTTCAAAAGTTTCCAAGCAAGTCTGAAATACACAAAACTGCACATGTGTAGCCCCACCACTGCTCTATGCAAGCACTCACCTATATGCGTGAGGATAATGGAAGAAGGCTCACTCTGCATACTGACCTCCTTGTGCTCCAGTACAACTTCAAATAAAGCCCACCTGGGTGATCCTGTAAATCTGGTGACTCTTATCTCAGGTAATGCGGACAGAACAGATCACATTGAAAAGAGGTATAAACACTAGTCTGGAAGATTTCTACAGATCAGTGGAAGAGACCAGCAACAACCAAAAAATATTATTCAACAGAGACCAGTGGCAGAGATTAATGCAATCAACTGACGACAGCTAGTACTGAATGGTGACAGTCAACTCTGGCATCCAGCATCATGCAGCGGCAGTACTGACCAGAAACTAAAGCATTTGGCAGACTCATGCAGGAATCTAAGGAAAATCCCGAAGAAGCTGTAGAAGCTTTGGAAGAGTGCAGGAAAGCTGCCAAACTGGGCTACAGGAGCGTTGGCTGCTGAGGACCTTGCAGGGCTGGTGAAGGACTGCTGATAGGGCTAGTAGTAAGGGTTGAGGACTACTGGCACCCAAAGCCAGAAGCCACTAGTGAAACTGAAGTTTGCCAACTTACGATTTCCACCCAAACTGAGCAAAAGAATCTGAACTGACTGATAACATAAATATATAAAGAAATTGAAACCATGTAAGTATTAAAAGAAAATGTCTCTGAATATATTTCCATCTGAAAGTGAATTAAGAGACTTTTCAACTTAGTCTCAAAATCTAGAATTCACAACATAAAATTAACAAATTTACATGACAAAATGTATACCTAGTGTATGTAGATACATACAAATATATACAAAGATCCTAGAACTTAAGAAGTTGGCAGAAGTTTAACAGAAAAAGGAAAAAAGTTAAATGTTCACAAAAATATCAATAACCCTTAAAAATTAAAATAGGTATTACCATCCCATAGTATAGATGCAAATTAAACAACACTAGATCCATTTTTTCCTAGCAAATAGCAAAATTCCTAGTTTGACCACACATTTCACTGTCAAAGCTATTGGAAAAAAGGCATTCTCAATCATTTTGGTACTCTAACAGAAAACAGTGCAACCACTATTGAGAAGTAGCCAATACCAAAAAATAACTGCAAATTTGTCATTTGACACAGCGATTCTACTTGCTGTCATTTTTCAAGATACACTTCAAGAAATATGAAACAACATACATACAAGGTTACCTCCCCTTACGAATAATTTGTCATAGCAAACAATTCAAAACTCAAGCTAACATTTTCATAAACATAACAGAAAATATCTAGTTCATAAACCTGTCCCCATGCACAATTGCTCTCAAAAAATCTGAGACCTATTTTGCCCAAAACAGGACCCAATCTGGGACCACGTATTGCATTACGTTAGTCTCTTTTTTTTTTAATCTCACTTTTTCATGATACCAATTAGCTGAATTATTGAGACACTTGCCTTACAGAATCTCACTTTCTTGACTATCTGACTATTTCCTGTGGCTTCTTTCATTTATTATCCCTCGAATTTCCAAATAAATAAATATTAGATCTAAAGATCTGTCTGGATTCAATTTAAACATTTTTGATTAAAATACTGCATGAGTAGGGTTGTGTGGTTCATATTGTATCATAGCTTGAGGAGACATCAAACATCTGGTTTCTTGCCAGGGACTTCTACACCAGCGTGGTCACAATGTGGTATCCAGCATCACTCAGGGGCATTGTCCATTCCCCTTTCTAAAAGTGCAGTTGGTTTATTACCTTTCTATCACTGAAATTATTATAGCAATTATTATAGATAGGAGCACAAGGTTCCTGAAATTAAAGTGTTTAACAACTTTTCTAAGTTTCTTTCTTTTACACTAAAAATGTTGATTGCTAATAACACTAACATCTTATGTATTTATTCTTAAAATATAAAATATAAATTGTTTTCAAAATATCAATACAAACACAAAATAAAACTGTCATCATAGCTCTTCAAATTTTTTGTTCATCTTTTTGGCTTTAGATTGTCTTTCCTTAGCAAACAATAGCACATACACTACATGTTAAAATAGCTTGAAATAAATCCTTTCCTTTGGAGGTCGTGATATTAATTGAACATGCATACTTATTTGATTAGCTTCAATTTTTAACTTTTTGAATAGCTAATGCATTTATGTTGTTTAAAAATCAACACTACATGGAAAAGTTAAAAGGAAGGCTCTTACTACTCTTTTCTCTACAGAACATATACTAGCCTGCATTTAGCCAAAATTTCAGTTTACAGTTAACTGAAGGTTTTCTTTTTGTAAATGCACGTAAACATATATATATATATATATATATATATATATATATATATATATTCTTTTTAAATTTTTACTTTGTGATATATTAAATTGGTAAACTGCATTTGTAGGTTTTTATGGAGTACATAGTGATATTATGACTTAAGACTACAATGTGGAATAATTGTTAAGCTAATTAACATATACATCACCTCAAATATTTATCTTATTTGTGGAAGAAGCATCCAATATTTACTCTCAGCAATTTTGACACATACATTATTATTACATTAGTCACATTGCATAATATATCAAAAATATTTATTCTTATCTAATTGAAATTTTATATCTTTAACCATCATCTTCTGACTCCTTCCATCAACAAACTCATCTTAGATAACCACTATTCTGAGTTTAACTGCTTTACATTCCACATGTAAGAAAGAACCTGTGATATTTGTCTCTCTGTGTCTTGCTTATCTGATTTCCAACCCTGCACTGTCCCTACTAAATTTCCTCTTACAATGGCTTTTGCTTCATTCTTTTAGCTTTGGTATATGTATTTCCATATTTTTGTCTCAGCATGTTTTTAGATTTTTCTTTTAATTTCATTAACTCACTGATTGCTCGAGAGCTTGCTGTTTAATTTCCATGTATGTGTGAATTTTCCATAGTTCCTTCTGCGAGTGATTTCTAGTTACATAAATAAACTTGATGTGAATTAAGTTTCTGTAAGCTTATTACCACTTGTCTTGTAGCCTAATATATAATCTTTCCTAGGATCTGCTCCATGGATGCTTGAGAAGAATGTACATACATTCTTTTGTTGGTTGGAATGTTCTGTGGATGACTGTTTGGCCCAAGTGGTATAAAGTGTTCGGGTCAAGTGTTTTCTTATCAATTTTATATCTGTATAATCTGTCCATTATTGAATATGCAGTATTACTGAAAGTCCATTGCTATTATTGTATTTCAATCCTTCCTTTCTTTTTGATTTGTTAGAATTCATATCATTTTGTAATTTGTGTGCGTGCCTGTGTGTATGTGTGTGTGTGTGTGTGCATGCGTGTGTGTGTGTGTGTGTGTGTGTGTGTGTGTAGACAATTTATCTATAGTTGCTACTATTACTTTGTCTAATAACGTGCTAGGGATAAAATTCCCTAACACATCACCACTATAATCCTAGAGCATTCCAAATATGGGTCTGTATTACTTACACTATGGTATTACTTACACCATGCTATTGTGTGCTTCTATTAAGTTTTATGTTATTAGTTAAATTCCTTTGAGCTTACAGATTATTTTCTGTTAAGTCATCATTTTTCATCTCCAGACTCTGTTAAGGTTTCTTTCTTTCTTTTCTGGCAGTACTGGGACCAAAAACCCGGGACACCATGCATTCTAGGCTAGCCCTCTACCGCTGAACACTACCACCAAACCTTATTACGCTTCTCAATTTTTTCTATACTTTTTTGTTATACTTTACATTTCACCTGTATGTTATCTTCTACGCTTTACACTTTATTCATATTTTCTCACTGTGCTCTGCTTACTTCTAAAATATTAATTTTGTATCAGTCCTTTCATATAAATATAGATGGTCACAGATACAGATAAAGATACAGATGATATAAACAGATTCCATCTTTAGAGTCCATTGTGAAAGCTCTGCTCTTTTGTTCTGAAGGTATCGTGATTTCCTGGAACTTGTGATCTTTGTGTCCTCAGAGTTGGTGCCTGCACATTTAAAAAGAGAGCCACCTTGTCTGAATTATATGGATGTTCTTTGGCAGGGATAGGACTTCACTATGTAGCCTAGCTGTGGTTGTAGGTAGAACAGCTGGTAAAGACCCTGGGCAGGCAAAGCTTACTTGTGCATTCACTAGACAGCTGGGCTGCTGCCTTATCTCTGAGTTAGGTGGAGTTGCTATCTGAGACCCGCTATGTGGTGAGACTACCGGCTAGATCTGCAATAAGGTTGAACGGCTGGATAGGCACTACAATCACCTTTGATTAGTCTAGGCCACAGGGCATTTTCCATGTCCAGATAATCCTGCTGTTTGATTTCAGCACTTATTGTAGAAAGGAGTGCAGGAAGAACCCTGAAGTTAAGTGGACTCAATGACTGAGATAAATAAAATCAATTTCTATGCTCACTAGAGACCTATGGTTAAGGTTTGTCTTCCTGTCTAGGAAGTGACTTGAAGTAGCTTTGAGACATCGTTAAATGTCATCCAAACTCCTAGTTATGGCAGACCTATGCCCATTTACAGCAAAATTCACTAGGCATTGATCTTCTTGCCTCTCCAGAATTTTGGGGTAGAGTTTGGGCTCTGAGGCTGTGAGGACCACCTCCCTCATTTTCCACCTGAGCCCACAGGGTCTAGAAATGCCAGCTCTTTCTACTTTCTCTAAGAAGTAAGACTAACACGGGCCTTTGGAAAGCATCTTGAAATGCCAGATGAGCTAGACGTTTACCTCCCATTCTTTCCATTTGGTAGAAACCAGGGTCCCTGGCAAACTTTGTATGCTGCTGTACCAACTTGGGAGAGAACAAGAGTGAGTTGGTCAAAGTCAGACCATTTTATCCATGTTTTTTTGGGGGGTGAAAGGCTGGGGTGGGTGGTACTGGGAAGTCCATGGTCTTTACACTGAGCTATATTCCACCCATTAGAACTCAAAACACAATTGCTAGAGAGGGTGCAGGAAAAAAGGAACTACTCCACTGCTAGTGGAACTGCAATCTGTAACCATCTCAGAAATCAGTCCGGAGATTCCTTAGAAAGCTGAGAATAGAAATTCCATTTGATCCAGTTACTGCTCTACTAAGCCTGTTCCCCAAAGAAATAAAGTCAAGATGCCCAAAAGACACATGCATATCCACATTTATAGCAGCACAATTCATAATAGCCAAATCCTGGAAACAACCTACTTGCCCATCCATAGAGGAATGGTTAAAAAAGATGTGGTAACTATACACAATGCAATATTATGCAGCCATAAAGAAAGACAAATATGAAGTGTTTAAATGTAAATGGGGCCACCTTGAATTAGTGAAATGGACCAAGTACAAAAGACACACTATAAACGGGTGTCCCTCGTATGAAATGCACAAAATAAGAACATAAAAAGGACCCCAAATAAATGTCAGGGTAGAAAGAGAGGCAATTTTCAAACAGGAGAGGAAGCTCTAAAAAAGAGGTGGGCATAGATGCTCACTAGTTCCCCCAAACCCTATGTTTCTAATGTGTTACCAAATTTGAAATTCACATATTTACAAAATAAAAAACATAAAAATGTTATATATAGCCATACAATGCAACATTCCTCAGCCATAAACAGTACTGTTAATACTACAATACAAATGAGCCTTGAATACATTACATCAAGTG
Organism: Ctenodactylus gundi; assembly: GCA_004027205.1. Classification (NCBI taxonomy): domain Eukaryota; kingdom Metazoa; phylum Chordata; class Mammalia; order Rodentia; family Ctenodactylidae; genus Ctenodactylus; species Ctenodactylus gundi. Next base: position 251,269 of record PVKB01000055.1, on the reverse strand, counting down.
AAAGAAATCAGGCATAAAAGGCCACAAATAGTGTATCATTTATACAAAATATGCAGAATACACAAATCTACAGATACAGATAGCAGGTTGATAGTTCCCAGGGCTTATGAGGAGAAAAGAATGATGGGTGTGGAGTTACTGCTTCCTAGGTATGGAAATGTTCTACAACTAGAAAGTAGCACAATGCTAGCAGTATGCTAAATGTCACTGACTTTGCAGTCTTAAAATGGTGAATTATATATGCATTTGGCCATACCAATAATAAGTATATACATATACATAGATTTAAAAGTTAAATAATTGTTTTAAAGTGATAATGTATCAGTAATCCAATTCTTTATGATCAGTATATCTCCAGAAATAAAGTTGGTAATCTATTTATAAAAGCTCTCAATGTTAAAACAAAATACTAAACTTACTGTTACAACTCAGAATACAAAATAAGACAATCTGGATACTCTTTTTCCATTATGTTAAACAGCTTTCCATTACTTAACAAATGCTTAAGATAATCAACATATTAAGGAGAGGTTTACTTTGGGCCATAGTTTGAGATTGCAACCTATGACATATTGACCTGGTTGCTTTGAATCTATGGAAACACAGTACATCAGCCCAAGAATCAAATGAAAGTAGCAAGAGACCAGGGCCCCAGCATTTCCTTCCAGGGCACATCCCCAGTAACCTAAAACCTCCCACAAGACCTGGTCTCTTAAAGAATCACGATCATCCAATAGAACCAAGCTGGAAACCAAGCCTTTTACACACGGATCTATAGGAAATTTTTAGCTAAATGACAGCAGTGGCAACAATGATTTTTAAAGCAAACTACAATGATAAGAAATAATAAACACATAGGATTCATTATCCTCAAAGAAGTACAAAATTAATATATAAATATCTTCAAAAGTATTTCAAATGAAACAAGGTAGAATCATAAGAACACGATGAATATTACACTAGTCTAATTTGCTTAGAACCTAAGCTTTTGAGATTAATATGAGAAGAGAAATGCTTATCTCCTATAACACATTCCTTGGTCATACAAGTAGAAAAGAAATACTGGGCAAGACAAATTGTGGACTAATTACACGTAGCCATTTTAACTATTCTTAGCTTACTATATTTTTACAAGTTCAATTTGAGCCTTCAAATCTACTTTATTCCAACTCTGTCTACAAAACATTTCATTGACAGATGTGGCTGGTGGTATGTTTCCATTTTTAACAAAAGTTAGCTTCTTTTCTTGAGGACTGAGTTTCAGAATCTTTCTGTATTGTTCTAATTATGTTGGTACTTCCACTAAAATTCTGTTTTCATAACAACTACTATTCACAGATTTCTATTTTTGTTTTATATGAAAGTTAACTGCAATTTAGAATCATAATGACACATTTTTAAAATATTAACTTATAAATGGGCTAGCTTGGGACAATGAACTAGCTTTGGGAAAATATTTACAGTTTTGTTGCTTTTTAAAATTATTCAAAATCATTTATTTACTGTTAGTCTATAAAGCTCGCATCTGGTGGTGATACAGGTATCATGCAATGATTAAGCTCTTAGCTTAGGAGTGCTAATAATAATTTGTACACAGATGTTACAAAAAATAACCTTATTTTTCTACTGATGCTTATTTTTATTGAACACTAAACTGGGGAGATTTTCTTCAAATAAACAAATGACATCTGCATTATAAACCCAAATAAGTTTCTAAAACAACTCCTACAAGTTTGAATCTACCCTTTGTACCTACATCTCCTTTTACAATCAATGACCACACGGAGTGCACATTTTATGTCGATACTAAACTTCTCAGAGTATTCAGAAGATGGAAGAACTGACAACTAAAAATGAAGTGTGAGCATCCATTACTTCATTTATTCCTTAAGAGTTACTCCACATCTACTGCTTGTCAGTTACCGGGCTAATGAGTACAACATAGTTTCTATTCCCAAAAAGTTTACTTTGTTGTCTGAGTACTGAATATATTACTTTTCAAATAACTGATTTTGCAAAAGCTCATGGCATGTGTCTTCTGAAGGTTTCATTCAAGTTCAAAAAGCTTTGAAATTTACTTTGAAAACTCATTAAAAATTATAAAACTAGGATTAAACTGAACTGCAATAGTTGTTAAAGATTAAAACCTAAATGTTTGACAACATAACTTCAGATTGAGGGTTTAAAAAAAAAAAACAAGGTCTCAATCTGCAGTCTAGGCTGGTCCTCAACTCTCTATGTAGCCCAGACTGGCCTCAAACACACAGCAATCCTCCTGTGCTGGGATTACAGGCATGTACCACCACACTGGCTCATGTGATGCTGGGAATCAAACCCAGGAATGAGACCCAGAGCCTTGCATTTGCTAGGCAAGCACTCGAACCACACTCTAAACTGCTGAGCTATACTTCCCAGCCCCAGAGTGGATTATTAACATCAAGAATACTTATATGAAACTATAAAGTGCTTAGACAAACTATATGAGTTATGGTTTTTATGTTGCAAGGAATATGGATGCACAAAAGTAATGGAGATTTACTGTATAAATATAAGGGAAGAAAAAGTAAGGAAACTAACTCAACTACTTACAACCAGAGAACATGAGAACACGGAGAAATATGACACCAGGTCTGTCTTGTTTAAGACGTAATTGTGGCTTTAAATCCCAACTAACAGCTCTAAGAATCAACTAGCAGCCCTGGTAACTTGTTAACTTGCTGACTTTCCCTGTGTTAAGTATGTGTTGGCTGTCATACAGTAACTTTGACATTTCTAAGGTTACAATTTCAGCCCTCTCTTTCCTTCACTCACAACAAAACCATTAGCAAATCCCATCTGTTCTAGCCTAAAGACATACCATGAATCCAGTCAATTCTCATGACCTTCACAGTCCTGTTGCAAGCCACCATCATCTCTCTCCTAAACTACAGTCCCCATTAAATTGATTTTACTTCCACTTTATCCTTCTGTCAGTTCTCCACACAGTAGCAGCCCAAGTAACCATGTTAAAATACATATCATATCATGCCACTTTTCTGATCAAAACCCTCCAATATCTTCCCATCATATTTAAAATAAAACAACCATTACTTATCATGGCTTGTAATGCCTTATGTAATATGATACTCTATTACTAACAAACCTCATTAGTTACAAATGCTATTTCCCACTGTTTCAGTATCTTGGCCTTCTTTCTGTTCTTCAAATAATGCAAGGATCTTCCTGCTTAAAGACTTTTCACATGCTAATTTCTCTGCCTAGGAATACTCTCACCCAGATAATCTCACAGCTTTCTCTCTCATATTACCTGGGTCTCCATGTAACTCCTCAGACCTGTCCTGACTACCAAATCTGAAAAGCAACTCCATTCTGTTTTATTTTTCTTCTTGAATGTGTCAATTCTTGAAATATGATCATATAATAATAATTATATAATTATACTCCTTTGCCATCACCCCAGCTAGAATGTCAGTCCATGAAGGCAAACTTTTGTTCGCTATTACATCTTGAGCAACTTAGAAATAATACCTGGCATGTAGAGGATGTTCAGGACTTGTGTAAAGAACTAATTACTTCTTATGACTCTGTGTCTACCCTCTCTCCACTGACTGATTCTGAATATCGAGTTCAAATCTCCTGAGAAAGACTCTCCTTTCATAAGTTAACCATTACGAAGTAATTAGTAAACACCTATTCAGGTAAGGACAATCAACAAGCAGCCAGATGAAAGCCTTGGTGACAGCACCAATTCTTGTTCTCCAGTCTCTTACACCCACATTACTAGAATCACTTGGAACATGAAAGTTTATGTTCAAGGAATCATCTGTGGCTACTGCTCTCAGGTGGGTCTTACATAATAGCACACTACACAGTTACCTTCATGGTTTCCTCTCTAATATAGAAGTAACAAAGTACACTTTTTTCTTGGATTATTTTCCTTCCCCCCTTCTTTCCTCATTAAGGACTACTAATCTTCATATCAATTACTAAGGGAACAAATAAGAAATACTTCCTTTGTAAATTCCTTTCTTCTTTCCAGAATAGTGCTGAGGCTATTTCTTTCTGCCTCTACTCAAACTCCTAACCTCACAACCACCACTTTTTTATTTGTTTTATTTTAATAAATTTCTTTTTTATTTCTTGTTTTATTTTAACAAATATTCCTGTAGAAAATAATACTTTTACTGAACAGAAAAAATTTCTGATATTCTACATTTTAAGCACCATTATAATGATTTTAAGAATAATGAAGCAGAATGGCCTTCCTAAAATCTTTCAAATGACAAAATCTATTTAATTATTTCTATTTTATTTATGCACTTACATTTAACTAGTATTTGCAAATCTCAAATATTCAATAAACACTATCAAGTGCTTATTACTGGCAAAACACATATATTGTTCTTAGATCACAAACATTGATAGAGGACAACAAGCTTTCATTTCAACAGAAGGTTATCCTTCCTAATATTTTATTACATGCTTTCAGAATAACTATACTGATGAAGTATGTTTTATAAACAGCCATCAGTGCAGATCAGACTTCTTTATCATGGAGCACTTTTTTTCAGACTCACTGTAGGCAACACAGATGTAATATGAAATTTATGGGCAATTTTTTCTAGTGTACTAATCTATATGTGAAGGTGTCACTGCCAGTTTAGTCAATATTTTTCCTGCATTCCACCCATCTGATTTGATAATCTTTATTACTGTTTTTGTCATTGTTGTCACAAACAATATTCACTAAAAGACAATAGTACTACATTCATGTATATGTTACCTAAACAAAATCAGAGCAAGTACACTCCACTAAGGTTTCAATAGATCCCTGTGTCATCCATTTGTAGGGGTCTCCGTCCTGCGGGGACCAGCCAAGGAGGGATCGGAGGACAGAGTAACACACTCTGGGAGTCGATTCAGTGATTGCCATCTCAAGTTTATTTAGGGAGTACAGGGACTTAAATAGACTGAGGTAGTTACCTTGGGCCAATCAGCAAGGCCTCAAAAAGCTTGGGGTCGTCCAGGGGGAGGGAAAGAGTAGGGGAGGGAGGATGCAGTAAGGAGCAGTTCCAGGAGCTTAACCAAAATAACACCTGGCTTAACTTACAAGCAGTAACATTTGTTCGTGGGAAGGTAGCAACTCGGCCAAGGTCAGCAATGCTGAGGCTCTTGGGCCCTGAAGACCCCAACATCCATTCAGCTTATACAGTCAAAGTACATTTAGTTTCATAAATGAACAAACTATTTCCAATTTTAATAAAAAAGTATACCTCCTATTTATAAATATTTTTTGAAAATGTCCATTCCACTGCCTTTAAAATCATCTTTAGTCAGTTTTAATACACCATACCATATAGTCATCGTATACACATTGTATTGCCATCTGCCAGTAAAAGCTATCCTCCCACTCTTCCTTGTTATTCGTACACCTAACCCTCTTTGTAACCTTTACACCTCCTACACTATCTATCTTAACTTCATAATTGTTAAAAAGGAAATAATCATTTCACCTCACAAACTTCCAGCAAAATTTCTTATCTCATACAAGTGGTCTTTAATTCCAGCCACCTTACTGCACATGATCTATCTTCTCATGCCATCACGGGACAACAGTGACAAACTCTGTACCTCTGCTTCTCCAAATAAATGACTGCTATATTTTTCACTGATTCTCAGACAGAATGAACACACTTATAGTATCACAGTATTCTCATATTCATAGGTCTTTTCATATCTTCATGACATTTTTATCCTCTGCAATGATATTACAAAGACCAAATATGTAAGCCATTTAATTCAACTGGAAAATATGTTAATTAAATCAAAAGTCTGGGTTCAAGTACTGTAAAAGCCCTTTAGGTGAACAAAAAGCTACATTATTTAGTCACCTACTATGTCTCAGTGCTGGGTATAAAGCTCAGAATTTCATCAATATCAGAGAGGGTGACTAAGAGATACCTACAGATTATCAAACAGTATTGTACTATTTTTAAAAAACAATTCAGGCTGGAGGTGTAGCTCAGCAGTTAAGAGCACTTGCATGGCAAGTGTGAGGCCCTGAGTTGGATTCCCCAGTCATATATATAGACTGGGCATTGTGGCACACAACACACCAGTAGAAAATAAATGAACAAACAGAAAATAAAGGCCTGAACCACTGGGCTTGGCTCAGTTAAATAAGTAAATAAATACATAAATAAAAATTTTAAAAATAAAAAGTCATTCATTCACAAACATAGCTTCATGTTACTAGATTAATAGTATTAACTCTAAATGCTCAGAACAAAGTAATGATAAGGATATCACTGTTATATGGTATATAAGCACAAACAATTTGTACTGAATTTATATTAATTTATATTTTTAAGGTGATAGGACAAATCTAGTTCCACAGAATATATCTATATAGCCTAGCCTAGTAAAAAGGCCCCTTTCCTGAAACTTATGAGACAATCTGGTTCCTGACTCTCCTTTCCATTCCAAATGGTAACATGCAAACTCAGGTATTTAACAGGGGATGCAAAGGGAAGAAAGGAGAACAATGAGCAGTTTTTCAATGAACTCAATGGTCAGTCTTAATAAAAAGAATCCTAAAAAAATATTCTTTCATATTTACAAAATATTTACTGTGAATCAGACATTATACCAGGCTTAAGCTCCAGAAGTAAGTGCACCATTGTCCCTCAAAATTGATTCAAGGCCACAGGAACCTAAGCATGTCTTTTCTGTGATATTTTTTATTTCATGTCCTCGTTTCCACATTAATATTTAGAAATTATTATCTGCACTTTACCTGTCATCTGAATGTTTGCCTTCCAATAATATTATGATGTTTGTTTTTCTCTTTACAATTACATTATGTCCTGTTAATTATCTAATCTGACAAATGTACAAAACCCTCTGCAACAAGGAATGCTTCTGAGTGTAAAAACCAGCTCACTAATACACTAATAATGTCTGGCATCTTTCATTCTCCACCCAACATATTTGCTGACTTAAGTCTACTTTAAGGATTTCTAGTTGTCACCATGTTGCTGATTCCTACCATGAACCTAACTGTTATGGCTGCTAAAGGTGCTATCATCTGATAATTCTAGAGTTATCAATTTTCAAGTTGTCAGAGAAGTGACATGTTCCCATTCTGTGCCACGTTCACACCTTAGCCCAAACACTGCTTCTTGTGCTCATATACTGAGTCTCTCATTGAATCATCTTCAGTGGCCACATGAGGTCTTTTTCTTTCCAGAATTAGATAAAAGTCCATTAACACAGCCCATGGGATCAATGCCTTGAAACAGAATATATAAAATTCTCTCCATATCCCTATGCACAAATTCAATGTTCTCCTAAGATCTTTATGCCAAGCAAAATAAATCAGACACAAAAGTTAAATGTTGAGAAACCCAAAATACAAATAATTTAAAAAGCAAACTAAAGAACATGATAGGCAACAGGGAGGTATACTTGTGAAGATGAGATGGAGAAGGAGATATGGGGAAAAGGGAGACAGGAAGATAGAGAGGGAAAGCAGAAGTCAAAATTATTAAGAATACACACACACACACACACACACACACACACACACACACACACATTTACATGTACAAACTCCCTAAATGCAAGGTAATAATCTGTATCACAAACAAATAATAATATTGGGAGACAGAGGCAGGAGGATAACCGTGTGTTGAGGCCAGCCTGGGCTACATAGTGAGTTCAAAATCAGCCTAGACTACAGAGCAGACTCTATCTCAAAAAAAAAAAAAAAGATACACCAATAAAATGATAATTATGAGAAAAATAAATTCAAAGTCTTCATTTCTTATGGACAAAAAAGTGTAAAGCAAAGCGTCTTCTGCAGGCCCTTCAGCCCAGTTTGCAGGACATAATGGAGCATGTCTGAATCCTGGCTAAAGTTCTAATACACATATCTTACCATATTTTACCTTCTTCTCCCCAGATTCCTATTAGGAGGCAATGCAGACCATTCTTGAAAAATATATGCAACCTAATGGAAGAAACAGAGCAGTACAAAGAACTAAGAAAATCTAAAGCAAAGGGTCATTCTCAATATACCATCTCTCCAAGTTGACTCTATAAAAGCTTCTAAAAAAGCTTCAGAAATTTCATTCAACTAAGCTATAAGACCCTGAGTTTTAGATAACATTGGATAATATTCTAATGGTCTATGCCACTAAGGGAAAAGAAAGATTCTCCATCACTGTAACAAACTGCAATTCAGTTAATTCAGTTCCATGGTACATCAAGGGAGAGGACCTGATGGAGTAGCAACAAAGGCCAGTAAGAGAAGTGGAACCTGGTAAGAAATAGTGAATTTCTCTTTTAAAAACACATGTGAAAGATCATTTAAAAGGTTTAACAATAGCAAGTTACTTCATGAGAACATATTAAGAGAAAAAAGTACTACAATAATTTTAGTCATTATGCCTCACTGTATCCTTGAAAAGTCAGGTGACTGACTATAAAAAAAGTTCAGTGACTGACTATAAAAGAATAAATCTGACAGACTTATACTTAATAAATGAGATAACATATAGGTAGACTTACACATTATGTTGTTTATATGAAATTCAAATTTAACTGGGCATCCTCGTCCTATATTTGTTACATCTAGCAAGCCTACACCTACAAACTTACAATAGGTGAATGAGGTGTATCACTCATTTAGGAAGAATATGCTACCTAGCAACATGTTGAGAGGCAAGAGACACTTCAGCCAACGCCAACTGTTACTGGCTAGCATGGGTCCTGGCTTCAGTGATAATGAAAATTAAAACTAAGGCATTCGGCAGGAATTTGGGGGGGGGGGGGAAGCTTTAATCGCAAAGCAAGAGATCAAGCCAGCTCCTTAAAAAATAAAGAAATAAAAGGGAAGGAGTTCAGTCTAAGGAACTAAAGGAGACAAGAATTTGACAAGGGGATCAAACTGATGTATTAATAAAAGAACAGTTTTATGGGATGCTGTGGCTGATCATGAGCTCAGTCCAGGTTTTGTGGCTCTAGAGAAATCTTTACAGCTTGAGAGAAATTTGTTTCCCTTGAGATGATCATTCTTGCTAGGGAATTGGGTGGGAATTGGGTGGGATAGCCTCTGTTTCTAACATGACGTAAATGGGCAGGGGGAGGGTTCCTCATCATGGTCTGTGAGTATTGTGATTCTGATCTGAAATGCTCCCCAAAAGTCTCATGTATTTGGATGTTATGGATTCTCTATGGAACTATGTATTGTTAGGAGATGTGGGCCTGGGCTGGAGGGGTAGATTGTGGGCATGCGGTGGATTACAGATGTGTGGTGGAAGACAGGCATATGATAGATTATGGATTACATGTTTGCAGTCAATTAAGGGCTTAAACCTGGAAGGGTAGGAACACTGTGAGTATACCCAGAAGTGGTGGACCATTAAGACAGGACCTGAAAGGGTAGATACTACTTCCTTCCTTCCTAATGGGACTTGGCTTCCTGTTTTCAATGCTGTGGGCAGCTGCCTCCACCTCACTTGTGCCACTGGTACCAGTGCTGACAGGAATGGTTACCTTTGGAAACAGGGATCTAAAATAAACTTGTCCTCCCCTAATAGGTGCATGTCAGGTATTTTGTCACAGCAATAAGAAAGTAACTAACACAAAAAGACTCTGCTTTTCCTGGAATGTGAGGTGACAAAGTCTAGGACAATGGCTGAAGACATCAAGGTAAGACTCCATGAGATCAGAAACTGAATGCTATAAAAGCTGGCAACCGGACATCACTGCAAATCCTGAAATTTACTTTACTTAATTCTTACGTTGGTGTCTTCGGTTTTGAAAGAGGATAAAATAGGCTAGGTAAATTTATGATTTACAAATCTTATTTTCCAGGTGCTCTTTAAGTGATTGAAATGCCTTTGTGCAAAGCTGATCAGGGACCTGACCCAATATTTTAAGGTGTGTCTTAGTTACTTTCTCATTGTTTGGCAGAATACCCAACATCTACAACTTAATGGAGGAAATGCTGATTTAGCTCACAGTTTCAGAAAATCTCACACAGCCCAACCACGGGCAGCCAGCAATGGTGCAAGCACATGGAAGAGACTGAAAAGCAGTTTGCAAGCACTGCAGACAGAAAGCTAAATGAGTGAGGAACAAGTAGGTGAACAGAGAATCAGGCAAGACCAGAGCTTTCCCAGGAAGCTGTAACAATGTTTCTTCTTCCTTCCTTTACCTAGTTTAAGCTGCAATTGAGCCCCAAAATCCAAGGTGGTTGCCCCACCCTCACTTCCTGGGTTAATAACACAGGTCTAGAAGCCCTGCTCCTAAATCTCAACAAATTGACACAATCCCTCCAAATAAAGCCCCAAGCACCCATCCCTTCTAGCCAGGCACCTTCTCCCAATAGCAGAACCACTCTAGAGATATCCCAGTACATCCAAATACATGAAGCTTTTAGGGTACATCCTAGATTCAAATCATAGTAAGGTTATAAAGAAGATTGAAAAAAAGTAAAGCATGACTTAGTTACTTTTTCATTGCTATAACAGAATACCCAACATCCACAACCTCCGGAGGAAAGATTTATCTCAGTTTCAGGAATCAATTCACAACAGGTGGTTGGAAAAATGGGAGAACGACATGGCAGAACCAAAGGCAGAGACAGAGGTCCTCCCAGCATGGCAGAACACAGGCAAGCATAGGAGGAAGGGCAGAACCAGCACATGCCTCTCCAGGTCAAGCCCCAAGCATCTACTCCTTTCAGCCAGGTGCCACCTCTCAACAGTACTCCCAGAGTATCATGTATATGAGGATTTGGGGAGACATTCCAGATCCAAACTGCAACAAAGCAGAAATATCAAGTTTCAGCCTTCTTTTAATTACCCATTGGACATCTGCAGGTCCAGCCTCTAGGTCCCTGTTATACAACTACAGTTCAAGATATGCCTCAACTGAAGATATGTACCTTTCAAGAAATCAAGATTTGGACTTCCAGACAAGATGGTGCAGGAGTAACCAAATAATAATAATAATAATAATAATAATAATAATAATAATAAAACTGTGCAATATCTTCTCATGGACTCACTTAAAAAGTTAAGAGGATCATTTAAAATGCCTGTTCAAATTGTTCAAATTAGTACAGAGTGGGAGATGTGTCCCAATAACTGAAAGGAGGACATGGGAAGATTAGATACCTCACCGACCTCACCGGCACATCAGAAGTGGAACAACAGGCCAGGAAACGACCCCAGGCTGACTGTGAGCAGCTCTGAGCTGTCACAGAAGGAGGAAAGCTCAGAGCTGGGAGTCCCAGACTCAGGTAAGAGCAGATCCTGTTCAAGAGAACTGGAAATTGACAGCAGCTGGTATACTAAGCCTCCAGAAATGAGCCTGTGGAAACTGCAAACTGCAAGTGTACTGTGAGCTGCCCCTAGAAAGTGCCTCTCATAGTCTAGACCTTCTTGGTAGAAGCAGAACTCAAAAACCATAATAGACAATGATGTAAGCAGGAGCCATTAAAAAGTGGAGTGGGACATGAGACTTAACTCTTTAGAGTTAATTAAAGCCTCAGAGGGGCCAGATCAAAGTTTTTTTTTTTTTTTAAATACTCTTAACCAGCGTCCCAGAAGAAACTGGAACAAGAAACAGTTGCAAAGAGGAGAAAAAAAGCCACCAACCTCCTGAATGGCTTGGGTGGTAAAAAGAGCATTGCTGAGGGTGGAGAGTACAGCCCTTAGGAATGGGAAGCCAGTGCAGGTGGAAGAGCTTCATGATGGGGCAGGAGTGAACAAGACACCTCGGAAGACATCAGCCTGTTAGACCCCTCCCCACTACCTACTCCCAGCACAGAACTCAGAGAACTTTTGGCTACCACCACACACCCTCATACATGATCAAAGAAACTTCTTGGCTAGGTATTTAAAGTGAAGTCCCTCAACAACAAAAACACTGGAAGACAAGGCAAAATGATTCATGCAGGAAGGCAAAAAGTAAATCGATAAGTCAGTTTCTGCAAACTCTCAGTTCATCAAAATATTCTTGAAGAAATTCAAGGAATGACCAGCAGGCTTAAAGAGAAACTTGCTAAACAAATAATGGTCTTAACGGAAACAAAGGTTACTGAGCATATACAAGTCACAAATAAAAAGTTGACTAACACAAAGAAATGCAAGATATGAAGGAACACTTTGATAGAAAAGTGGAAAAATTGAAAGAAATCTAGCTGAAATTCAGGATATGACAATCTCATTTGAAAGCAGGGAAGTCAGTTTGAATACTGTGAGGACTGAATTTCATACCTTGAAGACAAAGCCATGGAAAAAAATGCTATTATTAGGCATGGCCCCAAAATTAAAAATGAGAAAAGTAGATAGATACAACAGGTGACTGATTCAAAAAGAACCAACCTCAGAATTATGGGAATAGAAGAAACAGTAGAAGACAGCACCAGAGGTATAAAGAATGTATTCACTGATATTATTCAAGAAAATTTATTGAACAAAAAAGGGAATTAATACTCAAGTACAAGAAGATTATAGAACACCAAATTACCTCAATTAAATAAGAAAGTCGCCACGACATATCAAAATCCAAACCTCACTAATTCAAAATAAAGAGAAAATATTAAAAGCAACAAGAGAAAAATGGATATTATTCTACTAAGGCAAGCCCATTTGAATTTCTGCAGACTTCTCAATGCAAACTTTCAAGGCCAGGAGAACCTGGAGTAAAATCTTTCAAGCTTTAAAAGAAAGCAAGTATCAACCCAGGTTGTATATCCAGCAAAATTATCTGTGAAGGGGAAGTAAAAAACTCCAGAAGAAATTTGTGACCCGTAGCCCACCACTGCAGAAAATACTTTAAGGAATCTCTCTCTCTCTCTCTCTCTCTCTCTCTCTCTCTCTCTCTCTCTCTCTCTCCATCCCTCCCTCTCTCTCTCTGTGTGTGTGTGTGAGAGAGAGAAAGACAGACAGACACAGAGAGAGAGAACACCAAAGAACATAGAGAGAGGAAAGGAAACATCTAAAGAAAAATTGTAACAGAAAAAGCAAAGAACCAACACTAGAAAGCAGGACAATGACAAGATTCAGTAAAAATCTTACAACAATTACCCTCAATACTAAAGTCTTAACTCACCAATCAAAACACACAGACTGACAGAGTGGATCAAAAGATAACCAAATCATTTTTTGTCTGCAAGAGACACACTGCTCCCACAAAGAAGCACAGACTAAAAGAAAAGGTGGGAATCTAATAGTCCCTAAAGCCCAGAAACAAGCAAGAATAGCTATTGTATTCTCAGACACTGAAGACTTCAAAAGATCAGAAGAGACAAAGATGATCACTGTATACTGGTAAAAATAACAATCCAAACAGCTCACAATTATAAACATATATGCACTCATTGTAGGTGCACCCAGTTATATACAACAGACATTACCAGACATGAAAGGCCAAATAGGTTTCAAAAAAACATATTAGGGGACTTCAATATCCACTCTCACAAATACACAAGCTGAAGGAATGTCTCAGGGATTAAAGCACTTGCCTAGCAAGCACTAAGTCAAGTGCTAAGTACCCAAGCTCAATTACCCAGTAGCATATAAGACAAGTGTGGTGGTGCATGCCTGTACTCCCAGCATTTGGGAGGCTGAGACAGGATTGTCATGAGCCAAGGGCAGCTAGGGATCAATAGTGAGTTCAGAGAAATAGATCAACCAGACAAAAAAATCAACAAAGAAACAATAGGGCTGGAAACCTGTCACAGCCTGCACAATATTAACTGCTTGGTTAGTCAGGAGCCTGGATTTGCGTGTGCAATTAAAAAAATGATCGACTCGGGCAAAAATTGTGGAACCATCTCATGTATGGGATGGAACAACTTTATTTTTTTTCTCTCAGCCTTATATACCCGGGAAGAAATAGGGGTTCATGCTCAGTTGAGTTGCTGCATTAAACAAGCGTAAGTCTATACCAAATTGCTACATTAAATGAACTAAAATCCATATAACGTAAGCATACTACATTTAAAGCAGCAGATGTAATGGCATAATCAATTCGGAGTTTTTTAACTTTCATAAATTATTTACTCACATTTGATTAATTACTAATATTTTTCCAGATTTGGTTTATCATTTTATCTACCTATCCATCCACAAATACACGCATACGTATTTTTAAAGATTTTATACCAATTCCCCTTGTTGAATATAACTATTATGTTTTGCAAAATAATACATTATTACAACTAGTTATTATGTGGAGAAATTTCATAGATTTTATAAAACAGCTGGTACTGTTTTATAAGTACACCAATCAAATGATTCAAATACTGATCTTTTTTTTTACACGTTCTCTTTAGATGTTTCCTTTCCTCCTTTTTTTTTTTTTTTTTTTTTTTTTTTTTTTTTTTTTTTTTTTTTTTTTTTTTTTTTTTTTTTTTTTTTTTTTTTTTTTTTTTTTTTTTTTTTTTTTTTTTTTTTTTTTTTTTTTTTTTTTTTTTTTTTTTTTTTTTTTTTTTTTTTTTTTTTTTTTTTTTTTTTTTTTTTTTTTTTTTTTTTTTTTTTT
>PVKB01000055.1:0-236610 GCA_004027205.1 Ctenodactylus gundi | reverse complement strand
CTGCCTGTCTCTCTGTCTCTCTCAAAAATCCCTTCAAGTATTTTATGCAATGCGGCTGGCTAGTGGTCACAAATTTCTATAGGGACTCTAGGTCATGAAAAAATTTTACTTCTTCAATTTTCAGGGATAATTTTGCTGGTTACAACAACCTGGGTTGACACATGATGTCTTTTAAAGCTTGAAAGATCTTTCTCCAGTTTCTCCTAGCCTTTAAAGTTTACACTGAGAAATCTGCAGTAGTTCGAATTGGTTTGCCTTGGTGGAATAATGCCTGCTTTTCCCTTACTGCTCTGACTACTTTCTCTTTGTGCATGAGTCCACCTGCTGGGTGACAATACTAAGTAGGGCCCAGAGAAGGAAAGGCATTGGCATAGGCGACAGCTCAAGCAGCCCTCCTATTAGTTCAAAAAATTCAAAGAATCCATAGTGCAATTCTCAGTCGTAGAAAAAGAGAGTAGAGACTCAAGGAATCATCAAAGTATAATATACAAGATGAAAATAATAAGCACAATTAAAAGCAAATGTGAATACCAATAAATGTCAGAAGTTTAATTCAATCATCTGAAGAAAATGATTTTTGCGATGTTTCATCCCAGCTATTTTAGATAAGAAAAAAGAAACTTGAAGTTAAAATAGATGTATATTTTGGGGCATTTGATGAATGGCATGGTTGACTAATCAGATAGACGCCTAGAAGCAAAAATATTGAAGTTCAGGAACTAGGAAGTATAGGATATAGGCTAATGAATGGTTATATGAGAGTAGGCACAAATGTGAAAATATCTGTAACAGATGTTAAAAACCCGCAGAGAACACCTCATCACAGAAAATGCATACAACATCCAAATAAATCAAATGAAAATGTCAAGTGATTCCACACTGTCTCTTCATCCACCACCTCAATGCTGGCACAACTAAAAGAATATGAGATCTGGGACTATAGGCAAAGGCAATTCAGAACTGAATGACTGATGAGAAACCATACGTTAGTTTTGAAGTTTAGATAAGGAGGAAGGAAAGCCTTTAAGTTATTTTAAGATGTTAAAGACTTGAGAATGCATGTATTATGAAAGAAAGATGGGTGCAAAAAGGGAGATGCTGGTGATAAAGAGTAGAAGGTGAAAGGAGGTGTGGTAGAAAACACCTCTACCTCAGCACTGAAGAGACTGAGAGAAGAGAATCTCAAGACTGAGGCCAGCCTGGGCTACATAGTGACACTGTCTCAACAAAAGAAATAGAAGTCGAACATTGCACCGGGAAGAAAACCTTGGATTCAAAATAACAGAAGGAAAAGAATGGACAGCTCTTTGAGATTAAAAAAATGAAAGACCCCATAAATAAATCTAAATGCAAGTTAGCTCCATAGTTAAAAAAGGATGGACATTGGGAAAATCAGTGTGCTCGCTGATTGCCTAACCTATCATAATTAGGATGACATATCACAATTTAATTATAAGCATATTCAAAAGTACAACAATAACACATAAGAAAGATTATATGTGATGAAAGATTGTGAAAGACAAAAGACAAAACACATAAACATTATCATTACTCAGCCAGAAAAACAATAGATAAGCAAGGCACCGCATTCTGCAAAACTTTAACAAATTTTCCTTATAAAAACGAAAGCACTAATCCTGTCTGCCTGAAGTTTTCTTAGGCTAATATTATTATGGTTTTGCTAGATGGAACATAAATATTCCCTTCATTTGTACAATACATCAAATTCAAAATCATTTCTTAAAGTAAACTCTTAGCCATGCTCCTCCCACAGCTTGCTTTGCACCAGGAGTGGCCTTCTAGTCAGCCTTGTGTCTATATTAGGCAACTTAACTTTCACAAGAGGATATCAATCCTACTCCCAATTCAACTGTCTGTTAAAGCATATGGGCCCTTATTTAATTGGCAACATAGACTAACAGCACTCCAGGTAGTTGTCAGCAAATACAATCTTGGACTCATGCTGTCCAATACTAATCAAAATCTTGGCCAAGATAAATAATATTTAGGAAGGACCGCTTGAAGGATAGAGTGGACATTTGCTATTTTCTGGCAACTCAAATTCAACTACCTGTTCTTTATTGGGGAAATCTCAACACAAGTGGAGGAGGGAGAATTCATATCCCCTACAAACACTAAAGAAAAGGCAAATATCTCTTCTTACTCTCTAAAAATTATATATATATATATATATATAGTGATTCAGGCTTAGACAGTTGGATGAGTTTTTATCTTGAGGCTTTGTATCAGGGAAAGTTGAGCAAAGACACCATGATAATCAGAGATTATTTGCCACAGTGGTGATAGCAAAAGGGAAAGTGGATTGAGAGTAGGTTACTATCATCAGCAACAGTAGAGGTATTCTTTGAAGATTATTTCTTTGACAAGATCTTTTATGTTCTTTCCTTCCTTGATTCACACCCATTTATCAAACCAGGTTCTCTAAGCCTTTTAAGAATTATTCTGTGTGAACAATGTGATCAATTCTTCCCACACAGTGAGGAATCCACAGCCTTTCTTGGACTGAAAGTCCTGCCCAGCTGACTTTCAGAGTATGAATAAGAAAGAATATAATTAGAGAAAAAAGTGGGGAAAAGTAATTCCATTGTTATTTTGATTTGGCTGTATAATGCTACAGTCATCAAAAGACTGTGGGCAGCCATGCCTGGTGGCACAGGGCTGTAATTCCTGTACTCTCAAAGGTTGTGGTTTAAGGATTACAATTAGATCCCAAACTGGGCAACTTAAGAACTTATTAAGACTCTCTTTCAAAATTTAAATTAAACTTTAAATACATGGTCTAGGAAAATAGCTGAGTGCGAAGGTCCCTAGAGTAGATTAATACAACAAAAAAAGAAGTGAAATTGATGCAAAAATGAGAAATTGGTTAATAAAGTATAACAGAAAGCCTTGAAACTGACAGTATTTCTGTGATTAATGGAGTTTTAACCAACTTGCCAATGCAATTTCTATAATGTTCTACAGAGTTGTATCAATTTATATTTCCACTACTTTGGAAATCAGTCTGGCTTTTTTCTCACAATATTCAATGTGTTTACCCTATGATGTAGCAATTCCACTTCTACATTTTTACTCAAGAGAAATGAAAACATTATATATTAAAAATCTTGCATGATATTTGGAGAATATCTATTTATAATACTACAAAAATAGAAATGAACTAAATGTCCAACATCAGAAATAATGACAAAAAATAGGTATTCATAAAGTAAAATATGAAACACAAAGGACCTAATTCCTGATATAGGCAACACCCAAGGATGAACCTCAAAAAAAAAAAAGAAAATTATACTCAATAAAAGAAATCACTTAATTGTTAGAAAACATTTAACACAGTGTGAGTCTATTCACATGAAGTTTTATAAGACAATAGTGGAGCTTGGAAATGCTTGGAAAGAGAAAGAAATGTTTCAGGGTAATAAAAATATTCTTTGTCTTGACAAATGGGGCATTGCATGAGTATATCCATTTATGAATCTGTTCAGTTAGAATATGAACATTTCAGTATAAGTAAACAATACCCTATTAAAAATAAATTTTAAATAGATTTATTGTTTGGCTAACAACAAAAATTCAAAAAGTTAAAAGCCATGAGAAAGAAGTTTACCAACTTGGAAAATTTAGAAAATTTAAAACTTGAGTAATAAAAAACTTTTTTGAGGCAAGGTCTCATTCTGTAGCCCAGGTTGGTCCTGAACTCACTGGTGTAGTCCAGTCTGGCCTTGGGCTCTGGACAATCTACCTGCCTCAGACTCCCAGTCTAGGATTACAGGCATGTGCCACCACAGTCAGCTTTATGTGGTGCTGGAAAATCGAACTTACAAGGCAAGCTCTTTAACTGTTGTGCCATTCCACCAGCCCTAAAAAATTTTAAAGAATGGGAAAGGAGTGATAATTCCAGAAATAAAAGAAGTTTTCATTTGAATAAGAAAACATTATTCAAGACTACAAGGGGAAAAAAATTTATTTCACTGAAGGGGGAAAAAAGAAAGAAATGAAAAAAGGAAGAAAAAGGATAACATATTAAAGACTCAAGTTTCAAACAAAAAGAAGCTTATAATGAACATCCAAAGCTAAAGACCAAGTTATTTATAAAGGAGAGAAAGAAAGTCATATTGGCACCAGCAACTTCAGGAAATAGAACACATTGGTAGAATACTGAGAAGTACTAAAATCCAAAACTTTTATACCTAGCCTATGTATCACTCAAAAACAAGTTATTTAAAATGGAAAAAGATATAACATTCATTTGCCAGGAATAGTTGCAGATGCAGGCATGCAATAGCATAGAGATTATATCATCAACCTAAGACATATGAGGGAGCAACATATGCATCAGAATGATGACTTACAGGGCTAAGTCGTAAAGTATTTGGTAGGGAGCTCACAGCACTGGGCACAATCTTCTGCACTGCAAACAAACAAGCAAACAAAGATGACTTCATACGTAAGAAAATAAAGAGAAGCAGAAGAGAACAAGTAAACAATAAACTTTGTAGTACATTTAGTTCAGGGTTTCTCAAACTTGACATTATATATCAGAGAAACCTTTGTGCATTATGCAATGTTTCACTACACCACTGACTTCTACTCACAAAATTCCAGTAACATCTCCACTCCCTAGTTGTGAAAATGTGAATTGTCTCTAGACCTGGCCAAAGGTTCTGTAGAGGGCAAGATCAGCCCCAAGTTAAGAATCACTGGTATAGTTTATAATTATTCATTTAGATAATAACATATTGACAAAAAAAATTTAACGTAAGTGCTAAATAAGAATTCTTGAAATAGAAGAGACATGCTGCTTTGAAACACCTAACAACAATCTGGAACCAAAGTGGAAAATTTTGTTCTGCAAATCCTGGGCAGATTCTGAGCATTGAACAGATTATGAGTACAAGAAGAAAAATAAAATAATAAGAAAACAATAAAACAATCTATTCTGCTAATGATATATATATATATATATATATATATATATATATATATATATATATCATGAGAAATTGAGGGAAAAACACCCCAATTGATAATGAAATAGAGTATGTCTTTCTAATATAGGAGGACAACATAAAAAGCAGTAACTTCTCTTTATCACCATAACATCTAGAAATAAAAATGAGAATAAGTGCTGCTACTTTGTTATCACAGAATATAAACTATCTTAAAGTACATTTAACAATGACCATATAAGATTACATGAAGAAAATACAAAAAAATCTTATTGAAAGATAAAGGTAGATTAGCTGCATACAAAATGATTTCCTTCCTGTCAGTGTCTGTATCTGCCTAGTAGTACATTTAAACAAGTCTCTCAAAGACGTCCATGTCCTAACTCCCAAAAACTCTGAATACGGTGGCTGTTAGAGTTTAAATCCGGAGTGTCCCCCAAAGTCTCATGTATTTGGAGGTAGTGGGATGCCTATGAAAGTTGAGGCCAGAATAACAGGGGAAAATGCTTGGTGTCTGACCAGGAGGAATTGTGTCAACTTGTTGAGAACAGGAGGCACACAGGGCAGTTTTCAGGTGCATGTTCTTGACATGTGGGCCAGGAAGTGAGGGAGGGGCAACCACAGTGGGTGCTGTGGGCCCATTGGCAGCTTGAAGTAAAGGGAAAAAAGAAACACAGTTGCAGCTTTGTCCTGGGAAAGTTCTGGCCTTGCCTGAGTCTCCAGACATCTAACTGCTCCCCATTCACTTGGCTTTCTACCTGCAATGCCCTGCACCTCTGCCTTCAGCCTTCAGCCTCTGCCATGTGTGTCCACCATGCCTGGCTACCCACAAACAGACAACGTGACACCTTCATAAACTGTGAGTAAATATCTCTTTCCTCCCTTAAGTTGCAGACGTTGGCAACAAGAAACTACCTAAGACAGAGCCCTACTCAGAAAAAGCACTTTTGCAAACATGACATCCTGTGCCCCGTTTCTTACCACAAAGGTTCCTGTAAAAGGAATGCAGGAGAATCAAAGACAGAAAAAAGATTTCAAGATGTTGTTCTGTGGGAGGAGCAGCACAGAGAACAAAAGAAAGAGAAGAGAGACAATGAGTCAAAGGTACAGAAGCCTCTAGAAACAAACAAACAAAAAAACCCACAAGCAAAGAGGAAACATTTTCTCATTCTTTCACAGAGACCCTCCAGAATACAACCTTGAAGACACTTTCAGTCTAACCTAAGTGAACTCATTTCAAAGTTCTGACTTCCAAAACTTTAAGATATTAAATTTTTGTTGGTATAGGCAACCAATTTTGTGGCAATTTGTGACTATAGCAATAGAAAACAAATATAAAATATACAAAATACAAACTTCTTCCAAACTGCCAAAAAATGGTTTACCAATGAGTTCACAAAGCAATACTAATTTGTAATATTTACAAAAGCAATATACTGTAACCATCATCAGGCAAGACAACTATTTCTCTCCACTGCAAGTGTGAAGACAGAAAGAATATTACTGCCAAAAGAAAAATAATATATAAACAATATGAATAGAAAAAGTGACCATGACTGCACATATTAGCTGCCTTACCTGAACTGGTCTGAACAGTCCCTGATAACAACCAAACTCAGCAGTCCACCATGACAGTTACAGCCAGCTAACTAACTGTGCACTTCCTGACTAACTTGTAAGGACTTTCATGTTTACCTAATGTGTTAATGTAGTGCATAATTCCATTGCTTTCTGACTGGGTGGTCCTAAGACACTATTGTGTAACAATTTATAATAATTGCACTAAGCAAGTGAGCAGAGATGGCAGACAGGCAGAGGGTATAGGGTGGTGACAAGGGACACAGAGGCAGAAATAAAGAATGACTTCACTTCTCCACAGTGTGGTGTACTGGAACTAAAGCATGCCTGGACTTCTTGCAATACCTTGATTTTTCTCTCCAAACTAGTTGGATTTGAACTTGCACCCTTGAATCCTGGCCTTCTTGGGCCTGACATCTGGCATAGCTGAGCAGGATCTAACCTTGGACTTGAATCTGATACTAACCATCCATCATTTTTCTTACACTGGGTAGATCGGGAATGGCTACAGGCATTTTGAGGATTCTGTCATGAGAAAGTTGAGTCAGGGACATACTTAGTTTTTTTAAATTTTATTTTATGAGTTGGATGGATATGTGGTAACTCCTACAAGTGAATGCAAGCTTTCCCAATATCAGAATGGCTTTCAGAAATAGTTCCTGAACTTGAAAAGCACACACAATGGAGGTATAAAAGTGGAGGTCACATTGCATGACTACTGTGTACTATAGTACCTTTATTAAAATATTTAGGGGAAAAAAGGAAGAAAAGGGGCTGGAGGAATAGCTCAGTGGCTAAATTCCTGCCTAGAAAGACCAAGGCTGAGACAGGAAGATTGCCATGTGTTTGAGGCCAACCTGAGCTACATAGTGAGTGCAAGACCAGCCTGGACTGCAGAGCGAGACCCTGTCTCAAAAGTCAGGAGAGGGTGTTGGAATCTAAACACGGGCCTAAATTAAAGTGATGGAGATTTGTGAAATTCTAAAGGATAGGCTTAATGCCCAAAACTACCAATGAGCTTTTTAAATTATCAATAACAATGCTAAAAGTGGTCATGTGCCTGCTTCTGATAAGTAATCTTCCCTTACTACCAACTCTTGGAATTATAAGCAAACTTTGTAACATTTTTGCAAATAGATCATTAAATGGAACCATCCACAATAAGCACAAGATTCACTTTATTTTCATGCCTTTAGTTACCAAACATGTGTATTCCATTTATGGAAAAACACCACCAGGAGTTATCAGTGGCCTCCTTCTATCTCCAAAGATACCAGTGTTGGATTGAACTCTCCTATCACTTCACCTCAATCTCCTCTTCTACCTCCTTCTTGCACTTTCAAGGATCCTTGAGATTACACTGAACTCACTTGAACAGTCCAGTAAAATTTCCCCACTGATTATTAGTTAACCACATTTTCAAAGTCTCTGATACCATGTGAACTAACAATCACAGGTTCCAGGGATTAAGATATGGATATTTTAAGGAGGACGTTTTTCTACCAAACACCAAACACACTGGATGATGACGCAGCTTCAAAGAAACATTCCACATTCCCTAAATCGCAGTGGAGAACCCGTGAAATTGTAGTAAACTATACCATAGTCATATTCTATAGTTTTGTTGGTATTATTGAATATGTTATAAAGAATATAAAAATAAATAATTAGGTTGCTGAAGTAGGACACAGATTTTTAAGGGAATACAAATTTATGCTTGAAGACAAAAACTCTAGAGTTCTAAATTGGAATTAAAACTATTAGTGCAACATCATGTTTTATTTTACAATCTTATGTGAATGAGAGTGTGACACACACACACACACACACTTGCCAGTTACAAAGACCTGGCAAGAGCCGGGGATGTAACTGGGGTACAACAATTGTTTCACTTACTTAGTGTGCACAAAGCTCTGGGTTCAATACTCTGCTCAAGCCTCAAAATTACAAAACAATTTCTAGCACACTTCCCTAAAAGGGATCAGTCCAATAACAATGAGCACCTTTAACAACCATATAGTGGTTTCTTATTTCCAATGAAATAGAGCCTATTATAGAACATTAGAGAGGCACTGAAATGGAATGTAATGAAATTTAGATGAACTATTTAGAACCCAAGGTGAACCTAAAAATTATCTTGTTATACAAGAAAAGAAAGAATGCCATTAAATATAGTAAGAGTTCTATCAAAAAAGGTCAAGATTGATACTGAATAGGCCATCTACAATGTTTTGAAACACATCAAATGTTTTTTTTAATCCATGAGTTTATAAAGATAAGAGAAATACCTCAGTGACCACATTTGAAAAATACTGGGGAAACAATTCATTATTTTTAAAACTGACCCAAAAAAGGAAAGGACTAAATTACTTCATTGTAACCAAATAGTGAAGGCAATGTTTTCTAAGTATTTTATATAAAAATCAATAGTTGAATTTTTAAAATCTCATTTTAAAAAATTTAATAAAATAATTAATAGTTCTTGCCAGTAATAAGCCTTGCTGGCAGAGATAAGAGCTACTTCTTTTGGCTGACACAAAGAGAAATGATTGGATATTATAGAAGTCTACAGTATCACTGATAAAATAGTCTTTCCACAAAAACCTAGACCTGCTTTTAATAAATTTCTAAACTTAGTAATGATAGGTAAATGATTTTTATATTATTATTATTATTATTATTATTATGTGATGTTTAAATTTTTTAAACTTTCTAAAGAGTTTTTAAAAGAGGAGCAAAGCAAGAATTAAACAGTTCACATTCCATTGTACAAAATTCTTTTCTTTTGAATCTTTTGGGGCTGTTGACATTTTCATCATATGAAACACCTCCCATAAGATCTCCAAAATAATGACTGCCATATAGAATCTAACCCTACATCTATGCCTCCCTGTCTACCAAAAAATCACCAGTTCAAAGCAGGCCTTTTGTTCTCAGTTTATCAATACAGTCCTCATATTATGTCTATCTTCAGGAGCAGGGAAAAACAGTATACTTCAGTGAGTGGGCTATGAGTTGGAACTGATTATAATGAAAGAGGTACCAGAGTTAATATAGGAGAGTACTTAAAAATGTTCTTTCTCGTTTCTAACTCTTTTGTATAGCTAACTCAAATAAATACGAATGAGGGTACCTAACTTCTGATACAATGTCTGGACAAAAGTCGCCTTTGCTTCCTTGGTTTTTTGCAATGCTGCTTTAATTTTTCAAAAAGGAAAAGGTGGTGTAACAGAAAAGGAATGAAATAATGATGAACTCTCTCGAGTTTCTTAAATACATAAGAGGTAAGCAGCTAAGATGCAATGAAAAGGTATGAGTGGGAAGTTTGTGACCCATGAAGTTGATACTGCAAGAAGGTTGAATGCAAAGTTGAAAGGCTTTATGAGTGGGATAGACTAGATAGATAGTGAGGCAATTAGAATCATTCGTAGCTGCCAAGGCATCAGGCCAACATGAATTATAACCCAAACTGAATGAAGCAGAATAGAAAATAGAAAAGCCTTTAATGAAAATGTTGGAGAACTCACAAGGGATGGGGAAAGTGCCAAAAAAACTGGAAGATGGCTAAGTAAACTAAAAGGTCTATTCTCTCATCAATGCATAAGGGATTTACAAGTTTAACTCTCATTGCTGTTAATAGGAATTCTATGTGTGATCCAAGGGTGTATTCATGAAGAAAATGCATCTATTAGTGTCTCGATTGGCCTCTCTTGAGCCAACACTGGCAAATGCTCCAAACTGTGTGATAGATAGGTGACAGAGACTAACAGGGACTAGGCTCAAAATCAGCAGTGTAGTTTCCTCTGATAGTACAAGATCCCTTATCAGCGAAGAGGAAAATATATTCTGTACCAGTTTTCATATGATTAATTTGGAAACATTTAGAAATTAACTTTCAAAAGTTAAAATAAAAGAGAATCTGAGTATCTTATTTAATTGGAGACTGGTTTTCAAAATAAACACACATTTTAAAATAATTTTCCACTTGATAAGAATCCTATTGTTAACTTATTTGATAACAGTTACCATAGCCCCTGATATATTCAGACATTGTACCAGGTATTTTACTAACGATTATACTTATACTTAATACTTAATCCCAAAAACTAGTTCATGAAGCAAGTAGTAATATCTCTATTTAAAAAATAAAGAAGTAAAACTAAGATAATAAAAAATTTTCCCCAGGTCACCCAGCTTGAAGTTGGAAGATTCTAATCTAGGTCTACCTAGTTCCAAAGTCCATGGTCATTACTGTACACTTCACCACCTACTGTATAAAAGAGCAACTGCATATTGCAGCTACACAATTCCACTAGGTCATTTAGACTGAATATAATTCACTCTCCAAATTAATGTGCATTTTCAAGCCAATAGACTATAAATTTATATTTGCATACTTTCAGATAAAAAAGCATAATTTTAAGATGATTAAATTAATTTCTATTCGGGGGGATATTTTTTAAATTTATTATGACCACTGTCTATATGAAAACAGAGTCCCTGCTTTTAAGATCAATGTCTGATAGGAGATATAAACATAAGCAACTCTAAAATACAGTCTGGTACTTGATAAAAAAAAGAAAAAGTAGTACAAAGTATGTTAAGGCATATTACAGCTTTTCGGATGTTGGTTTCTTCACATTTGCAACTCTTATTGCTCTGACTCCCTACCTTTAAAGCACATTTTATTAAAAGACCAACAAAGCTTTACTGAAGGCTCAATACTATTTCATTCACAGCAGGATTTTCTTTCCCCAAATCCCTCTAGAATACTTTAAGGGCAAGCATCATTATACCCAAATCATTGAAGAAACACTGTTTCAACAAAACTAAATGACTCACAAGCCCGAGAAGGGACTCCCAGTACTATACTTTACTTTGCCACAATATGAAATAAGATTTTCTTTAAAAAAAAAAAAAAAAACTTGCTTAACACGAAGTAATAGAGGCTTTACAGACTCTTCAAATTAGTTTAATTCCTCAAGAACCAGAGAACCAGTTTGAACTGGTTCCGTCAAATAGGCTGAATAATTTTAGTTCGGCCAAACAGCAAAATAATTTCCGAAACCATAGGTAGGTGCTGGATACTGCTTTCATTTGAGTTAATTAAAAGTATTTGATCCACTATAGTGCAACTCAGTGTAAGATCTTAAAAGAATTGATTAAGCCATGTAAGTTTCAGATAACACCTAATCTAAATGCCAGAGCTTATGACTGAGTTTAATCAAATTCTAGCTATTATCATTGACCTATCAAAAAGGGGAGGGGTTGTTTTTATTTTCTTCTATAAAGGTACTTGAATAATAGAGAAGCTGTTAAACAGCATCAATTCCCATTACACAATATACTGAAATTTTTACTAAGATTATGTAGAAATAGAGTAATAACAGTTTATGTTACTTAAATGCAGATTAAGGTAATAGACAATGCAATTTTTAGGAAAAGAGACATAAATCTGACCTCTTTTATTCGTTATGCCAACTACTTGGATATGATGAATATGAACATAGTAAGTCTTGCAGTCTTTAGCAAATACACATTCCTCTAAAGTTTCTCTTCACTCACCTACTAGCCACACCATGAATAAGTTAAGGAGGCACCATCTAGGCGATGTGAGGGTAAGGATACCAGCAATGCTAGAAATCCAAAGTATCTTTCTCCTACCTATTTCTGATTTCTGAAACAAGCACATTACCCTTTTAACTCAGCAGCTCTCAACACTGCTCGCCATTAGTCATTAGATTTATCTGAGATACTTCTTAAAAGCATTAACAATCCAGCTTGTGTACAGAGACTCTTTCATTAGCTCAGACATCCATTTTTTTTCCTTATTATTGTTTTGTTTTGAAGCATGGAGTGATTCTAATGAGCAGCTGTAGTTAAGGTCACTGATAAGCTACTCAAGCAAATGTAAACAGACAGGGGAGAAAGACAGGGAACACCAAGAGAAGCCGTCTGTGAAGGAAAGGCAAGTTTGGGGAGTCCAGGCAATTGATGCCAAGAACTGTTATAGGGCTGTCAGCAAAGAGCTAAAGCTACAGCTTCCTTACTCAAATGGATACTGCTGCAGTGCAGAGAAAGGGAGTAGTATACTTAGAATTGTGGGCTATCTCATCTCATTTTACCACTACAGACACAGTAATAAGTTATGAAGAATTGTCTTACAAACAGCCTCCATTGGCTTTTCCATAATAAGATATAACCGAAATTTTAAAAATACTAATGCTATTGGTCCTGGTGACACACACCTATAAATCCCAACACTCAGGAGACTGAGACAGAAAGATCTCAAGTTCAAGGCCAGCCTATGCCAGAAAGAAAGTCCAAGGCCAGCCTGGACTAGTAGTGAGATCTTGTCTCAAAAAAGTAAAATAAAATACTAATGCAAAAGTATCCTCTCCCTCATATAGCCTTATTATTTGAAATTTGAGATCACAAAATAGTTTATTCATAAAAACACACAAGTATATATTTAAAATTTTGTTTTTGTTATTAAACACACAAGTACATATTTAAAATTTTGTTTTTGTTATTATCTGTACAGTGTTGAACTGAGGACATTGCATGTTAGGTACGTGATTTATCATTAAGGTACACCTCCAGTCCCAGAATCAACATTTTTTAAACTATGGGGGAAATTTTTCTCAATTTGCATATATTTAATTGAAACTATAAAAATAAGCCCCACAAAAAAATAGAAAAGAAATTCTATTACTATTCTCACATGTCCTGTTTCTTTTTTAGAATTGCTTTTTAAGGAAAAAGAATTACATTTTGAGATTGAGATTGACAATATAAAACACAAAGTATAGTGCAATCTTAGAACAAAGACTGCCACACACACACACAAACATATCTCTCAGCTTAAATATCCAATAATTAGGCCTGCCATGTGTTCTATGTAAATATTTTAGTTGATCTTGTGGTTCAATAAAATACCAAAAATCATAATTTCTTTTAGTAATCTCAGGAGTTCTGATCATCATTATTGGCTAAATAAGGATTATAGGATTCTATATGAATTCCACAAACTTCTGATTAATTCTACAAACACTCTCCTTTAAAAATGTGCAGTGCAATTGGTGAAAATTCTTCCACTAGTTTAAATTAATAATTATTTTATCAGACATATTTATTTCTGTTATAGGAAGTTGTCTCGAAAATATTATTGAGATAGTGATAATTATGAACAAAAGGTAAAATTTTCTCTTATCTACAAAATAAAAAGCTTATGCAGCTGAAACTGTTCTTTCTGGAACACTATACATATTGGAAATTATAAAGAACCACGAGAAGGGCTGCAGGAATAGCTCAGTGGTTAAAGCACTTACCTAGCAAGCACCAAGTAACCAAGTTTGATTCCCCAGCACCACATAAACTGGGCATGGTTATTTGGCAGATTTACAAACAACATACTTTCCTATTACTCAATTTGAAAGAAATAATAAATATTGTATAACTAAAATAAAAGCCTAATTCTTTTTGAAAAATGAAAAGGCTCTGTTTTGTTCATATTTCTTACCACAAAATGAACCAAAGTAGTAAGGGTTCCACTGTAAACTAGCTCCCAGTGGCACAGGCCTATAATCCCAACAATGGGGAGACTAACACAGGAACGTTACAAATTCGAGCCAAGCCTGGGAGAATTAGCGACTTAGCAAAACTCAGTCTTAATGATAAATAAAAGTGGGATGAAACATAGCTCAGTGTGAAGGCCTTGGCCACAATTCCCAGTACCACAAAAAGAAAAGAAAAGGAAAAGAAAAGAAAAAAAAAGAAAAGAAAAGAAAAGAAAAGAGAGAAAACGAAAGAATGGAAGAATGAAGGAAGAAAGAAAAGGGAAGGGAAGGGAAGGGAAGGGAAGTGAAGGAAAGGGAAAGGTGGAAGGGAAGGAAGGAAGGATGGATGGAAGGAAGGAAGGAAGGAAGGAAGGAAAGAAGGAAGAGAAATTTCTTAAGTTCCCCATTTGATTCAATTTCTCTTCAAAGTGACTTTGCAGTAATAGTCCTAAAAGTAAGATTAGTTATCATCTCAACTACCTAATATTTTATGCCACTGCTTCTAACAGTCTTTACACCAAAACCAGATTGTCTGAGTTCAAATCCTGGTTCTACTATCACTAACTGTGTCTTTAGGCAAGTTACTCAACCTCTCTATATTTTAATTTCTTCAAATGCAAAACAGATATAATAGTAGTATGGATTTCATGGAATTGTTATAAAGCTTAATGTAAGTTTTAGAAATTAGAACAGTGTCATAAAGGAAGTATTCAATAAGTGTGACTAATACTATCACTATAACATTTTTCATATTGCAAAAAAATCAGCCATTTTCCAAAGTTGCCATGGTATCTGAGATACTGGTTTTGCCTGTGTGCTTTTTTAATCTATTAGTTGACTTTTATATATTTTGATTTGAATTTCAAGTCCATTTCATGACAAAGCAAACTAAGTTTACTGGCCTGAGACAAGTATTATGAGAATGATAGCTCAGAGGCTGATCAAATATTTCAAAATGCTGTATTCTAAGAACATATTTCAAAATGCTCTATTTCTTCTGTCTCTTTGTCAATCCATATTCCACAACTCCATGCATTCAGCAGGCACCAACATCTTTCTAAGACTACGTGTGGAACATACTTAAAATAGGCAAACCCTTGAAGACATACGCATAGGATTTTCACAACAGAACACCTATTACACAAGAGATAACATCAATAATCAACAAATGAAATTATATTAAATTAAGAAGAATTTGCACAACAAATAAAACAATCAACAGAGTGAAAAGAGAATTGACAAAACTTGGGTCAGTTGGGAAATTCTTGCCCAATTGGGAAAACTTCTTGCCCACTGCTCCTCAGATAAAGGGCTAATATCTAGAATACAAAAGATTAAAAAAAAAAAAGACTTCCAAAATAAAAGATCCAACCAAAAAAATGGGCAATTGAAATGAACAGTTCTCAGAAAAAGTATAAATGGCCAATACACATATAAAATTTCAGAATATTTAGCCATTAGAGAAATGAAAATCAAAGCACTGAGGTTCCATTTTACTCTAGTAAGAATGGTTGCTAAAACAAAATCTAAGGGAAAAAAAAAGAAAGAAAAAAGAAATGCTGGTAAGGGTGTGGGGAAAAATGAAATCTTTTTGCACTGTGTAGTGGTACAGCCATTATAGAAATCAGTATGGAGATCCTCAGTAAACTGAAAACACTTGATTCAGCTATACCTCTCCTGGGTATCTTCCCAAAAGCAGTAAAATCATCATTCAACAATGATACGTGCATACCCACGTTTATAGCAGCACAACTCATAATAGCTGAATCCTGGAGGCAGCAAAAATGACCTTCAACAGATGACTATATACACAACAGAGTACTATTCTGCCATAAAAAAGATAAATTTGATTCATTTGTAGGAGAATAGATGCACTTTGAGTCCATTACACTTAGCAAAAAGAATCAGACACGAAAGGTTAAACATAGTATAGTTTCCCTAATGTGAGAAACTTAAAATGCTTATTTACAAGTAAAAGAGCAAAACAGAATTATAGTTAAGAACATATTTTGTGGAGAAGAAAAGGGGATGAAGGGAGTAGGAAACAAGCTGGTGGAAAGGGAAGTAAAAATGAAGGTGTGATATGCATAAGCACCAATTCCTCGAGTATAATTAATATGTATAATAAATGCATCTAATAAAAAGAATGATTTGGGGGAAAAATAAATAATACATAGGTACTCCCATGGGAAAAAAAGACTAAGTGACACTATGTTGAGCTTCTAAATGTTTCAATAAAAGTAGATTCCATATCCTTTTGTCTGAAAACATAAAGCAACGGTGTAGTGAGAGAGCACGGTTTAAAATGAGGCAAAACTGGGGTTAAATTCTGGCTCTAACATTTACTAGCTGTATAATGATAGAAAAATAGCTTAAACTTTCTGTGCCTCAATCCCTTTATCTGAAAATAAAGCTGCTGCGCATCGTGCATGGTTGTTGCAGAAAGTAGGTTATAAGCTTTATAAAGCTTCAGAAATAATGTAGCTCAAATCATAGCTGTAGATGAAGCAGTACACAGACAATATTTCCCAGACTTATATGATCGTGACAGCAAGACAGGCATTCTATAAGAAGACAAATGATAAAGAAAACTAATTTTAGGAGGTTCAAGCTGTTATTTACAATTTTTTTAAGTACCTGATGATATGATATGATTCATTTACAGAAATATTTTAAGACACCTCTCTACTTTGACTTCTAAGTCAATAAAAATGTAGCTTTGAATTTTATTTTTACCTCCATTTAAAGATTTTGTGATTGAGGAATAAACTTGTTAAAGCCAACATTTATAATTTGCTTATTAACTCCTTTATTATACACGGGCAGATGGTAATTAGTATGTAGAGGTAGTCCGTGAAATTTTACATAGATTCTCAGATTATTTCCAGCTAAGAAAGAGTACAATAAAAACAAAACTAAATAGGGAAGTATCTGTTTGCCTGTTTTGTGTAAATCCTTGAGATTTATTCCAGTGAGACCAATAAGCAAAAAGAATGAAGTAAAAAAGGCAGAAGGCCAAAGGATCATAAATGCTGTTAAAATTTTCGATAAAAGCTATCCACTTGAGGTTCATTGCAACACACTGGAAAAGGGATCTTCCTGTATTTAGACACAAGTGATAGCAAGTCAAACATACCGGAAGCAATGCGATACTGTTACACAACAATACACACAATCATATTTATCTTATTACTGCTACCTACATGACCTGTAGTGCTAGTAGGAAACCTGGTTTGATGAACGTGATATAATATTTGGAAGCTGCTTTGATTATTCTACCCTAATTAGCAGGATGTCTGGTAAAAGTCAGCAAACAACACAATCCCTTAGTTTGATACTAAAAACTAAATCTTAAATCTCCATAATATTTTTAAAACAAACCAGGACATGAATTTTTTCTGGATTCATCTTTTAAATATTTTCCAAGATCCCCGTAGTCAATACATAAGATAGGGCACATATTGTCAAAGATAAGTCGCTAAAGTGAATATGAAATGTGCTTCTCAAAATATCATTTACACATTTACCAGATGGTAAAATAAACATGTAAATTGTTATCAAGTATACACCAAGTTTGTATTAAAATTTTACACACTGCAGGAAGGGTGTAAAAATCATCACATATTGTATTACTTGTTCACTTAATAGTTTATTAGCATTTCGTAAATATTTTCTTTAAAAAAATATTGTTTAAGCGCTGAAGATGTAGTACGGTGGTAGGGTGGCTTCTTACCATGGGCCCAACACTGGGTTCAACCTCTAGGACCACAAAAAAGAAAGAATATGGAAAGGGAAAGGGGGTGAGAGAGTGGGAAATGGAAAGGGAGGTGATATGTAAATAAAAAGCGAAATAAGAAAAACAGTATTTAAATGGTCAGAGGATTCATATGCTGCCAATCAAAACTACAGAACTTATGAAATTCACTGGAAAATGAAGAATAACCAATTTTCTTTAACCAATTAATTATCTGAAGGAGAAAAGATCATCAAAATGAAATTTCAATAAAAATTCACATTAATAACATTAATTTAATGCCTTTATGAGGTATGGCATTAAGTAAGAAAGCTAATTCAAAGGACATGCATACTTCTACACTGATGATTGTCCAGAACATTCTAGGTTATACAGGTTTCTTTGTTCATCAGTTAACAACTATTATAATAATTGTTAAGTGCCGACCCCTCCAAAAAGGAACAAAATTAAATATTTGCAATGTTTACATCGTTTCAATTCTATCTGGGTTCATATCTCATAGCTTTTTAACATCAACAGGAATACATTACAGCACCTTCAATGTCCTTTTGAATTTAATCACAAGTTTCAACACACTAGTGACTTTAGTGAGTCTGCCATGTCACTGCTCCAGCTTTGCAGCCACATCTATCTGCAGCACGATAATAAAACTATGGCATTATTGTAACAAACTATGCAAACAGAATTTCTGAAACAAATTGACTTTTAGTATTACCAGACACACACTTATTGTAAGATAGAATATTATAAAATTTAATGAGTTATTTTTCTTTTACATCAGAATGACTATTTTGGCTTAGGAAATCCCTAGAAATCAGGAGCAGAGTCCAAAGCATCTAGCACAAGTGCAAATTTATTTGAAGTGTCCTGTTTTATAAAGAAATTCATGAGGAAGGACCTGTAATTCATAACTGAAAGGTTTTTTGAGGACAACAGAGGTAGTTTATTATTATGCTTTCCCAGGTCATGTACAACAATAAACAATATTAAAAAATAAAAGTGAAGTTCAGAGCTTGTCTGCTTCAAGTAAGAAATCTAGTCAGGCCTCAGGGCCCAGGCCCATTATCCTGGTACACTCAGAGCTGGGGAAGAATTACAAGTTTGAACCCAGACTGGTCAATTTAGAAATTTTGCATGACCTTGTTGCAAAATAAACTTTTTTAAAAATTGTCTGGGGATGTAGCTCAGTGTGAAAGACATGAGCTCAATCCCATCCCAAGGACCACCAAAAAAGAAAGAAAGAAATTTGGGATCTAGTATCTTGGGCCTTTAGGACTTTATATTTCATATTCAGGATGACTGTCATTCTAGCATACAGTATAACATGAATTAACATGTTGAACAATCCAGAAGTATCCACCTAGTGTCTACTGAAAAGCAGTCACCCTAAGATCATGTAAGAAACTATTCTTTTTCCTGCAGTGTGCTCCTAATAACCTACATATTAATGGTGGCATCGATATTAGGAGTCAGGAGAAGAACAGGAGAGACCCAAAGACAGAAAGCCAGGGCCTCACTCTGGTCCAATGTAATAGCTCCACATTGACATATTTTATATTCTGCATATCAATGCATTCTGAAAGAGTTCTGTTGCTAAAAATGTTTAGTCTGAAGACCACCATCCTCCTTGGGAACAGTAGGCAGAAAATTCATGATCGTTTGTTAGTGCTTCTTCCTTTTGAATATATCTTAAATATGAATTAGCCTCTGTTCCCTTCAGTTCATCTCCCACTTATGAGAGTAGTGTAAATTATGTAGTGACAGAAAAAATGATATCTTAAAAGTTTCAGATATATTTAGAGTTGTAATTGGACTTTTTTATTAGAAGCAAAATGTGTAAGAAAAAAGTTACAATGAAGTTATTTAAAGCAACGTAATAGTTTGCTTACAACCTGAAAAGGAAAAGAAGAAAAAAGTTGGTGTTAACTAAATTCTACTTACTCTATGAAGCTTTTTAAATTGTGTATGCAGCAATTCTATCAAAACATTTAAATAAACGAACACTTTGCCTTCCTTTTTTTAAACGTGTCCGTAGTTTGGTTGTAATGTGAAGAAAGACTTTATGTCCTAAAATAGATTGCTGACTATAAATAAAAATACCATAAAATTGTATATTAATTTCTAATATGTGAAATGATATTATATATACATAATTTAATAATGAATACAGTGTGCCCCAATGATCACCATACATAAAAAATATTAAAGATGTAAAATGTAATATAGATATGTGGTTGCTCAGGATGAATTTGTCATAACAGTATTTTAACTAATGCTCTAATCATGAAATTCAATATACAAGATGTCCCAAAAGTTGCTATTCATAGGAAAATGTAACAAATTTGTGGGATGTCTTGTAGGCTAAAGTTCATTTTTACCCAGAGTCATTAGGCAGGAACATCACAAGTTTGAGCCCACCCTGGGCAGTTTAGCAAATCAGTGAGACTATCTCTCAAAAGAAAAATTAAAAATAGGCTGTGGATGCAGTTCAGTGCAAAGGCCATGGGTTAATTCCAGTAACAAAAAAAATTATTTTTATTAATAAAAAAGTTAGAACTTCTATATTCTACTTTCAAGTTTCTTCTGCTTGGTTTAAAATAAAAATAACATGTATTTCTTCTAAACCTTAAGAAAATGTAACAATCTAGAAAGACATGTCACATTATTCCTATATGTTTTCTCTCATACCATCCCATCTCAAGATTACACATCCCCCGAGTTACATGTTCCCTAGTTAGTAGATACCTTCCTATTTTAGATGCCAATTTCTAATTTTATCAATATGATCAAATTTTTAATTATGTCAAGACTGACATAGTTGGAACTGGTGAGAGGGTGGGGAAACAAATTTTCATATACTTATGGAGTAACTATAAATTGATACAGCCTATAGCCCAGAAATTCCACTTTTAGGAACTTATCCAATGGATATCTAATACAACTATACAGAGATAAATGTACAATGTATTATTTTTTACAATCCCCAAAACCTAGGAACAAAAAAATCTAAGAACAACCACATGTATGTAACTAAGGAACTGGTTATGTTAGATACGGTTTATCCATATAACTTAACCATAAGATGTTAAAAAAGAATGAGATCAATGTGTAGTGAGTTAGAAATACAGCCTAAATACATTATTTGGGAAGTAAAAGTTACACAATAGTACACATGGTTTCTTCTAATAGAATTCATTGCAAAAGTCTTATTTCCATTTGACCAGAAGCCCAGTTGGTGGTAACATACAAACGGTTCCATTATATGCACCCAAACTTTTCATCTTAGCTTCCTTTTATGTCTTGTACATATTCTATTATTTTCCAAGTACCAATACTATTAAATATCCAGACATAATGATACATGTCTGTAATCTCTGCTCTTCCTAGACTGAGGCAGGAAGACTGCTAGTTAATAAATTTTTTTTAAAGCAGTGAGGAGGACACCAGGATGTAGTTCAGAGTTATAGCACTTGCTTATCACGTGAGAGTTCAATCCCAGTGCTACACACACACACACACACACACACACACACACACACACACGTCTATTTCTTAAGTGGGTCTTTGCTCCTTGATCTACGTTCAAATTGTGGTTATCACTTTTTTTTCTGTCAAGAATGCTTTTTCACTCCCTGGACTCCTGTAAGTTCAGCCTCAACAACTGTCACACCCTTATTTCCTTGATTTCTTTTTAGCTAGGCATAATCACACCTTCTTTTACACTCCCGAGGGATTTCTGTTGTGCTTCTCTTCTAACTCAATGCTCTCCCCATACAATCTTACAGTATTAGTGTTTCCACAAATCACAGAGGATCTACATTTAATTCATCCTACAATCTCCACAGTGCCTCAAGTAATGAGTTACTGTCAACAATCTATAAAAGCTAATTAAATTAAAAATAATAAATCCATATGGAAAGTTCTTGTACTAGTTTATCTTAGATGAAGAATTTTCAACCTTTTATAGTCTGTGAAGGAAATTCTTCTCAAAATTGTGAAAGTAACAGAGGTAGAAGAAAATTTATCTAACCTACAGCAACAAGTTCCATCAGAGATATAAAATAGGGGTGTAGCACTTCCATCCACTGACAATCCACAGGAAAAAAGAAAAATTGTGGGACACTCACACAGATATCTATCTACAAGGAAGACTTTTGAGCTATTGAATTCCTGAGCTCTGGTTCAGATAGCCCTGTCATAAACAGTTCACGTAGGAAAGGCCATATTTGGTATGTCTTCTATGCAATAAAATATAATAATTTTATTTTTGGTTTGCAACATAAGTAAATAAGCTAAAATATTTTTCTTTAATTATAGCTTAAGACTGCAAAAAGAGCAAGGATAAATAAAATTCATTAATCCAAAGATTTCATTTTAAAAATATTTGTATCCTTCTTCTTGCCAAATTACTTTCTCTAATAAACAGATTTGATTTTTATCATAAATTTCCCTTTTTAATATAAAAATAAGAAGTTAATCAAAAGATTGGCAGATGGAAGCCGTGAGAAGCAATGTACACAGACAATTCAGAAATAGGAAATGCCTGAATAATAAAAATATGACTATACATCATTACCAGGAAATAGGTTAATTGAACAAACAAAAGAAGTATAATTTATTCAAATACTTGGAAGTCTCAAAAATTCTGACAATATTCTTGTTTTTAAAAGGATCTATACAGTATGATTAGGATAATGAAACCTAGTTTCAAAATATATACAAAATTCAATACAAGGAATAAACTAAAAATTGTGCATTTGTTCTCTAATCCATTTACCATTTTTCAATCTGGGAACACTTCTAAATTTAGGAGTGAGCTATAATAAGCCATGATCATATGACTGTCTAGTTTCTTGAACATTAATAAATACTTAATTTCAGCACAGATGAAATATTGCATTTGGAGAAGTGAGGAACATGCAATATAAGAAATAAGTAGAATCAATAATTTTAACTCTTGCTTGTTTCACTTTGATTTTTAAATCTCAGTATCCACAGATTTCTAACGATGTTACAACCTAAATTGCACATAAAATTATGACTTTTCTAATACTTTAAACTTAGCAAATCCCAAAATATATTTAACCATGCCTTTTTTCTGTTTAACTTATGTCCGTTGTTGTTGCTGTTCTTGTTGGCACTGGAGACCCAGTCTGGGGCCTTCATCTTTCATTCATACTGCCATACATCCCCAGCCCATATTTTATTTTTGATTCTGGGACAGGGTTTCACTAAGTCAACCTTTGAGCTTCTTGAGTTTTAGCCATTTCAATTCCTACAGCCGGCAAATTTTCATATTCTACATTACAGTTCTCGGGAAATAAACAGATCTCAACTCATCCTCTCTTGTACTCATGTTAAGGTGCTTTCACATATAAGTATGATGTAAAAAAAAAAAAAACCAATTACTATTAGCCTATTATTCCTGGGAATAACCACAGCAAACAATAATCCCTTACACTTTAGTGGATTCTGAATTTAAGCAACACTAAGATGTAAAGTTTCCAGTACTTCTATTACAATATACTGAATACAAGAACTTCTCAAATATGTAAACTAACTTGTGACTCACTTTGCTGGGTGATGTTCTCATCATGACTCAAATGGATGCAACCACTTAAAAATGAATGACTTGGGAGGATGCCATGGACTAGGAAGCTAGCTGGGTAAACTGCTTCTATCTGGCTGACACTGAGGAGAGGAAATTTTTCCATCTGACATATTTAGAGGTAACCCCTTTCTAACTGAATTATGATACATGGCGGGAATTGCCTAAACTCACTTCCCACCCTTAGAATCCTATATTTGTTACATGAGTTAGGACCATTCTGAATAATCTGCCATGTATTCATCAGAGAATGACATTAGATGTCAAACATGCAATACTTCAGGTCAAGCTTCTAATTTCAGTCTATCCAGATAAAGGCTTCCTTAAGGATGATTGTCGAGTTTTCAGAGACAGCACAAATCATCAAGTTTTACCGTAATACAGTAGATGAGGAGCACAAATGCTACAGAAAAAGAGAAGACAATGTACTTTGGGTCACTTTTCTCTTATAGAACATTACTGCCTGTTCTAAAAGCTGATTGTAGTTAGGTGTGGAACATGCTTCTAATACTAGAACTCAGGGAGGCTTGGACAGAAGGATTCCAAGTTAGAGCCCAAACCAAGTAACTCTGCCTCAAACTTTTTTAAAAAATAGTAATTAAAAGGGCTAGGAGGCTAGGGTTGTAACTCAGTGCAAAGACAAGCAAACAAACAAAACTTAAAAAACAAAAAGTGAAAATATTAATACATTTTAAAGGTTTTTGAAAATAATTATTTTAATATATATGTGCTTACATTTATTTTTAAGAAGGTTGTCATTACCATAGTTCACAGGCATGAAAATTGCATGAACAGATAGTTTACAACCACTAACAACTTTAAGATTAAAACGAAACAAACAAAAGCCATTAACCCCTCTTTTCACTACTTTTTTTTCACTCTTTAAAAAAATGGATAAAATGCAGAAGTGATTTCCAGACCTTGCAGCACATTAGAATTACCTAGGAATCTTTCAAAAATATTGATGCCCGGGTCTCATCACAAGATATTCACATCCTGATTTATTTGGTATGGGATGCAAATTCCAACACCAGAATTCTTAAAACTCCTCTGGTGATTCTGATGGGGAGCCACTGACCTAAAGAACATGAGAATTCTTACCCCTCTGTTCAGTTATGCCTTATGTTAAGAAGGGAAGAGGACAGATCATAAAAAGAACTCCACCAGCAAGTATGGGCCTGTTCATCTTCAATCTTAGAAGTGACCTTGATTTTCAATAAATAAATATGCTTGGAGTGTGTGTCTGCGTGTGTGTCTGCGTGTCTGTGTGTCTGTATGCGTGCATGCATGCACTTGAAACAGAGAGATGAAATGCTTTTGCAGATCATAGTGGTAAGCACAGCATAAACGACAATCTCTTCATCTTTATGCCCAATCACTCATTATGCTTGTACACATTCAAGTGAAATATTAAATAAATGATTGACTCAATTTTAATGATAGAGTCTACCATTCTAGAAAATTGAAAAAAAAATGTATATATAGAGATTTAAGAAGAAGTGACATATTAGGCTAGTCAAATTAACAGCATTGCTATAGTAATGCTTTTCAAATACTGAGGCACTGTTCTTTTGTGAATCATGAAATAAATTTACTAGATCAGGCTAGACCTAGTGGCATAGGCCTATAATTCCAGCACTCTGGAAGGTGGAGGTAGGAGGATGGTAAGTTTGGGTCTAACCGGGGCAACTTCGTGAATTGTTAAGAACTTGTCTGAAAAACAAAGCTAAAAATAGGCTGGGGACATAGCAGCACAGAGTGAAGGCTCTGAGCTCAATTCTTAGAACCATAAAAAAAAAAATTAGGTCAGAACCAAAACTTTTTTCAATAAAGTTCAATATAAAAGAAAAATATCACGGTATACTTAATGTAGTAACACTATTACTTGGCATGTGCATATTTATTTGTTTTGAGTTCACTAAAAAAAAAAAAAAAACTTTGACATTCAAAGTTCCAGAAGTAGTTCTACCTTAGCTCATAAAATTTTAATTGAAACTGTATGGGAATCAGAAAATTCCAATAAAAAAGCACAGCTATTTAAAGCTGGAAGATATCTGAAAAATCTAATTATAATTTCATTTTTCAAATCGGGATAATGAAAATCATAAAGTCTCTTATTTGTGTTCACTATGTCTTCTCTTATAACAAATGATCTGTATTATCAAAATGAACTTGCTATAGGTATTTCCATACTGAAGCTCCAATGCAACTAATGACAAATTTTTAGTCATATCATGTCAACATTACTTTGACACTACTGAAATGGAAATTTTATACTGTGTGCAAATTAAGCAACAATAAAAAGTTCCTGTTCCTAATGATAAGAGGTAGAGAAGTATTTCCACAGATAAAAGATTGTTAAAAGAGGACTTCTTCAAACTCCAGTATGAGATCCTCAAACAGCACAGACATGGCAGTATCCAGAGCAGCAGAACACAAAGAGCATCAAAAATCACCCCTCTTCTTTCTTGATTGTATGTGTTCCTGCTCTCTAGATGCATCATGCTGTTACACACACACATTCATACTTTGAAAATTGACTATGAAGCAAAAATAATTGAAAGTAAACTTTTTAAATGCTTATCGCTTTAAATTTTATATTTAAACTCAGGAAAAAAGTTTCCTAAAGAAGTGGTGATAGAACAAGAACATTTTATAACCTGTGATGCCTAAATTTTTCATTTTTTTATTTTTTTCTTTTCTTTTTTTTTTTGATTGTCTCATTTGGCTATGTAGCAAAAAAGGTGACAGTAATAAATTCAGTTAATAAGATATAGTATATATGATTGCATAACCATAAAATCCTTTCCTCAATGGTGTTAGTATGTATATACTTCATACTGCAAACTTCTAAATAAGTTAAAGTAATACTAAGAAAAATTATCTGTTGTACAGCCCATTTCAATCTTCTTCCTATTAAGCTCTTATTAAAGATAAAAAGAACAATTTTGGTATCAGATGGTTCAAGAAAGGACAAATAAAAATGCAGAACATCAATCAAAATATATTTGACTACAAGAAATAAAAATCATGAAGTGAAGTCTGCCAGGCAATGAGTTGAAGATAAGGATTATGAAATATTATCACAGATTCTTTCTCCCACTCATTCTTGCATATCACGTGTTACATGTTTAGCAAATTTAGCTATGAAATATATATATATATGAGGACATAAACCAAGAGAAGCAAACCCCATAGAAACCTAAAAAATGAACGAATGAATGAATGAATGCATAGGCAAGCAGAGAGCAATGAAAGAACTGGAAGAAGGGGAAAGTGAAGGTGCTTCAGAATTGTGCTTCTGAATCACCCAAGGGCCTAATTATAACTTACGTAAGAGAATAAAGATTAGTGTGTAGTACAACGCCATGGCACTTGGTTAACAGTGCGGTGTTAAACACAGTAAAAAAGATTGTAAGGTCCATGTAATTGAGGAAGTTTAATTGAAAAAGATCAAAGAAAGCATTGACAGATGGGTCCTAAGTAAAAAAGAGATCAGGGATAAACATAATACCTCATATAGCTGCAAATGTTATGTGTAAAGAGAACAGAAATACCAATAAGAGACAAAAAATATTTGATTGCCCTTTCAC
Organism: Ctenodactylus gundi; assembly: GCA_004027205.1. NCBI lineage: Eukaryota > Metazoa > Chordata > Mammalia > Rodentia > Ctenodactylidae > Ctenodactylus > Ctenodactylus gundi. Next base: position 209,548 of record PVKB01000055.1, on the reverse strand, counting down.
AGATAAAAAGAAAAGATAACAGAAAAGTGAATTGTCAAGAGATAAGTGATTATAGAAGCATTTAGGACAGAAGCACAACAAAACCTATTAGGTGTGGTGAGGGTTAAATAAAAAGATACATTACATTACATTACATTACATTACATTACATTACATTATGTACATTAATGCACATCTCAACAACTTAACAATGGCTTTTGAGAAAAACATAAAAAGTTCTGACTTGAAATAAGCAAACTGATTAATCAGGCATTGTTTTTATAAAGACTCAGGTTGAGGGTGATAGCGTGAGGCGGAAAACAAGAGTAGATTTTTTTTAAAAAAAAAGTTGTTGGCAAGAGAGCCAACAAGGGCAAAATAAGTGCCAGAGAGAGTAGAGCTGGAGGAGGAAGGAGCAAATTTGTTGAGGAGGAAGTCAGTATATTTCTTTGACTTTCTCCACAGGAACAAAGCGGAATGTGAGCATATATTCCCAAATGACCTAAAAATTATTAAGGATTTAAATCATTTAAAAGCAAGCAAATGAGTACAAAAGTAGAAAAAGAAAAGATTTTATTTAAGCAAAATACATGGTATTCAATGCTTAGTAAACTGTGAAAGGATAAATCTTCATTGTAATTTCTGTCTCAAAAGAAGGTGCTGAATAGTTAACACTGTTATTATTTGCTAAAAGTATATCCAAAAATAAAATGCTTTATTTAAAAACACATCAAGTTATAAAAGTACTAGCTAACTTTGAAACAATTTTCGTTAAAAATTATTCTCTGGCCTTCAGTAAATTTCCAATTGAGAAAGCCAATTGAAATAATAAGAATCTATCTGATAAATGAAAAACTGTCATGAAACGTCTGTGGTAACGGCAGGTGGCCTAAACAAATCTAAATAACATGTATATGTAGTTTACTCACTGAAGTTCAAGAATATTAAACTAAATATATATTATACAAAATACATTAAATATAGGTGATAGCTTAATATTATCAAGATATAGGTAAAGCTAATTAAGAAAGTCATAATTCCACAAAGTAGCTTATAACTTGACTAAACTACAAAGGAGGGAGAAGTAACTGCCAATTTCTTATTTTAGATACAATAACAGAAAATATCCTAACACATAAGGAAGAAAAAACACCTGAAGCTCCAAAAAGAATAAGCTTTTGTCAGAGATGGTAAATGTTTGAATGTTCATGGGTCTGCATATCACTGTTCAAGAGGATATTTTGAACACACGGTTCAAACATTCGCATCAGAGATAGTGATGTCTTCTGCTATCTTTCAAAGGCTGACTTACAAGTGCTCCCAAATGGCAGCCCACTAGGCAGTGACATCAGAACTAGAAATGATGTGGCCTGTATGGCGTGCCATCAAGTGCAGTGCTCTACTTGTTTGCAATGGTTTTATTTTTCGACTAGTTTTTAATCACACTTGGCATGAACAAGGGAACATGTGCTTTGCTAAATTTGAACTTTTAAGATGAAACTGAATTAACTGAGAACCAAAAAATTGCTTCTGAATTTTCCTAAGATTGAAAAATGCCTTTCCTTTCATACTAGAAATGGCAAAATAAACGACAAATACATCTTGAAAGTTTAAATGTGAGTTAGAAAGACCTTGTGATTTGAGAACAATGTTGTTGGCTTTTTCTTCTTTTTTTAGGTACCTGAAATAAGACTGAATGCTTTTTCATACAGTACATTTTTGCTAACAATAAGAGACGCAATAAACCTAAATAAACTCAACATAAATACCTAATCTAATATCGGCAAGATTTAAGAAAATTTAATTAATTTGCCACCTCTAAAAACTTATTATAACCACCAAAACACAGAGCCAACACTTGCTGTAAAGCTTAATCTTATTTTTTCCTATTAGTGTTGGAGCAAAATAACTATATTGAGTAAAACAATAAAAGGCCTATTCCTCCAAAACTGCTTCTTACCCCATGTAAAAGGTGTGCTGTGACACTCACATATAAATGCTTTGAGTATAAAATGAGTGCCCTGTCGTGCGGATATTTTTAAAGAGCAGAAGTCCAAAATAATGTTAAAGTTCAATTCAAATTACAAATTGTAAGATATGCTTATAAGGAATCTAATGATAAGCAATAGGTCAAACAACCTGGAAGAATCAGCTTGTGGTACAAGCTTCATTGCATTAATAATGTCACAGTTAGCATGTTTATTAAATTAAATATTAGCAGCAAGGGTCTTCTGAATGCCATGTTCCTAATACTAGATTACTTATTTATTTCAGAGTTAGCATAGTAAGAAGGGGAGCTATCCCTGGACGGTCTATTAAGCCATGGGTGTTTCTTTCTTCCATTGCTTTAATGGAACTATTCAAATCAAATTTTTCACGTCATGCCTTGAACACCGCTGCAAACCATACTGTGGGTGTAAAACACACGCAAGGCAGATATAATCGGCTCAGATGTGACCACTGACTTGTACACCATCAAGTTTACTTTACTGTGAAAGCAGTGGGGTTTTCTTTCAAGAGAATATATTCTTAAGTGTGGGGCAACCTGACACTCAAGCCAAAGACAAGAACCAGGAAGGCACGTGAATCTCCAAACTGCTGAACTAATCGCAGTATAATTCAATGGACAAAATCTTGCTTAGTTTGTCCATCTGCTCTGAAAGACTCTTATCTTGTTCTGACACGGAGTAAACGCATCAACCTGCCTAAAAAAGTCTCAGCTAACATACCAAAGTACGGTACATATTTTTAAACTGAACTGACTCAATGGATATCAATTTAATGAGTCCTTCATACACATGTGTCTAGTGTTTCTTTCAAGGGACTCTAAATTTGTGTTAATACAGAATCTTAAGTTCTACCTTTTTGTCCTACCACGTGGTCAAAATACCTACACACAAAAAAAGGTGCTGACCTGAGGACAGGCTGCATGTTTTATAAAATCATCAGCGAACACACCTACATTGTCTAAACATCATTGTGGCGTGTTTTAATTCCCTGGTAATGTAAATAGCCTCTATTCAACACAGTTTTTGGTCCTATTCTGCGTCCTAAACAGAAAGTTAAAAAAAAAGAGTTTAAAGCTTTAATGCCAAAAATAAATAAGTAAATAAACGCACCCCAAGAAAAGTGAGTTACAGAGCTTTAGCAGAGAAATTTATAAACACCTAAGTATCTTCTGGAGGCAAGGGGCCTCAAAAGTTCTCCACTGACCCTATGTTCTCACGTGCTAAACGCTCAAGTGATTTAAGTCGGATTTTAAAAGACAAAAACAATCTGATTCAAAAAAAACCCATGAGTGGTCGGTAAGTTATTGCTGGTCTCAAATCAGCTGTGGCCTTGTTCAGGCCTCCGGGCCGCCAGGCCTGGCTGGGAGGGAGCTGCCGGCCACGAGGCCCCGCGTGGCACGAGGGCGAGTCGCCCACGCCACTCGGGACCGCAGGCCGGCAGCCTGGCCCTCGCCTCCGCGTCCACGCCGCCGGGCGCTGCGACACGGTCCAGCCCTGGGCCGCGAGGGAGATGGCAACCCAGCCGAGGTGGCGGGTGGCGCGAGGCGGGAAGGCCGGCCCCGCGTCGCCTTCCTTGGCCCTGTCAGCGCCCGGCCACGGGCACGCGGGCCGCCCTCTCCGGCCTCGCGCGTCCCCAGCCGCGACCCGCGGCCCGCCACACGCACCCTGGCCCGTCCCGGCAGGCGGCGCGTTACCTCCCGCTGCCTCAGTCCGCGCAGCAGATGGCGGCGGGGCCGCGAGGGAAGCCACCGCGCCGGCGGTGTTCCGCGCTTCCCGGGCGCAGCGAGCCCGCGAACTCGGTCCTGGGCCCTCGGAGCCCGTCCACGCGGGCGACACCGGGGGCGCGGGGCGCGCGCTCCCGCGACCCCGCGACCCCGCGCGCCAGCGCGCGCCCGCGCAGGCCGCCCCGCCCCCGCACGAGGCCGCCGGGCGGGACTGCGGCCGGGTCGCGCGGCGGGTGGACGTGCACGCCCTGCTCCGCTTCGCGCGTCCTACGGGCACCGTGTTTGCTACTTTTTCGTCTTCTTCTTTACTTCTTAGATGTGGGGAAGGAGAAAAGAAACACAAAGGAAAATCAGTCATCGCGTTTCTGGGTGGCAGAACTCCAGGGAACGCCGTCTAGTGGCGAAACTGCCCAAGAAAGGCAAAGTCGGTAGTCTACTCCCCCGATACTTCATTTTAGTTGATTTTTTGGAAGCGTCTTCACATATGTCAAACTGCAAAAGGGGTCACAGGACAGGCTCCAGGGGGTGGCAAATGTAGTCCCGGGCAGAACCTGAGACTGGCCCTCTGGAAGCAAGAGTAACCCATTTTCCGCCTCTTTCTTCAATCACCTTTCTAGACAGAAATACGAAAATCGCTTCCTCAAGAGGTAAAGGCACACTGTCTTCGAATACCTTGAAGAAGGTGCAGCGGCCCAAGCTGAAATTTCGCATTTCTGCATTTGTTCTCCTGGATCTGGCCTGGGAAGGAGAGGCATACGGGGATTCCACGGGGAAGGGACAAATTAGCCCGCAGACACCTCCCAAAAGTTGTAAATTTAGTGCTTAAAAATAGCCCTTCCACGAGCTTATTCCATGGGTCCTCGTCCACCCCACCTCTGCACATTCACACAAGAAATGTTGGCGGGTCTCCTTGTGTTTACACATGGGACACTCACCTCTAAGGCCTCTTGGTAGACCACAGTTTCAACATCTGTCTGCATCAGCTGTCATGACATGCTTCAAATGATTCCCCACTCTCAGTCCCCTGCCTTTGTAAAATTTAATGAAATTCTTAACTCGTTTTTAAAGACCCTCCTTTTCCTGTTCGCATCGTTTCCAACTTCGAGAATCAGATTTGATGAAGAAAGTGTGGATGTTTTCCTGGGGGTGGGGAGAATGAGCGCAGAAAAGGATAATGTGACTCAGACCTAAATACTTGTTAAATATAAAGGGAAAAGCAATTTCTGATAGTGTTAAGAGACAAATTTAAGGCAGGAATGGGTGGTGGGTCCCATTAAACACACCACCCCATCTCAGAGTGGGAACTGGCTAATAATCTTCCTTAATCCTTAAAAGTAATCAGCTCTGATTAAATTATTTTCAAACTGTAAACTGCTTTCAAACACCATAGTTATCATTTTTGCCAGGTTTATTTTACTTGTTATACACAGACGATACAAACAAGCAAAAAAAAAACAAAACGTTTCTCAGTGGAATGTGTACTTGTATAAATTATTCAGTTCACAGACAAAACGAAACAAATATAAAATCACAACAGTCGATTTACAGAAGAGCCAAAATATACACACGTTTAGACCCTGAATTCCTATTAGGAAAATCCCCCCCATGGACTGGAATCTAATTTGAATATTGTGTATAATGCATATCTCACATTAATTTTAAAATACAAAAAGTATATGTTTGCTACACAACATTAGAAATTCTACTAATCTATTTCCAGGGGAATTAATGCTCCTTATCAAATATAACAAGACTTAAAGGGGGGATCAGCCTTACTTGCATTAATGCTAGTGTTTTCCCATGGAAGTCAAATTTCATCTGTGTCTAAGTGGTGTGGGGGGGAATCATTTTCAAAACTAAAATGCAATAAAATATACACCTCACACAATTCATCTTCACTAGACTACACTATAGTTACCAACAATTCAGTCATCTATATCATCAGTAGAATATTCGTTACAAAGATTTACAGCATATAAAGGTAGGGGGGATTGAAAAGATATTCAGAAACAGTTTGTCAGAATATTTGGCACCTGCACAGACCAGTAATGGATTTGGCACTTTGGGAAAAAACAAATAAGGCAAAATAATATTGCTGATGTCGAGCTATTCTATTTAGAAGGAAGGGAGGAAAACATACAACTCCAGTTAACTTTGCTTTTGCAGGCATCATGCCACTGAATCAGCTTGCCTATGAACAGACACACCTATCCGCTGCAGGTGTTCGGGTGGATTCTCCTTAGCTACTGGTGTGCGCGTTAGGGCACATGAGTATTATTTCATGCAACTAATTGAGAAGTGAGAAACCCATCACTATGGAGTATTTCATGTTTCCAGAGCCTCTTAGAATAATTATATCACAAGAAAAGAGAGGAAGAAAGAACCAGAGGAGAAAGAAAAAGCAAAGAAAAGGAAGAGAAAGGTTGAGCGTGAACTGGTTTTGTGCCTTGACGATGAGAATAAAAACTAGCCATTCGTTACAATAAATTAACACTATGTACAATCATTTCACAGGCTTTGTTCCACTAAAAGTATTAACATCCCTACCATCCATCCATCCACTCGGGAATTAGAAAGGACGCGCTGGGTGGGTCCAGGTTCTACAGTCAACCTCTCAGGGTTAATGGGGAGGCCGAGACTTGGCGGGTCGGGATCGCTGCTGCCTGACAGGACTGCCCAGGTCTCCTAAAGGTGAAGAGTTGCATTACAGGAAAGAGAAGAAGGGACCGGGTGTGAAAGAGACGAGAGGGAGTAGGGTCTGTTAGGAAGATCGCCACCATCGCGGGGGAGATGGTAACCCAAAGGGTTCAGAGCCAAGTGGAAAAGTGGAAGGTCGGAGCGCTAACTGCAGAGACTGCTGTGCAAAGAGGTGAGACGGTAGCTGGAGACCTGCGCTTGTTCGCTGCAGACTCTGTCTTGCAGGGTCAAGAAGAAAAAGAGAGGGGGGAGGGAGGGAGAGAAAGAGAGAGAGCGCGCGCGAGGGCCTCCGGCGGTGTGGGCCGCCGCAGCGGCCTAGCTGTGCGAGTAGAAGCCGTAGTAGCCGCCTAGGTCCTTGGCGCAGGGCTTGTCGCAGTCCCGCGGGGCCAGCACCTCGCTCTTGAGCGGGGACGAGCTCTCCGAGGCCGGCGTGTCCGCGGGGGAGAGCCGCCTCCGCTTGGCCTGCTCGTAAATCCCCGAGTCGCTCGAATCGATGGACTTGATGGAGGAGGGCGTCTCGATCCAGCTGGAGTCGGACAGGTCCTTGGGCTTGGCGTCGTCGGCGGCGCCGGGCGGCAGCGGCGAGCGCTCGGCCGCCAGGCCCTCGGCCTCCTCGCCCAGGTAGGGGTTGGCGCCCACGCGCGCGGCGGCCGCGGCGCTGTTGGGCCAGCAGGGCAGCACGGAGCCCGCCTTGGCGCCGCAGTACTGCGGGGGGCTGCGCGCACCCCAGCCCGACGGGTCGGCGTAGTAGCCGAGCGGGCGCCCCGCGCAGCCGGCCTGCAGCGGCAGCGCCTTCACGCCCGCCGCGTACGACAGCAGCGTGGCCGCGTTGCCCGCGAAGTCCGTGGCCGTGTCGTAGGCCGACGCCGCGAAGTCCAGTCGGTTGTTGGCCGGCGTCACGAACCAGCGCTGCGGCGACGGCGCGCCGGGGTCCTCGGCCTGCTGCGGCGACAGCAGCCCGTTGGTGTGCGGCACGCTGCGGTCCGTGCCCGGCCCGGGGCCCGCGCCCGCGCCCGGGTGGAAGCGCGCCTTGGCGTAGTTGCTCACGAACTGGTCCTGCAGGAACGAGCCGGCCATGGCGTAGCGGGCGCCCGGCACGATCTGCGAGCGCGGGGAGTCGTTGGGCGAGGGCGTCAAGCGGTCCATGTCGCAGCCCGTGTAGATCCTGCGGGAGGGAGAGAGAGAGAACCGAGGGGTGGCGCGTAGGTCCCGGGGGGGGGTGGGGGGGGGGCGCCGAAGGAAACAGCACTTGTTCGGGTAGCCCCCCTACGTCTGCGACTAGCTCTTGCCACACACAGGACGGAGACCACGGAGGTCACCGAGCTGCGTCCTTCCCGACAGGCATCGTGGGGTCGGAAGGAGCCAGCAGCCCCAGCCTCGCGCAGGGCCCCGAGTGGAGGGTTTCCCTCTCCACGTCTCGCGCTAGCCGTCCAGGCAGGAGCTGAGGGCTCTCGTCCCACCGCCAGCGTGTGCACCTGCATTGAGGCCGAGTTACCGGGACTAAGGCACTGTTTGCCCAGCCGGCCTTTCTCCGTGGTGGGTTTCTGCACAAGGCACACGCTCCACCTCTTAAGGCGTTCTTTATGTCCATTTGATTGTTCAGAGGACTGCTTTGCTCCTTTTTCTAAGTAACCACAACTTCCTCTAGGGAACCGTTTGGGCAAGGGGAGTGGTGCACACTAGCTCAGGGTCAAAATCAAAGACTGGGCTTCACTGGCCACCCAAGAGCCTGGAGGGTTGCTGCTGAAAATCTCCAAGACCTTTATTTATTAATTAATTAATTTATTTATTTATTTGTCTGTTGCTTCCCTGGGTAAGACTTTAACCCCTAACTCTATCAATGCAAACAAACAGAATTATACTATTTGCAAACCATAGTCAACAATGATTGTTGATGGGGGGAATGCTGGGATTGAGCCCCAGGAACTGTGCAAGACAGCTCTACAACTGAGATAACTTCTCCAACCCCAATAAAATTCTTTAAAACATGTTCTTTACTTTCACCTTCTCTACAGAACTTTTTATTCATTATTGGCAGAGACTTTGGGGCAAACTCTTGCAATACAGTTAGGAACCTCCTCTAAACCATCAAACACTAGTAATTGCTATCTGGGACTGAGCTAGGTGCCAGGCCCTACTCTTTCCAGGGTTTCAACGATAGTAACTTATTTTACAGCAGTCCTCCAAGTGGGGCACCGTTATTATCCTACTTGACAGATGAAGAAACTGAGGCAAAGGGAAGTTAATAATTTGCACAATGGAGAATGTGCTTTTGGAATTACCTTAGGTTAAACAAACAAACAAAAAGATTAACTTCAGGCCCTGGGCCTAGAAAATTTCCCTAGAATTGAGAAGGGAACCAGAGATTGGATAAAGATTAGAGGTGTTTTCTCATACACATACACATGTGCTTCCTTTTTTTATTTAGCTCACACATAAGTGTTTTAATCTCTAGTCAACAAATCCTTTTGAAGGAGAGCCTCAATTTTGTTAGACCTTAATCCTTTAGGGAGAAGGTTCCCCTGTGAGTGGCTAAACAGCCTCCAAGTACCCTATGAACTTTGGCACTTTCTACTTCTTCAAAATCAAGTCCTACCCAAGAAAAGAGGAAAGGAAGCGTCCTATGACCCTCAGCTCTTTACAGTCCCCTAAAAACCAAGATATCGTTTTGCATAGATAAAGATTTTTTATGGAAATGCATAGTAACTTAAGAAAGGGAGGAGTAGGAGGTGGTGAGAGTGGCTGTGGCTGCTCAGGTGCAGTCTGCCTGCTACCCAAAATTCTTCTGAAATTTAGTTTCAGTTTCATAGAAGAGTAGAAGGAGGCAGGAAGGGAACATAGCTAGCAAGGTACAAATATCTTCTCTGTTTACCACCACAATATTTTAAGAAAGAAAACAGTCTGCAAAAGATACAGTTTGGATGCCCAGCCAGGTCCCAATCCACCTGGGATTACTGAATTGATTTGTGCAAGATAAAATGCTTTTAAACAGATGTTCATGCCAGAATTTAAAGCTCACAACCCATAGGCCTCTCCTTCAGTGTTTCTGGTCTCTGAGACTACATTCTTTCCACTGTATTGGGCCCACCTTTTCAGACTGAAGGAGTAGCCACGTTTTATTCTGGAAAATCATGAAGATGAGGCTCTCCTCTCTTGAACTATTTTTGAGGGACACAGAAGGACAGGTGATGGACAGTGATATCAATGGCTTTCCTTTAAATGTGTTATGAAATATCAGGAGGGAAGATGGGCATCTGCCAGGAGATTGAATAGAGGCACCCACCTGACTCTACACATATTTAATCTATTCCTAGTAAAAGACAGTTCCAACTTTTAAAACTCCATCTCAAAGGCTTAATACAGACCATGAAAGTAAGACGTAGATGCCCTTCTCTTTTTCAGTTGGAAAAAGTGGGTGAACTCTCACAATCCAGATTTAGATTTTGCCATGTAACACTATCTGATCTCCTAGGCAGAATGACTAGTTCCCTGAGTGTCCATGAAAAAGCCCAGAAAGCATTCAGTAACATAGGTAAGAGAGACCTGAGAAGGGGGACCATCACTCTTACTTAAAATATAGTTAGATACACAAAGTTAGAGGAAATGTCTTTCCTTTGAAGCTTATAAATAATACATGTAACAGCATCATCCTTCCCAAAGCCTGAAATGACTGGAACAGGCATTGTGCTCATGGATTAGCCCGTGGTGGGTGCACATTTTTATTCAGTCCACAGTAAACTTGCACAGGAAATGCTATTACACCTAACTTGGAAATGGTAAATAAAAGTCACGGATGCCAAGGAGACTGTAACAACTGCCAGAGCCACATGCACTTGCAGGCAGAATTACCTGCTTCAGACACAGACAATCTGAGCTGAGCATCTGCAACGACACATACGACACCAACCAGGAACTGGGGGCAGTTTCCTGGCCAGCCAGCCAGCCCACCCAGAGGCCGCCAACAACCTTGTAATTTAGAGGATAGTTAAAAACATCAGAAGAAACCTTTGACCAAAATCGCACAAATACCAAGCCACATGGTCATCAGAAAGAGAACCTAAATAAATCAATTCATTCAAATAAAGGAAGAGTCTTAAATAACTCTACCCTCACACATTCCAACTTCCAAAAGGCTTATGCACAATAATCCACCCTTGACCTAAGTGACAAGTCAACAGCTGTTTGAGAAGAAACGTGCAAAATTACTTACGTGTCATAGTTGTCCCGAAATCCTTTTGCAAAAGGGTTGTGATCTATTTTCAGTTGAGTGATCTAGAGAAGAGAAAAAAGGATGGCTGTGATCTTGCCTTTTCTACAGAAAGTATGTATGTTTGAGCATGTATCATCTGCCACTTTTTACAGGGGCTCACGTGCTACAGCTTGGTTAAATAACCAAGGACTCCCTAAGTGAAAGTTTTGAGAGACTAGATGCAAAGGAATGAAAGCAACCATCATGCAAGTTATAAGCAACATATTTAAATTCAGATGCCCCAAACCCAAGGGCTGGCTGCTTTCACCTGTGTCCCCTGTGTGTTCTGAGTTGGTTCAAGCTCCTTTTTAAAAGATGTTGGTTATACACAATGCACTTCCTTAAACATTTTGAGGGGAACTTGAATTTATTACCAAATGTTGCCTGGTTTTCAGTTCTTCAACCAAAATTTAAAAAGTTGATTCCTTCTGATTTACTTCCTGAGGAACCAGACATTGCATCTTAAAATCAAGTTTGTGTTAAAATAAAATCATGTTTTCATTGCTAGTTTTTTTAAGTAAATACTCAGAAATTTCGTCAAATCAGCCACTAACATGAGATTTTGCTTTTTCTTTTCTTTTTTTTTTTGGGGGGGTGGTGTTGCGGATGGAGGCAAAGGTATTCATAATATATCCCCAGACCTTTTTTTTTTTAACTTTTGATTTTGAGACAGTCTTGCGGTGTCTGTGTCCTTAAATTGCTCAGAACTGACTTGAAATCCTCCTGCCTCAGCCTCCCAGGGTGTGGGATCACAGGCCTGCAGACCCCCACCCCTGCCCCACTGGTCATTTAGCAAACATGCAGATACCGAAGAAGTTCAAAACTCCTTTCCTCTCAATAACCTACTGTAGTTTTCACATGTACAGGTGTGTGCTTTTTTTGGAACCCCAGAAAGGTACGTTTTCGTTTTAGCCATCAGTTTCAAATTTTTTGAAGAAAAACTTTTTAGATAGTAAAATTTGCCAAAACCAAAATGCCGAAAGAGACCTGCCTTTCCAAAGAGTCACAGAAAAAAAAATATACATACATATACGTATATATATATACATATATATATATATATACAAGCAGATCTTAATGTGTACTGGTCTGAGGACCAAAGTAAAACTGCCAAAAGCAAAGGCCCTAGAGATCCGGGCGGCCCAGGCTTTGGTGAGCCGAACCCCCGCGCGCACCCAGCCGCCCGCGGCCTCCTTACGTCCGTGTTCTGGTACGCGGTGACCGCGATGAACTGCGTCTCCGGGAAGGTGAACGTCTGCACCCGGCCCGGCTGGCTGGTGTCCTCCGTGCCGTCCTCGTTCACCTCCACCACGTGCAGGCGGGGCTGGTACTTGTGCAAGGACTGCAGGACTACCATCTGTCCGGCGGGAGAAAGGACAGCCCGGCGGCGGCGCGTTAGCGCGGGAGCCCCGCCACCCGCCACCGTCGCGGGCCTGGACCGGCCGGGGACCCGGACAGCCCGCCCGCCCGGCGCAGTGGCCTCGCACCCGTGGGGGCGCAGATCCGCCGGCGCCAGGGCGACGGGCCGCCCCGCCGCGGGCCCTGCTCCCAGCGAGCGCTCCTTGCAGGAAGAACAAAGATTTGTTCCCCCCGCCGACGCCGCGGTGGGAGTCTGGAACCGGACCGGGGCTGGGGGGCGGGCGGGGAAGACAGCCTCACAGATCGATTCGAATTTGGGAGGTGGAAGTGAGATCTGCAAAAGTCTTTTTCATGGAGGAAAGAAACGACTCGGTCTTGCATGCTGCTTTCCACTGGCCAAAACAGAGGCAGAGACAAGAGACCAGCCCCGGAGCCACTGACCTGCCCATTGTTGTTTGACGCTCCTTTGTTGTTGGTGAGTTTTAATTTTCCAAAAGAGATTTCTTGGCGCATCCAGTGAGCCCCAGTGTTGGGGGAGTCCGGGTGCATGTACACCCGATTTCCTAGAAAAGGACACACGTTGTTTACATAAGCCCGGGACACTGCCCCGTCCCAACTCCTCAGCGTGACACACACACACACACACACACACACACACACACGCACACACACACACGCACACAAGCACACCCCACACCACTCTCCACTGCCAGGCCCATTAGCTGGGCTGTTTAGGCCGTGCTTTCTTCCTATTAACTGGGATGATTAAAATAGTGTTTGCATAATCCCCCCCTTCTAGCCGTTCAGTCTGTCCCCCTGTCCTCCTCGTCTCCCCTAAGAAGTCATTGGCCGATCGCTTTTAAAAGTCGCTCGAGCCAGTCCACAAAGGCTTTAATTAATCATTCTCACCTAAATAAGTGTCAAGAAAACGTGTTAATTGGAAGGACTTGCCTTGCACATTGGTGTCCGCCTTGCCACAAGGAACCCATTTGCCTCCTTGAAACCGCCAGTGATTGGGATCCGCCAAAATCACATCCACAAAGATATTGTAATGAGCCGTGGGATCGAGACCAGAAATGTTAAAACTTAAAAAAGGAAACATGCGCCTATTTAAATGAAGCGGGAGGGGGGGGAGAAAAGAAGGAAAAAGAAAATAAATGTTAAATATTAAATGCAAGAAGCGGGGCGCCAGATAGCAAAGCAAAACTTGTTTTCCACGCATAGATGAAAGGACGTTTACTGATCTAGACAAGGGGTGGAGGGGGAAACGAAGCCGGACAAGCGGGGAGAGCCACGAGGGAGCTGGGGCAGGGAGGCGGCAGGTCGTGCCACGAAGGTGGAGGGCGAGGTTGGCGACCAGCTTCGCCAACCTGTCCGGGAACCCGGCCGGTGACGCGTCCCTCCCGGCGCCCGGCAGCCGCCCGAGGCTCTTCCTCTTTCTCGCCTTTCTCCAGCCACCGGCTGGCTGGCCGACCGCGTTCGGCCAACATCCCCTCACCTCCGTGGTCATCCCTTCCACTTTCCCCCTTTTCCAAAACCAGCCAACTCCGGGGCGCGGCGCAGCGCCTTCCGCTCCGCTCCCGACCCCGAGTCCTCGCTTCGGCGGCCGCCACAACCTGGGGCAGCTTGCCGCCCCGACCGCGCCTGGAGCCGCGGCGGCCCAGCACGTAGCACTCATTACCTTCCCTGCTTGGTGATGATCATCTCCGTTTGGTGCCGGTGGAATTTCAGCCAAAGGGGCCGGTTGCACAGGTACACCTGCGCCTTGCCGGGCACCAGCCCCGGCTGGGTGGAGGAGAACTGGTAGAACGGAGCTCCCTGGTAGGAGTGGCCGTATTGCTGTGGGTAGGGATAGCCGGCCGCGGGGTAGCCCTGCGGCGACGAGTTGGACAGGAGGCTGTTGTAGGCTCCATTGGTGATGACCGGGTGGTGGGTCATGTAGCGGCTGGGGCTGCCGATGGAGAAGGCGGGGTGCGCCGGTCCGTGCTGGCCGGGGTACGGGAACATGGCACTGGGAGCAGTGGCCGCAGACTGTGGCTGGCTGGACTGAGAGAGGAGGTAGCGATCTGCAGCAGAGCCATCGAAACTGTGACGAAGCTCAGAGACCCCGTCCAAGACAGGAGAGAGTTTACTTCTCTGGACGTCCCCTGGTGAGTCCTTGGAGTCAGGAAAATTGTCTGTATCTGACTGATTCGTCATCCCCCTGGTAATTTTTTTCAAAGGTGAACTTCTCTCCAGGTTGTCAGTGGTCGAGATAATGGGATGATCGTGCAAGACAAGCTCAGATCCGCCCGAGTGCGGGTAGCCGCTGCTCACGTTGAGAAATTTCTTGGAGAGCATGATAGATGGGGAAAGGCAGTGCTCCAGCTGCATTGCCCTCGACCCTGCGCGCTCGCCCTCCCGTCCCTGGTTTTTAAAGTCCTGTTTATCATAAACTAGAAATCCACAGACCCCCTCACTAGACAGAAAGCACTTCAACCAGCAAATGCTTCTCAAAGGTTTGATTTACTTTTTTTTTCCCTGGGAGAAGAGATTGGCCAATTGACACTATGCAGCAATCAGCAAAGGCTCACTTTTGATCTCGCTGCTTGTGCAGCCGATGAAACGGCTCCTGCCATTGGTTAGCTGCTGACAGTAATTTAATTAGATAGACATTAATTAGGATAATCACCTGGCTCCTGGTCGCGACGATCATGGAAAATTGAAGGGGATGAATTTATTGTTGGCTTGGGGGGTGGGGAATGTGTGTTGGTTTACGTGAGCCCTGTTGTGTCACCTGTAAGCTTTGTGGCCACTGCTTTAGGAAGAATCAAAGATGTACAATTTACTAAACATTTCCTACCTTCCCCCCTGCCCCCCTTTAGCACAGAGGGGCGGAGGAGGGAATTCGATGATGCTAGGAGACTTTTCGGATCTGAATGAGCCAAATATTCAGTTGAATGTAACGATTTCAAGTGCAAAGTATACAAAGCGCGAGCCGGTGGCCTCTTCTCGCCCTGTAAAAGTTCCAGAGACTGTCTTTTCCAGTTAATACAGAAGCATGCAACACCTGAGCTGGTGCTTCGTGAGCGCGTCCTGCGGTGGCCTTGGCGACCCCACCCCATCCCCCACCTTTAAAACTACATACACAAATAAATAAATCACTGCTGTGAAGAGCCACCGTGATGAGCCGGAAGCGGGGGGGGGGGGGGGGAAGGTGTGGGGATGAAAAGCAGCGACTCACCCACCTATCCACCCACCTCGGGAAGGTTCGGTTTCTTGGTGGAGCACAGAAACAGTGACAATCTATGATCTCCTTTTTAAGTTTTGAAATAATCATAAGCTGTCGGGCCAAAGTGCTTTAATGTATTTGCAGTGATGTTTACCGGGTCTTTACTAAATATTTTATCAGCGAACTTGGTTGCAGATTACGTGAAGAGTATGTAACGGGGGGCAGGCTTCTTGCCTCCCTCGAGTCCCACTGCACTTCTGTGTCTCCTAGGTACTGATTGGCGACAGGTTCAAAAGCCGAGTCAGGAATAGAGAAGGCTGAATCCCCGGTGAAAAGGGGTTCGCCAGATCGCTGATCTGGAGAGACAGCCTGAAAGTGGTGTAGACTGCAGAGCTCTTACTGAAGGCTCGTGTGTGTGTGTGTGTGTGTGTGTGTGTGTGTGTGTGTGTGTGTGTGTGTTGTTTACATAATCTAGGGGGGAGAAAAAGAATCCATGCCAGTAATTTTAAAAGGAAGAAGAATCAAGGAGAAATAGAGAAAAGAACCAATTTAGCGGGATGTTGGCACAAATCAATAGCACGAGGCGCAAAGCAGCTCCGAGGTGCAGGGAGATCTCCTGGCGCCCGGTTGGCAGAAGCGCCCTGCCGCCGGCCCCAGCGCCAGGAGCCGCGGGCGCGGCGTTCGCCCAGCCGGGCTCTCCGCGGCGGCGGCGCACAGCCACCCTGCCCTCCCGCCGCCCTCGTCTCGGGCAGACCTCGCGGGCTCCGTTCGGCCCGGCTAGGTGGCCGAACTGCGGGCGGGCTCCGCCCTGGAGATCTGAGGGAGCGCCCGGAGCCGACCCCAGAGACACACACGTCCCGTGCCACAGGCGGGGCCTCGGCATCTCGTCGGGCGGTGTCCGCCTCCCCTGCCAGTGCAGCTCTCCTAGGGACACTGGGTGGGTCCTCGGCACCTGATGAGAGACATTTACTAGACTCGCCGCTTTGCGGCCATGGTGCTACTGAAGGCAGTGCAGTGGGCCCAGCAGCCAGTGTCAGGTCCAGACTGCGCCACCTTCCGAGGCGGGTGGGCGCCTGGAGACAGAGGGTACCAGCTGCGGCCTCCAGCAGGGCGCTGCGGGCTAGGCCGGCGCGGGCGGCCCCAGCCTGGACAGGTTGATGACCAGATGTCCCAGACTCAAGCCCAGGCAATTCTCTGGGACAAAAATAAAGCCAGAGCCTTGTTTCCCTTTGAAACAAACCTCAGCTTCTGCGCAAGCAGCTTCACAAACAAGCAAGGAACCGGGGTGCGGGAGAAGGGGGTTGACTGAGGCACCACTTGACTCGTTTTCCTGCCCTGGCCCTTCGGTCACCACGCTCCTCACAGGACTTCTGTCCCATTTTGGCTGCCTCCCTTCTGTTCTCAATTCTGTCCATCACTAACTTCTGTCCGAGTGCCTGTCTCTGCTCCTTTCTACCACATCTTGCTCTGTCCTCACAGGGATATGGAGCCTTGAGCATGAACCACTTGGGGTTATTTTGAGGCTTTGCTGTTCCTGGCACTCTGAACTGGCAAAAAAAAAAAAAAAAAAAAAAAAATTGCTAGGTGATGCGCTAAGGTGTTAAATGGACTGGTGAAAGGAATTAAGGGCACCTTCCACATATTTGCTAAGTAACTGAAGTGGGAAATGTATGTGTCCTCTCACTTTGTGGTCTATCAGTACTAAATTCAGCAATTCTTCTTCCCATATAGGGTCTACCTCAAATTTACACATGCTCAAAAAGGAAAACAAAGATATTCCCCAGAATCCCAACCCTGTAAAGCTATACTCTCTAGAAGAATGAGCCCTTCCCACTTTAAACGTGCCTAAGAAAAACACCAGGATTCTTGACTCAGTCTGGGTTGGGGCTTGGATTCTCTTATTACACATCCTTCCTAAGTCCCACAAGTTCTTGGTTAAGGTAGATAACTCTTGAATACTAAGCTGGTGCGACAGGAAGCAGTGGCAACTGCAGCAGCTCTAGACACAGGGACGGGATTTTGTTTCTAGATCTGCTTTAACTGCGGATGGTGGATGAGACAGCACATGCACAAGCACACACGTGCACACGCATATACATGTACAGTCTTATAATTCATTGAGCTTGTGATTAAACACGTTGTGATGCCTAGCTGGCAGCTGGACATCAGGTCGTTTCTAAAACAGCTGTGCATTCAAAGACAAAGGTGTTCCTTGACCTTCACCTCTTAGGGCATCCTGACTTTGATCAACTGTAAATCTACAAAGATAATATTCTATTTCCCCCTGGGAGGAATTCTGACAAGGTTCTGAATTTGGGACTACCTCTAACATAAACCAAGTGTGAGCAGGTGGAATGTGGAAGTCCAGGAAAAGCAAGGGATCGAATCAGGGCAAAAACAAGATAAGTCTTCCAAGTTAAATACTCAGTATTTTAAGGAAATGAACAGAACAGAACACACAGAGACACACAACTCTTTCAGTGTGAATTCTGTGTAAATACTGAGAGCAGCCCTTGAATACTGAAACTATTTTTTGAAGGCAAACTATACAAAATGTATTAACAAACTTACCAATACTGTGAAATGTTAATCTCTAAAACTTAAGTGCATATTATATGTCCTATGTAAAACATACTATCACTACATCTGAAAGAAACCACAGGACAAGAAGCAAGGGCTCCGGATGCCTCTAGTTTTACCACAGTGACACTGTAAAGCAAGGCAGGGATTTAAGCTACTTCCACTTCGAGTTTCTGGTAACTTCACTGCGGTCATCTTCATTCCAGACAACTGGGAAGAGCCCAGAACTGCTCAAGTTGGACACTCACCTATTCTACCACAGACTCTGACACTGCTAGTGAAGTCACGAGGCTCCTAAGTAAAATCTTCCTTTCATACAGCACTAGAAAACTCTCGCCGTATTCCCACAGAGAAGGTGAAAGGCATCTGTCTCCATAGCTCTGCCATACTCCTGGGGAGTCCTGACAATTGTGTCATACTGTGAGCAGTAACGGGGCAGTTGCCTCAATACAGCAGGTTAAAAAAAGGACAAAGGGAGACGTCATTTATAAGAAGCATCATTAGTTAAAATGGTTTTCACTATCAGAAAACTGAGTACTTCTAAGTTGACTTGGAAAAGAAAAAAATTACTATTTATAATGTCATAATATTAAACTTTCACTGTGACTGTTTTTGTCATTTTTCCTCGACGCCATTATATACCTTCTATGGCTGTCTTTGATGAGAATGTATTGTAGTTTCCAGTAACCAAGTCCTAGTTTCTAAAACATGTGTGGACTGTACTTTAAAAAAATGACAAGAGTCTAAATTATAATCTCCTTCTTTTTCTTAAAATTATTTTTCTAAAATTCTTGAATTAAAACATTGTATCACGATATTGACTATAACATATACATTTGTGAGACATATTTTTAATGAAACATGTCATTTTTTTTCTGGGTTACACAAGAGGTAGTCACTCTTTAAGGGTAATCATTTTACATTTTAAAAGTTTTATCTCACACTGAAGTTTTATGTGTTATAAGATCTTAAAATGCAAAGGGAAAACACATCTTTATGTGAGATTTCCAAAGCACTGTCAAATGTTCTGTCAATTCCACCCAGTGCCAAAAAGACCTCAGGAGACATGGACTGTAAATGTATTTTATTTGTAAGCAACAATCAAAATATATTTGTGCTACTAATTTCTTCAAATATTAAATGAGATCTTAATAAAACTTATCCACTTTGATGTATTCTTGTACACTTTGGAATCTTTAAAGACCCTGACTAAAGAAACATAAGTAATTGCACAACTGAGAATGAAGGTGTTACAGTGCTGCAAATGATGCCAGACGTCTTACATTTAACCAAACACACCTTCCGAGGTCCCTTGATTTGGGCATCAGGAACAAGAGAAGAATATACACTGAAACTATCACTAAAAGCAAGTTGTGTTGTTTATTTAAATACAACAGTATCCAACATAGCTGCTAAACACTGGACAATATTTGAAGTCATAAGTACATCCACGTGTTCCTCCAAATGACGCTTCGGGTCCTAAAAGAAACAAATCAGAAAAGGAAAAGCAGAGTTGTACTACTGGTAGACAAATTATTCAGATTATTTTTCCGTAGCTGATAAAATTAAAGAAACAACTAAACTTTTATGTATTTTACAATTTCACTATCCTAATATGTTATCATATTTTCAGTTTTTTAATCTGTTAAAAAGTAGCTAATAACATAATAAATTACTCAATGTGAGATTTATTTATATAATCAACATTGTCACTTTATCAGATTTTTTATAAAGGGCAACAAGTAACTCAGAGCCATCTAATTTTTTTTAAAAAAGTGTATTTGTGGTATATATACGTATGTTTACGTATGTGTGTACTCTCCACAGTTCACATTTTTCAGTGCCTGAGGGGGTGCTTTATTTAAAGAAGACATACCAATAGGTATGTATCTATATCTTGACGAAACTAACTGTAATTTTAAGACTTTACAAACAGTTCTTTAAATGAGTGAGAAAATAGTCTTGAATCAACAGTCACTGTACTTGAAAAATTTAAATACAATTGGGATCTATTCTAAAATGTTAATATTTCATGAAGCTATTTTGGAAAAATGTATTATAGAAAATTTCATAGGTAAAATCCTTTAATTTAAACCTCACCAAATACATTTTTGAAACAAACTGAGTTAAAAATGAGGTTTAAAATTGCCTTGTATTAAAGGAGAGTTAAAAAAAATGCTTACTTTTATGTTTTATGCTTGGGATGAATTAAGTATTTCAGCTAAATTTGAAAGCACTGAAAAAGCGATGTATATTGTACAAAAGAAAGAAACCTTAAAGAATTAGTTCATAATGAGTACTGTTAAAATATCCAAGAGTTTTAACTTCAAACAAGTGTTTATCACTGAGATTATTTATTGGTTGTGTTTTTTCCTACCTGTAACTTTTAGACACTGACTTCTTAGACAAATCAAAAGATATAACATTCTAAAATTAATTCTAAGTGACTAGGTCACAGGATTACTTTAATACAGTATTATTTTTGTTTCAGAAATAAGTTTTAGGACATTTTAGGGAAAAGACACTGAGCAAAACCGAAGAGAAAAACGTAGTGGTTTAATTCCATTATAGACAGCTTTCCTCACAGCACAGAGTAGACCAAACCAGTGGGGTACTTATTACTTTCAGAAAAAAATGATTCTGGTGATTATTGAGCTTTGTCAATTAGGTACTTTTCAGTTACATTTCTGTCCTTCTATTTTGCTGTTAAGTAAAATCTACATCAAGAAACTATAGCCTCAGAAACTAATTTATTCAAATACTGAATTCTAAAGGTTATGGATCCAAATTGGTGATCTAATATTACATATTAAAGTAAGTAGTGAAAAGGCAACAAGGCTAACATGAGGGAAAAAGGATGAAATAGATTTCATTCTGATTTCTGGAGACTTAATCTTAAATTATAATATTCAAAATGTAGTGAGATTTGATTTCCTCATTTATGATATCTGATAAAATAAGACCTTTGCCCGACCACTCTGCTGGAGTAATTGGTTTTACAGTGAATCGGTAACTCATTTATCAGTTATCTACATTACTTCTTGTGGCAGCTGGGTGATTCTTAGAGATTTCCCATCCAAGAATGGTCCTGGCCCAAACCTACATAGCTTGTGAGATGTGATGGGATCAGAGCATATGGTAGGATGGCTGAAAGCAAAGACAGCTTAGTGTCTTGCATCTGAAATATCAAGATTCTGCCAACATCAGCAATATGATACCCATGTTCCATGAAATGAAAAAAAAATGTAATCAACATTCTTTAAAAAACAGTCTAATTAATCTGTAGATTCCTTTAATTGGCTGGTGTGTTCCTCCCACCCCCAGATAATAGAGATTAAAACATATATTTTATCTAAGAAAAGTGAAAGAACAAATACTTAAAACTCTATCTCTTCACTCAGTATAACCAAGAGTTATAAGATTTCTCAAGTATATTTCCCACGTACTGATATATGTATCTTTAAAAAAAAAAACTGCTATGCATGAGCTAAATCTACCATTATCTGATCTATAGTAAAAATAATATTTGAAAAATACCTCAGGACACAAGTATCCTAACTTATTTCTAATGAATTACTCTCAGTAAAGATAGAATATCCTAAGTACAGATTTGTGATTTATACACTATAAAGGAGAAAAAGCATTTGACATCAAATAACCTTTAAAATTAGTGTTAAAAATTACACTATATTACCCAAATGCATAGTGAGCAGAGAAAGGAACCATATTGGCCCTAAAATTGTTTTTAACTCTGTAGGAGCGTGTCAATATACAACTGCCCACTTACTACAGTACACCTTATCATAGGACTGCACAACCTCCCATAGTACACCTTACCTGCTTGCCAACATTCTTTATTGCCAGCTGTTCAGGTGTCATTTTATCTTCTTCCTCTACAGCCTGTGAATGAAACACAAAGGACAGAATGTCAAATTCTAAATTTGGGCTGGAGGAATGGCACTGCAGTTAGAGTGCTTGCAAGCATAAGGCCGAGTTCAATTCCTCAGCACCGCATCGGGTAGGTGCACACCCATAATCCCAACATTTAGGAAGCTGAGGCAGGAAAATTGCCATTGAGCTGAAGGGTAGCCTGGGCTACAGAGTGAGCTCAGGATCAACCTGGGTTATAGCATGAGACTCTGTCTCAAAAAAAGAAACAACAGAAAACAAAATCAAATTCTAAATTTACTTCTCCCACTGAAAAATAATCACCAAAATTATAATGATCAATTTTTCATTTATACAAATATTAAAAATTGATGAAAAATTAATTTTGCTTATCTTCTGAATAATTTCAGGATAATGAAAATAACTGCCCCTATCATCTGAAAACTGATCTCAGAAATACGTAAAAAAGTACTGAAAATATCAAAAACTGAATCTCTAATGGCAGTGTCAGCCATTTGGAGACTATTACTGAAAGATGGAGGGGTGTGAGTATCTCAGCTAGCTTCTTACGAGCAGTCTGGTAACAACAAGCTTTGGTCTAGCGTCTTTTCCTTCATGCGGTTGTCAGCTCCCAGGGTCCTACTTCTCTGTCTTCTTTCTCCTGTCAAGTCCATGTGTGCACATGTACTACCTACTTAACATCACTTGGGATAAAGAAGCTGCTGAGTGTTAATCCACTGAACAAATCACGTTGATCTCGTCACATCTTTACATATCTTAAAGTAATATACATATTCAGAAAAACCTCATTCTACAAGGATCTTTAAAATAAGGTAAGTAAAATAATCTGAATCTACATCAAAATAATTGTTTGAATTAAAAAGCAAACCAAATCAAAATGAAATCAACCTAAGAGAACACCAAGCAAATCGCTTTTTACTACTTTCGAAGTTAGTTACAAAAATCTAAAAATATTACAATTAAATTAGCTATCACCACTGCTTTCCTTTCCCGATAATGGCACAACATAAAATATAAAATTGAATATCTGAGCTTAAGGAACCTTTATCCCAGTTCAGATATGCTATGACCTGAAGACAGGACTTTACAGAAAATGACTTTAGGGCCTCTGATAAACAGCATCTGATAAACAGCAAATAAAATTTAATAGTGATCACCACCATTAAAAAATGCCACCACAGCATTTACCACTAAGAGAGTCACAAAGGGGTGGAATGGTAGTGGCAGAAAGAAGGAAACTAAAATCCCAGGGAGGGTTAGAGTTGGATACTCTAAACCTAATAATCTCACAGCTGCCAAATTTCTTCATGTGTGAACAATGAACATGTAGGAAATGCAATCATCAGACATTTCCCATAAACTGGGAAGTTTGGCTGCATTTCACACCTTCTTAATAGTTTTGTAAACAGAGAACTTGAAAATGAGCAAAGATGGCAAGTGTCTAATTTTATAAATGGACAAACTATCTAGAGAGTTTCCCCCAAAAGAACCTGCCTAAAGAGAAAAGATGGTGAACAAGTATTGTATCTTCTGGTTACTAGAAGATATTTATTTACAGCATATCATTGGGAATTACATTTATGACTCATAAACCTGAAAGAAGAAAAAATAAAAGTTAATAACACTCCAAATCTAGAATTCCCTAGACAGAAAATATGTTCATTTTTAGAGTCAGATGTCACTCTATTATTCTCAGCTAGTTATGAAAGTATTTCCTAGCTGAGAAACTGCTTCTCCCACTTGTCTATCCTTTACACAAATAAAAACAGTTGATATGCTTTAACAGTGTGCCTTTCTAAATTATTCTGCAAATTACAACATATCTTATTGACTTAAAATCCTATTAAATGAATGGAACAATTAAGTTTGTACTCTATATCTATTCAGTGTTAACTGTTCTGTGCACATTGCCAATAGCAGTACTTACTACAGTAATGGAAAGAGGAAAAAGCTTTGGAATTTGGCTCAAGATACTAATCCACATACAAAATAGTTATTAGGAAGTATTTCAGATTATTGCAAACATCAGAGGTGACAGATACACAAAAATGAAGGTGAAAAAGCCTTTAAAATATTAATCTTATCTGGAAGATTAAATAAGATATAAAAAGCTCCAACAAAATCTTAAAAATCTTTTGCATCATTTAAGCACTTTACCAATTAGTTTTTACATTCCCAATAATTAAAAGAGAGAGTTCACAAACTCTTTGAGAAGTGCAGATGGTAAAAAGTACTCCCAGCCATAGATGCCATCTGGGAAATGAGGAGCAGCTGTAGATTTAGGCATATCCTAAGGTTGCAAACCCCATGACAAAAGAGTAAGCACATCTCTCCCGTTCTGAGATAGACAAGATCATCACGTCAAAGCCTTAAACATTTTCTCCATCTACCTAGGTTTACCTGAATCTCATCTACCATCTGGGTGAGACCAGTCTGTCTTCACTCAGTGCTAGTCTGGCTAGTCACCAGGAAAAATTAAGAAGTGGTAGCAGCAGAAAACAAATGAAATTCAGGCACAGGCAGTGTCCTCACTGGGGAACTTCTGTGTTTATGGCAACTTCTGTGATTTGGCTTCAAATTTTGCTTTTGCATTCGTGCTCTTCGGTTTACTCAACCAACAAAAAGCACTGAAAATGTTTGTGGCTATTCACACTAGAAACGTTTTTAACAGTTTATCAACAAAGACCCCCAGATGGCTATCCCATCATGCACGGTCTGCACAGTTCTAAGAAACTCTTGGAATTTGGTCTGTCATGCGATCACAATCCCCTCAGATGTACCCCCTATCTTACGGAAGCATTAACTAACCCCTTAATCTCATTCTCTTTTTTCTGTTAATGATTAAATTCTTAAATGTAAAATCTGTATCAAATTTCACCATTTCATTTAGTCACTGACAAATAGAGACTGGATCCCTGGCTTTTTACTAACACTCTTTTAAGGATCTCCATCAGGCCAATTCCAGTTTTCTGAGCCTCCTGAATTCCTTTAGAATTACTCCAATACCTATCTTCTCTTCTATTCGTTCATCTTTTTTACATTGAGCTTTTTATTCCAAGTATTTCTCTAACAATTCCTTCAGCTTCTTTCCCACTGACATGCTTTGTTTATAACATGCCATGATCCCAATTAAGCAAATGCTATATGGCATCACCAATATGGCAATTTTAATATAAAATAGGGCACAAACTGCCAAATGGGACTGTGCTAATTTGTTCACCAGTAAGATATGATTGCTAGCAGACTTCATCATAATTACTGTACTTTTGTGACTTTTTTCTTTTGCAGTACTGGGGATTGAATCTGGGGCCTCATACATGCCAGGTATTCTCCCACGTGGCTATATCCCCAGCCACTTTCATTTCATCTTTTGATACAGTCTTACTAAGTTGCTTAGGTGGCCTCAAACTTCAATATGCCTGCCTCAGCTTCCTGAGCAGGTGGGATTACAGGCATGTGTCATCACATTTCCTCTCATGATTTATCATTATTTTCCATGTTGATTATAACTTAATAAAAGCAATACAGATTATGGGGTCAGAAAATGTTAAAAAATGGCTTTTTAGAAAGTATCTGGGGAAGCAAAAATGAACAAACATCAAGTAATTAAAAATTATTTGATAAGATATAAGGTTTGTGTGTGAAGAACATTAAAACTTTTCTACAATCATTATTAAACATCAACATATTTTCATAAATGCTATTATAAAACTTGAAATCTTAAAACATCCCAATGATGTAGTGAATCAACATTTCACACACAAACACTATCTCTTTTCTTCTTGGGGTGTTCTCTGTTAACTCTGGCTGTATTAATACCACAAAATGAACTCTCCATTCTTTTGAATATCTGTTTTTCTATGTTTCATATTGCATTAAAACTTGAGATTTATAGAAATGTAATGCTCACAATGAATATGAAACACAGAAAAACAGATATTCAAAAGAATGGAGACACAGAGCTAAGTAAATACATCCAACTTTTCTTTCTAGATTACCTGAGGAAAGAGAGTAAGAATGAATATGTTTAGTTCACTAAAAGAACATATCAAGGGGCTGGAGGAACAGTTCAGCAGTTTCAGCATTTGCCTAATAAGCTGAAGGCCCTGATTTCAATTCCTCAGAATTGAAATGGCATGGCTTATAACCCCAGCACTCGGGGGGCTAAGCCAAGAGGATTGCCATGTTGAAGGCCAGCCTAGGCTGCACAGTGAGTTCAAGACCACCCTGGACTATCGTGTGAGACCCTGTGTCAAAAACAAAAACAAAAACAAAAACAAAAACAAACAAACAAAAAAACCAAAACCATGAGGTACTTAGTGGCAACAGGGAAAGTAGCCGCCCCTGGAGACTATGTGGCCGAGTGAAGAGAAACAAGTCGAAACTTTTTTGAGTCAGGGTTTCAATCTGCAGACCAGGCTGGCCTTAAATACATGACAATCCTCCTGAGTGCTGGGATTACCGGTGTGTGCCACCTTGCCCAGTTTATGTGAAGCTGGGTAATTGAACCCACACCCTTTCACTTGCTAGGCAAATTCTTCAACCACTGAGCTATATGAGCTATACTCCCAGCCCATAAGACCAACTTTTGAAGTATCCATAATGCCCTGGAGAATAAGAGTAGCACAGTTTAGTAATGCAGGCCTGTAATCCCTGCACTCTTGAGAGGCTCAAGCAGGAGGAACAAGGCTCAAGTCCAGTCTGGGAAATTTAGTATGGTCCCAAAATCAAAACTAAAAAAATGGGCAATGGGCTGGGGATATAGCTCAGTGTGAAGATGCTGGGTTGGATCTTCAATAAGAAAGAAGAAAATTTTTAAAAAAGTAAAGGAAGGAGAGAGAGAGAGAGAGAGAGAGAGAGAGAGAGAGAGAGAGCACACAACTGACAACCAAACTGATAAGTATTCTGATGAGTAACAAGTGAAAGAGAAAAAAGAATGTTCAAGTTGTTTGCATGGCTAATATATGAAAACCTACTTAAAAAATAAAGCAATTATAACAATAGAAGAACAAAGCTGTCAAGAGAGTTAGGCAAACCAGAGGAATACACGGCCATAGTAGCAAAGGGAAGAGACTTCAGAAGTAGGAAAGTATGGAGCAAAGGCAAACGGACAAGAAAAATAATTCGGAAAACAAAAAAGCAAAATTAGTGTACTAAGAAATTAAAATAATTACCTCTTTTAAGAAGCGGGAAAATAGTAAATTGTCATCAGTACCCTACTCTTCCAGGAAAAGCCAATGAATCTAACAACTCTTAAGATAGACCTAACAAAATGATCAGTGACTTACAGAGGTTATTTTTTTTTATTAAGCCAGACTTAAGAAAGGAATAGGGGCAACATATACCATATTGGAGAGCAAATAAAGATTAGTAAGAAAGGCACCTTTTAGAAGAAACAGCACTTTCTTAAATTTTAAAATATTATGTTAATATTTCTTAATGACTAGATAATGCTGAAGACTAGTTCTTAATAAAGTTATAGTTCTGGTAGAAAAATATACTACTACTTCACCCAATAAATGCCTTTTAAATGTCTACCATTCATATGTTACTGTGCTCAAGATACAACTCCCCTCTCCCTCCAGTACTGGAGATTCAGGACATCCAAACTAAGCTACATTCCCAGCCCTTTTGTCTTTTGATAAGGTATCATTAAGTCTCTTTACGTTCCCCAGCTTGGGTTCAAACTTGTAATCTTCCTGCCTCAGTCTTCCACAGCGCTGGGATTACAGGTGTGTGCCACTATACCTGGCAAAAATAAGATTTGATAGGTAAATTCATAGAGCTTTTTGAGTAGCAGTAAAACCAGAAAATTAAAAATAAACAGTCTAACTTCTACTGAAGTATAAAGAAGGAATAAACAGTACTCTTGATGGTATGAAGAGGGTCTCAATTGAAAGCGTTGAGTTCAGACTTGAAGAAAAGCACAAGTTGGAATGGGGTCATGTGACAAGGAATGCTTCATGCCAGGTAGTGTAAAAAAAAAAAGTGTAACTGTATCTGCAAATCATTCAGTATTATAAGAATGTAACCGGCAGAGGTATGCAGGAACTAATTCAGGTTTGGACTCAGTTCCAGGCAAAGAGAAGTCAATCACGAGCTTTTAAAAAACCAAGCCAGTCATAAAGGAATGATGTGCATTTTAAAATTAAAATAAACCTTAATGTAAACTTAAGCACTTTAGAGTGTACAACCCAAAGACATTTAGTACATTTGTGATGTTGTACAACTATTTCCTGTATTCATTACTCTCGAAGAAAACCTAGTGAAACTATTACTTCCTATTCCTCTCTCGTCTGAGTTCCGGCAATAACTAAACTATTTTCTACCTCTATGGACTTACCTATTCTGGATACTTCAAATGGGATCATGCAATAGGACCTCTTACATCTGGCTTCTTTCATTATCATGTTTTAGAGGCTCATCTGTGTTGTAGCATGTATGTGGCATGGCTGTGTAAATTCTATTTACATGTATGCCATGATTTCATTATAAATTCATCTATTAATGAGACCTTGGGTTGTCACTACTTTTGGCTAAGGTGAATAGCACTATTAGGAACATTCACATGAGAATTTTTGTTTGAATATATGTTTTCCCTTTTTTGATTATATATCTAGGAGTTCAATTTCTAAGTCATGGGCTTGAGTATTTTGGGGGGAGTATTAGGGATTAAGTTCAGGGCCTTCACACTAAGCTATACACCCAGTTCATTTTTTACTTTCAATTTTGAGACAAGGTCTTAAGAAGTTACTAAATTGCCCAGGCTAGGCTCAAATTGTAATTGTAATCCTTCTGCCTCAGACTAACAAAATGCTGGGATTACAAGCCTGTACCTCTGGGCCTGGTTATGTTTGACTTTTTTTAACAAATCACTGAAATGTTTTCCACTGTGCTTATACAATTTTACATTCCTACCAGCTTTGTGCACGCATTCTAATTCCTCCATATCCTTATCAACAGTTGTTATTTTCTCTTAATTTGATTGTAGCCATGCTAGGAATATGAACTGATACCTAACTGTGGTTCTGATTTGCATTTCCCTAATAACAAATGATGTTGATTATCTTTTTGTGTGCTTAATGATCATTTGTGTAATTTCTTTGGAAATGTCTATCCAAATCTGTCTCTTTGTGAATTAAGGATTGTCCTTTCTGTTATTGAGTAGCATTAAGTTTTTACACATTTTAGATACTAGGCTCTTAACAGATATGATTTCCAAATACTTTCTTGTTAAGTTTTTAACCAATATGCATTTTAGGAATACCATTCCACAGAATTGAAAATGGGTCTAAGTGGGAAAGACTGGAGAAGCATCAAGACCACGTAGCAGGCAAGGTAGTGCGGTGGCAGCAAAAAGAAGGAACTTAGTTACATGATTAATTTAGTTAGCAGAATTACTTTTTACATGACTAGATGTGGGAAGATGAAAGAGCCAAGAATGACACTAGCTAAAAGAAGAAGTGGTTCTAGCCACTATCTCCTTAGGCATTTATCACGTATAAAATGCTTCACATATATTATTCACAATTCTTAACCTCACTTTATAGAAAAGAACATGGACAATTTATCTGTATGCTCAGCAACACTATTTTCCACTGCTCATAGTCATGTGAGGGGTATAAAGTGATACCTCATTGTAGTTTTAATTTGCTCTTCCCCAATGACTTATGATGCTGATGTATAACTTTCTGATGCATACTGACCATCTGTTTAACTTTTTTTTGAGAAAGAAGGGTTCAGAGAAGCTAACTTGTCTCTAGTCCTCTAGGCAATAAACAATGAAACTGTGACTTCAACAGTTATTATCTATACATCAAAGCAACATTTGTTGGAGTTAGGGGAAATTATTACATTTAAATGACGTATCTTACATTAACAATCATAAAGCTAAATACATGATTAGGTGACTCGGAAGAGCACAGATTCTCCACAAAAATCTTGTAATAAACCCAATTTTACAATGTAAGACAAAACAGAGGATCACATGGGTATGTGCTAACCTGTGTGTATAGCAGAAATCATGGCTCATTTGTTCAAAAAATGTCAATGGCAGGGTTGTCTAGTTATTGATTCAATTATCTACCACTTTCTCTCCTTTTGTAACAAAACCCTCATTTTACTAAAGACCTCAATGCTCTCAAGTGAAAACTGTATTACAGAGACTTTCAAGTATGTGTGCCCATTTGACTAACTTCTGACAATGAGACATGATTAGAATTGATGGTTAGACTTAAGGAAAGGATTCTGAAAGGGAAACAATCTGTGCATTTGCCTTCCCGTCTCTTCCAGTTGTATTAAACTCAGATGTGATGGCAAAAGCATTAGCAATCACTCTGAATCACAGGATGACTTAAAGGACAGAAATCATACAAAGGAGGCACAGGAAAAAGAAAGAAGCTGATTTCTGAGGACTGAGGACTCTTGAGTTTCCGAGTTAGGCTTAAAGAAGATATACATACCTATCTTACTTAAGCCACTGCTCTTTTTTTACTAACCCTCATCTCTCACATTTGATGTGAAACTCTTACCAAGAGAGGATGATGACATGGAGATAAGAGAGTGTTCTAAAAAGAGTGAAGGAAAGAATTACAGTAAGTTTTTCCCTGTATTGTTACATAATTTAGTTTTAAGAATTGAACAAGTTTAGATCTTTCTCTAAATTAGTTATTCTCTCTCTCTCTCTCTCGTTTTTTTTGGAACAGGGTCTCGCTCTGTAGCCCAGGTTGCTGCTGAACTCAATGGTGTAGCCCAGGCTGGCCTTGGACTCAGGACAATCCGCTTGCCTTACCTTCCAGAGTGCTGGAATTACAGGCGTGTGCCACCACGCCTGGCTTTATGTGATGCTGAGGAATCGAACTCAGGGCCTTGCGCTTGCAAGGCAAGTACTTCAACTGCTATGCCATCCCTCTAGGGCCTCTAAATTAGGTCTTAACCCTTATATGAGAGAATGCTGGTATTAAGAATATGCATTTAAAATTAGAACACGGTCTTCAAAAATGTTATATCAACTTACTTCCAAGTAACAGTATATTTTCATAAAGTGCTTTATATAAAATATTTTCTACTTATTAATTTTTTGACTACTTTGTAACACTGAAATATTTTCATGTTTAATGCCATTGATTTTTTTTTCTTCAATGAATTTCCTCCTTTTCCCAATTTATTGGTATTTTTACTGCCTACATAATTCTTGAGTGTAATACTTCTAAAATTTTCTAGCTCATTCTTTTGGATTTCAGTGTTTGATTGCAAACACATCCTAGCATATTTAAATAATAATGACCTGACTTGTTTCTCTCAAAGTTCACATCTTTTCTTTTTATTACATTAGCACAAACTGAGATTTCCCTATTCAATATAAATACTGTAGTAAATCAAATTTAACTGTTTATATATTTTATATGTAATCACATAAAAGAAACTTTCCGATTTCTAAGTAGGTCAACATATCCATCTAAAATTCAAACTGTTAAATCTCAGAATTCACAAAGCTATATGCTTAAAAATATGGCAAATTTTTATTACTATACTATTCTTAAAATCACTTTGGCAGCTCATTTTTCACCTGCACATTCATTTACAAATATGTAATCAAATATTATAAAATTTTTAAAAATAGATGCATCTTGGCATGAATAAATTAGAAGGTTTGGAATAACAGAGCTGTGGGTGTTGTAGTTCAGTAATCAGAAAAATCAAGTAAGTAATAAACTGAATTGCTGTGTGGAATTTAGACTTGAAATTGAAACTTTGGAACATAGGAATTTAATTATTTTCTAACCTTCTTTCACTTTAGAACCTAAATGGCATCTAACAGTAATTACCTTACTTTAAAACACCGACCAATTAAAATGAATACCATAAAGAACTGGTAGCATGGGCCTTTCGTTTTATATTTTAAGTGTTACTAAAAAAAAAAAAAAAAAAAAAAACCAATCCATTGCACTTCTTTCAATCATAGAGGGAATTACATTCTCAAATTTGGACTCTTTCATATCACAGCTTACACATTGTTTTCATTTTTTAACCAAACCTTACAAGTTTTTGAGTACTACAGAGATTTTTTAAAACTGTAAAATAGGAAAAACTTCTGCGGATGGGCAGCAGTAACCATAAATAGGTTATTTCTGGCAGTAGTACCAAAATGAATTTACTAAAATGTATAATGCTGCACAGAAATAAAAACATTTCCACAGTCTGCTGAATAATAGCGTATGTCATAAAATTTTTGTTTATAAAAGGCCACTTTAAATGATAAACTAATTCTTTATCTAATCTTTACATCATGAAAACAATACTAGAGTGCTAATTTTTTTTTTTCAAATCTACAATCTAGCACCAGCAGAGATTTCCAGCAGAAACATCATACGTAAGCTGGCGCATGGTCTTCAAAACTAAGCCTAATTCTGATTGGATTTCATTTGCATGAGCCCATTAACATCATTTCAAAGTACAGTTCTCTCACAAGATGCGTTGCTATGCTTGGTGTATCTTACCATACACTGACTTTTGGATACTTCTTAATAAGATGTATTTAACTTAAAAAGGAAAATATAAATGCTGGCACAACAATCCAAATCATTCTCAATTATGACCATGAAACCTTGAATTCAATCCATTACTATTAATTTTTGGTCCCCATCTCTAAATGCCTGTTTAAAAATTAAATCTGTGCCCTTCTTCATTCCTTCTATTCTAAATTGGATATAATCACAATTCCAATATTCCTTTAATTACCTAGGCAAGAAGTCTTAAACTTTGATCCTTCCTTCTTCTCTCATCTATTCAAACTCCGTCACACTTTATTTTATTTGCTTCTTGATGCAATACTCACTGCCACTACAGTAATACAGACACTTCACTTTTAAGAGGAGCATACTCCTCTTGAACAAAATCACATGCTCAAATATTCTTTACAAGATTCTTCCTACAATGTAAAACTGTATTTCTAAAGTCAGCTTAAAGTCAGCCATATTATGCCCTTGATGAAAAATAATTCACAACCTGACATTCCAAGTCCTATTACTTGATTTAAAAAACTTAAAAACCCAATTCCTCATTTGCTCTCAGGCACCACGTACTCCAGAGTCAAGCACACTGTTTCCTAACCATTCTCTATGCTTCTTCCCCACACAATTACCTCCAACATTCCTTAATCCAACCACTTCAACCTATTAACTACAACCACACTCTGACCATTAGGGCTTTGTAATAAGTAACATCATATTATATTTGCCTCTCTGTGCCTAGTTATTTCATTTACCACAGCTTCATCTTATTGCAAGTGAAGGAACTTCCTTTTTTTCAAAAGTTAACAGAATCCCATTGCATGTATATGCTACATTTCATGTATCCATTTATTAACTGTAGACATTAGGTTGATTGCAAATTTTGGCTACTGTGAATGCCTCTCCAATAAATATTGAAGTAGAGATATCTCTTTGACATACTGATTTCATTACCTTTGGATAAATAACAGTGGAATTATAACATATGTCCTAGGTGTTTGCTGTCTCCTAGTCTTTGCCCAGGACATAGTTTATCTATTGTGACATTCCTTCATATGTCTAAATATTACTCCATATTACAAGCTCCAATATTACTCCATATTACAAACTCTGTATATGCAATTATATTACTACACGGCCTACAATACAGCAAACTGGAGCTCCTGGGCGAAATCTGGCCAGCTGCCTATTTTAATACAACATAACCACTTTCATCTGTTTACATACTATCCATGGCTGCTTTTGTGCCCACGCCAAATGTTCTCTTAAACAGTAACTTCAGGACACTACCTCACTATATTGGACACACAAACCATAGCCTTTGAACTCACTACACGATTTTTACATTAGTTTTCCTATGGCATTGTTTCTCTAATGTCAAACTTCAAGACATACAAATTTCTTTGATATCTTTGTTAAAATGTAAATTCTAGGTTAGGAGGTCTTGGAAACTGCATTTCCAACAAAATCCCAGAGGACGTTGATACAGCTGCTCTGTGGACAATTTGAATACTAAGGGGTAAGAAACATACCAACTTTTCTGCATAGAACTCTGGACACTCTCACTATCCTATTTGTTTCCTTTAAATGAAGCAAGGATCTCTGTTTTTCCACTGTAACTTACATAGATATTAAATAAATATTTGTAAATATAATACTGCATCATAGGTAACTTTTTAAATTACAGACTTTTAAATCATCAGTGGTTGGCAATCTGCACCTACTAACATGTGTGAGTGTGTGGTCATAAAATAGTGAATTTTTAATTTAAAAAGATACACTGTCTTAATTCCTCTCTAAATACTCTTCCTCGCTTTGAACACATTTATCCCACTGCTTTGCCTTTCTGAAGTAGTTCTAGACATCCTCCTTTGTATCTTTAGTTGAGCTGTCAGGTTGCCTTAATGCCCTGAATTGATCAAAAATGTTTACCTTTCAAAATCATTTTTGATTTTGGGGAAGAGCCAGAGATCCTTCAGTGCCAGATCTGGTGAACAGTGAGGATAAAGATACACCTAATTTTTTTCACAAGTCTGCATTTTTACATTAGATAGTACTAGGCCATAGCATTCACCATTTTTACATTAAATAGTACTAGCCCATGGCATTCACCATATTTTTGACCATACCATGTAAACACAATTCTAGAGTTACTTTAGAAATGAGTAATAATGATCAGATATGTGTGCAAAGCACAGTCAGGTACTCTGAAGAGGATTAAGGCAAATGGTGTTTTACTGTGAACACTGCATCACTGTATTTTTTGATCAGCTCTTACATATGATAGAAACAAAAAAAAATGAAGCAAATGAGAAAGAAAATAGAACATATCATATTTAAAGGGCAAATATTGTTGCAGAGAACTTTTTTTTTTCCCTTGAGGCAGGGTCTTACTCTGTAGTCCAAGCCAGTCCTGAGCTCACTCTTAGCCTAGGCTGGCCTTGAACTCCTGGCAATTCTCCTGCCCCAGCCTCCTGAGGGCTAGGATTACAGGAATGCACCACCACTCCCAGCTTATATGGTGTTGGGAAACAGAACTCAGGACCTTGAGCTTGGTAGGCAAATGCTTGGTAGGCAAATGCTTTAGCCACTAAGCTATTCCTCCAGCCCAGAAAACTTTTATTGAATTTATATTTAGTAGGGCAAAATGCACACTTTTTCATGTAGGTTTTGGTCTAAAAAGTTGGAAAACACATTCTGGTTTAAATTGTGGCTCTATCCCAATAAACTAAATTCTCTACTTTACCTAAAGATTATGTTACTAATGCCAAAGAATGTCTGTGTCCATGAGAAGCCAAAAAAGTCAAGGAAGGACACTTTGCAGGCTTCGGAAGAAGCACCCTGCTGGCAACACCTTGATTTTGGACTTCTAAACTCCAAAACCATAAAGAAATTAAGGAGTATGTTATGCAGCTGTAGTTTACTAACATGACATGGAAGAGAGTTTTAGTCATACTGCAAGTATTTTCTTAAGCGGTAGAAGAGAACATAAATCTATGAACAAAAACATTATGGCCACATATATTTTATCAAAAACATTTTCAAGAGATTTTGTAAAATATGACTCTTTTTACCAAAAAGTCTTCCTAGCTACTCTTTACATCTGATTTATTTTTTTATAGAACTAATCATAATATATGGATCTGCATTTATTTGTCTTTCCTCCAAAGAAAAGTAGATTCCAGAGGAACAGAGTTTATTTATTTTCCCATAATCCTGATTCTTAGCACTAAGTAGAATGTTTAAAACATGTTAAACAAAATTTTTTAAATAAATGGACAACAGAAAAGTTCATACAGTAAACCATATGCAGCAAATATTAAATGCTGCTGTTGTCACCTACATGTCCTTTTCCTACCTTCTAAGACAAACTCTGCATATGCAATTATATTACTACACAGCCTACGGGTTTGCAAACTGGAGCTCCTGGGCAAAATGTGGCCAGCTGCCTATTTTAACACAACATAACCACTTTCATCTGTTTATATACTATCCAAGGCTGCTTTTGTACGACTGCGATGGTATTTTATGAGAGACCAGATAGCCCACAAAGCAAAGACTGACTATCTTACCTAGAAAACAGATCTATTTTCAGTTATTTAGATTCATGCAACTGCTCAGTATCTAATCACAA
The DNA here is from genome assembly GCA_004027205.1 of Ctenodactylus gundi. Classification (NCBI taxonomy): domain Eukaryota; kingdom Metazoa; phylum Chordata; class Mammalia; order Rodentia; family Ctenodactylidae; genus Ctenodactylus; species Ctenodactylus gundi. The sequence goes on along the minus strand of PVKB01000055.1, from coordinate 173,686 downwards.
ATATTCAAAAAATTATTTAAAAATCAGTATTTGAAGTTATTTTTACCTTATTATAATTCTTGGCTAATTCCAACATCTCTTTTACCACTGATTCATTGTGTTTACAATGTTCACTGTAGTCCTGGAGTGTCAAACCTTCCATCCAACTCTTCTTATGCAAATTTAGCAGCATCTAAAACAAATTTTTTTAAAGTAAATATTTCCTACACTTGTCTTGAGAAAAGCTTCACAAACTTTTGGAATTAATGAATTTAAATTTAATTTCACTAGTTCAAATAAATTCCGATAAGAATTCTCCTGAGTTTGTATTAATCTAACTTACTGAGTGTATCTTGTCTTTGCTGTCCTACCTAGAAGGGAGGCCCTTCTCGTCTTTGCATGACTTACCTCTTCTTTATCTTAGTGATAAATACCTTTCTTAACCACAGTATCTAAACTGTCACCACATACTATCTTAAGCAAAAAGCTCTCTTTTTTAACCTTCTATATTATTTTTACAATGCTTAGCAATACTTGAGATTTTTGTTTATTGCATTTGTCTCCCCTTAAAGGGCAATCAACACAACGGAATTGACTTTATTTTCAACTTCACCAGGATTTAAATACTTATCAAGCAGAGTGCAACAAATATCTAGTGAATAAATAGATGAATTTGACCCTTCTCTTACCATAAGATCAGTAATTTTTCATGAAGTCAGATTTTCACATGCCAAGGTAAGGGAGATGATGCATTTATTAAGTGATTTTATGTTGCTCATCTTTTCAACCCTCATTTAATACATCCATGAATTAAGAATTTATACTAATCTCAAAGTTTCCTTTAAATAAATTCTTATATTTAAAAACTTAAAACTTCTTTACAGTAAAACTGAAAAGCTATGAAGCTACAAAGTAAATCATTAAATTTGCCCAGTTTGCAATCATACTAGCAAAACTGGGGCTGCAACATGCATTAGTCCTGATGAAACTAAAATCCCCAGTGCAATGTTTCTCTAACTGAACTTAAGATCTGAGAATATACTCTTAGAAGTTCACAAACTTTCAAGGTATTATTTTAATTATTTTAAGACCATTGTCTTATCTTGTCTTTTTTTTTTTGAGAGAGAGAGAGAGAGGGTCTCGCTCTTCAGCGCAAGCTGGACCTGAACTCATTATGTAGCCCAGGCTTGCCTTGGAGTCAGGATAATCTGCCTGCCTCAGACTCCTGAGTGCTGGGATTACAGGCATGTGCCACCACACTCACATTTATGCAGTACTAGGAAGTGAACTAGGATACTATATACTTGCCTAATAGCTGAGCAATTCCTCTAGCCCCAAGACCATTTTCTTAAAGGATTAGTCTATAAATTTCTTCAAGTGATTGTCATTGAATAAATTTGTTTCTCCTTTGAAGTTTGACATAATTATGAAATACGAGAAAAAACCAGTGGCTACAAAATGATAGTGACTTTTTTATCATTAGAACCACTGTACTGCAGGGGCTGGTTGTGCAGCTTTAGAACGTCTCTCAGGACAAGGGGACAGATCCCTTGCGCTCTTCATGCACCACGCCACTCAGGTATCTATGGCCTTCAGGTGAGTCTGTGGATGGCTTTGACCTTTAAAAACAGATTTTTTTTAAAAATGCAGGATTTTTCTTCAATGAAAATTTAATATAGAACCCCTCCTCATATAAATAAAATTAAAGATAGAAATGATCCAGCTGAGAGCACGGTGAACATGCAGAGCCTAGCTGACCCTGCCTCCATCCCTGACATACCAGAGTTGCTTCTGAGGTGCCCTTGTGAAAAGCAGCTCCAACTGATACAAATGGTCTTGTTTGCTACTGAATACTTCCTATATGTGGGGTGGAGTGGATGGACATACAGTATCCAAAACTTCTGCTTATCAACAGTAAATTCAATGTTCTTAAATTTAAAGTCTTGTCGAGAGAGAAATATAAAAGCTAATTTAGTGGATGACAATTCATTAAAGAGATAAGTGGTTCAAATTTCAAAAAATTATAGGTGGAATTAAGATTTGGCATTAGTGGAGAGGAAAGCTGTACTGGAAATAATTCTAATATAGTAGAAATAAAAGAATGCAAATCCATCAAATGCTAGGTATTTTTAAAAAAGCAATCAAATTTGAAAGTTGCCTGGTATAAAAATGAGCAAAAATCTAGTGAGAAATATTTGAAAATCCCTAAACTGTTTTCCCCCTTAAATTTCCTTAATTTAGCCTATTTAAATAATTAGACAAGCATGGTAGATTTGTAAAAAGTACCACACAATTCCAATTTAACTTACTATTAATCTAACTTTAAAAAAACTATTATTTAGTAATTGAATTGAAAAGGGTCTTTTTATTAGAGATGATTAATCAGAAAAAAATAGAATTAGAAAAATATTTTTATAATTCCTCATAAAGCAAAATGGAGTACTTAATTTGTGTTCTTTCCTCTGCTACCAGTTTACTGTCTATTAACAAAGGAAAAAAAGTCTTTCAATAAAATATTCCTTTATTTTATGCTACAATATATCACAAGTAGAAAAAATATTGGGGAGCAGCAAAAAATATTAATTCAAATTGAAATCATCTATTAGATAATTGTTTAAATGGTTTAAAAATGAGTGTTTTCTCTTCTAAGATAAAAATTTAAACTTACCTTCTGTTCCAGTTCATTTTTCCGATAGTTAATAGTGATAGAGTAATAATGTCTGTTTAATCCATGAATTAAAGCCTAGAGAGATAAATGAATTAAAAGAGGATAAATCAGTATATTTTTTTTTCTTTTTTTATGGTACTGGGGATCAAACCCAAAGGATTCATCCTGACCTATATCCCCAGCACATTTATTTTTAATTTTGAGACAAGGCCTTCCTAGGTCACTAAATACCCAGACTAGGCTCAAACTCATGATTCTCCTGCTTCAGCCTTACACAGGCCTGGCTAATATTTTTCATCCAAAAAAAAAAAAAAAAGAAAGTTTGAAACTGTTGACATATTCTATGCGTAATTCTTTTACCATCTTCTAAAATGGGCATTTTACCCTAGACTAAGATTAAATTGGTTTTTTTTTTCTCAGCTGTAAGTTAAGCAGTGAGGTTTAAAGGAATGAGTGACACATTCTTCAAAGCATGATCCACAGCCTCACTAATTCAAGTGTCAGCAGCCTGGCTCAGAGTCAGAGATAAGGCTTAATCTCACTGTAACTTAAGTTATAAATTAACTATTCACAATTTGTTAATTCTGACTTTACGGTGTTTATAGAGCCCTTTGGTATTTCAAAAGAATCTAAAAAATCTTAATATAACACTTGTATCTGCACCCACTGTTTCTTAACCAGGGGTTTCTTTTTCTTCATTCATTTCTAATCAACTTGTGTCCAGGTGTATCGCCAATTTAACAATGCAGAGGTTGTTCTTTACTGCATTTATCTTGTTTATGCTCTTATCTAGTGACATACAAACATACTATTCCACCATACTATGACCACCATACTCGATCAAAAAGAACCAGGCAAATCACAATAAAAATTTTAGCTAACGGACATCATTTTAAAAAACAAAAAAACAAAAAATCTTCAATGTGTGATAATCCTTCACTACTGCCCAACCCTCACAAGGGTTTAATTGTGGTTTGGAGCAGCCTTCTTGGAGAGACTCAAAGGACATTTTATTAGCCTACTAAGATATCAGAGTAAAGAAATACAACTTAAGAATACTTTTTAATAAATATTAAAAATGGAGGCTTTGGAGTTAATTACAAGAAACCTAAAAACAATGCTAATCAAAATAACCACCACTCTCAAATTTTTACAGTATAGGTCTTAACGTGCTAAGAAAAAGAATGGGGAAGAATTTAATGAACACCTTACAATGATCCAATAAAGTAGACTGATTCCATGTGAATTTTCACAGCCAAGGAAAACAGGAAGTAAACTTTAACTTGTTCCAATTTATAATTTGTAAAAAGCTGAGTTTAGCACATGAATCAGCAATTCTGACTCTGCAGTTCATGTTCAAACAAAGTATGCTACAATCCATGTGTAATTCTTAACTAAGTTCATTTATCTATGAATCTGCATAAAAATAATCTTACTTTTAAACTTTATAGCAATAATCACTCTAAATATTCAAACATGTTGGATATATACTCTGACAATCTATTTTGATATTTCTGATGTCTGCCATGAAAGTAAGCTATGAAGCCCCATAGGAAACACTAGTTGATTTTAAATGACTGACACATGACATTAAATAACAACAGTAGCTACTGGACCTTATCCATGTCAATACTCAACAGAAGTAGTGAATTAAATTTCAGTGAATAAAAATGTTACACTGTATACATCCAAAGGTAGAACTAATCAGGGTCTCCCTTTATATGTACTTGGCTTTGTGCACATTAGAAAATGTATCTTCTGGGGGAAGATTAGAAAAATGAGTCCAGTTCTCTAGGCCATCAGAGCCAGCTGGAAAGCGAAAGAAAGTTGGGGTAAATGCCCCACACCCAAACAGCTTTGTGCAACACCCTAACTACACAGTTCTACCTGGTGATAAAGATAGTAACAATTGTGACCTATACATACAGAAGCAACTAGTGAGCCCATAGATAAGCTTATGGTTTGGAGATTAACTATACTTCTAAAAATACACAAATCGGTACATGAAGGCACTATCTACTTGGTTTTTAATGGCATTACTTAAAACTAACATAGCACTAAAGACTAGTCAACACAATGATAAAACAAATATAAGTTTAAATTAGATGCAAAATCTAACAGTAGTCTTTCAATTTTATTTGCTCACCTGCTATGTGACCCCCCTCTCACTCTAAACCATAAATATTTCTGGTTTCATGTAGAGGGAGATCTGCACACAGGAGTTATACCTACATATATTCACTGCTGTGAAGAAACAGGTGTGTTATAAAACACACAGCTTGTGAATTGTACATAAGCTATTCACAGGACTTGATAGGTTTAAAACATTCCATGTTCTTTAAAAGAGTACACTTAGATTGAAAGATAAATTTGGCTTAAAACTGTTTTACATTAATAAATAAATATAGCGCTAAATAATATCCATTAAGTCACATTAGAAAGTGAAGCTTTTTATAACAGAACTCTCAAAAGAAACAAAACATGTTCTGCAGTTCTCTCTAGAGTGGCAAATAGGGCTGCAGAAGGCAAAACTAGAATAGTTTGTACTAAGTACCTTTCCACATTCTTTTTGAATTTTGAACTGTACACGTCATCCATGCCAAAATCGATTAATCATATTCCCAAATATAAAAAAGTGGGAAGATCTGATTATGACTAGTTCCTACAATACCTCACTAAAAAACATGAATAATCCAATTTCCTGAACTTCAAATACCTTGCCTCATCTACAAAATGACCCTAATAGTTTCAGTACTACTGTATAATAATTGTGAATAATTATCAAAAACAACATTTTGCAAATAGCTGAATTCTACTACAAAACACCAACAGTACCAAAGGAGCTATGTAGAGACCCCAAGACATGCATTTCTGCATAAATATTTACTAAGTTTTCATGATACTGACAATTAATATACAAATTCATTGCGACCCTTACAGACCAAAATGTCAGCAAGCAGTTTTTAATAAAATAGTTTTTAAAACTTAGTTACCAAAAAAATGCTTTTTAGCTCTCATTTCTAAGCATTCAATAATAACAATCACATGGTCCTCGTACAAAATAATTAAAGTCCCACATGTTCTAACAACCTAGAGAACTCTACAGGCATACATTTTCCATTCTCTAGTAGGACTAATGTCTTCTCTTACATAAAAGCTGACAATAAAGTTTGTTTATTCACTACTTTAATATTGACACTAGAACTTAAAAAGGAAATATTGTTCTTTGGAGACAGTGTTGATATGTAATCTGAGAGCCTTGAACACTCTGCAGCCTAGGCTAGCCTTTAAGTCATGATGATCCTTCAGCCTCTGTCCTCCCTCTCCCTCAGCCTCTCAAGTGGTAAAATTAGATTTATGCAATACCATGTCCAGCAAAAGTAATATTGTCTAAAAGCACTGTTTCACTGTAGAAAGCTTAAGAAATACAGATGAGAAAAATCAAGAAAAAAAATTCCACAATTCTATCACATCTTGTTGTAAATACATAGGCATAGTTTATAAAATATATATTCACAAGGTGAGTAACTTGTATACCAATTTTATAATCGTTTTTGTGCTTAATGTATTTAAATTATATAATTATTATAAATTAAATAGTACACCATATAATAATAGCTCCCTACTTTCGTAAGCATAATACTTAAGAAACTGGCATAAGAAAAACATTAGCGACCACCAGCGTAAGTGCTAATGGCTGCTGGCCGACTTCTATACCTACTACTTGAAAGTTGTTTCACAACACAAGCAGGTTCCCTCTTAACACCAACTATCCCTTTAACCTAAAAGATAAACTATTTCTTGAAGACTTCTAATCCTTAAGTTAAAGATATAGTCACATGTATTAGAATTCTGCTGTGGATGTTAGCACCAACTACAGGCTCTTTGGGTTGTTTTCTTTTAGCACCTTAAAAAAATAACATAGTGTTTCAGGTGTGGCTCTGTTACATCTCTTTTTTTTGGCTTAATCTGCTTTCTGTGGTTTGGTATTGAAATTGTCTTAAAACTTAAAGCACCCAGACAGACATTATTCTGATGCGTGCTATATAAACTGTGAAATAAATACATTTACAAATTCTAATTGGAAGGCAGAACCAAAATGAAAGGAAAAATAATGATGCTGTTGCTGTTATATACACAGGCTGCTCAACATGGGTCTGGAACCAACCTTATAAGGTCCACCTTAAATTATAGACTATAAGGCAGAATTAAAAATGAAATATGGACTGATGTGGAAACAGATTTTAATATTGGTTACAGTCAACTTTCAAGGTTAAAAAGCAGAGTTTTTATTTAAAAATAAAATCAGCAACAGGTGGCTATTGACTTGTTATTAATAAAAATTTCTGGCTGAAACATACCATGTATTAATTACAATGATGTGGCATTGTGAGACTTTAACCTTTTGCAAAAAATAATGAAGCAGTAATGATGCTATGGGGGTTTTTAAGAAAGGTCATTATCACAAACTAAACAGGTCCAATAATATATTCTCCTGAAACATGCAAGTATGGGCTTGTCTGTGCCCAATCAAAATCACTGATAGTATGTTTCATGCTCATTACACTTCGCAGTTTTCCCTGACTTGTAAAATAATTTTTTTTTGCAAAAGCAACAAACACATCTTAATTCTCTGAAATAAAATGTTTCCCTTTGAGGAAGATTTCAGATAAGGGATTTGATACAAAATGAAGCCTTTAAAAGTACAAAGTTATCAAAGTGTGACTAAAGCTTAACCATTGTTAACTGTCAAAACCACAACTCCCCAAAGACAACCTTATGGCAGACCCAAGTTCCAGAAAGGGAGAGCAATAGCTTTGATAATGTCCTTGTCTTATGTTTTCTACTTAACCAAACCATGTTATTTTTGTCCTTTTAATTAATCTTTAGAGAAATCATTAAAGAGACATAGGCACGTGGTACTTTTAAAAACAAATTTAAAGTAAGTTTTGCAAACAATATAGGCTTGTATTTAAACAATGAGACATGTGAATGATGGAAAACATTTATCACTCAGGAGGATATCAAGTGCCTGAATACCAGTAACTCCAACACATTGGTTGGTATCACTAGGCAAAACAAGACATAAATGCTCATCAAAAGTAATATATGGATGCTTCTAGATAATTTATCTTAAAGGTGAAGGTTAAACAAAAACAAAATTTTAAGTACTACTTAAGAACTACTTCTGGGGGATTATTAATACATACATCAGTTTTCCTATTATTTTCTGTGATGAGAACTGTCTGTGAACCAATCAGTGATGACCGTCAATTCCTATCACTTGAACTTCTTACAGGTTCTTGTCTGTAATGTCAACCCTACAAGAAAGACTATTCTAAACTGAGTGTCCCCAAAATGTGGTGGAAAAATTTTAAAACCTCATAAAACTGGACTCAGATATATGCAAATCTAACTTTTAAAATATCCCCATAGTTCTTTTAAAAAACAAAAATTAATTGCAAATAAAATGCTAAGAATTAGATCTTAAAATGACTTCACAGCAAAATGTTTACATGTAAAAGAGTTTCACTAATACATTACCAAATACAGCCATTACCTGGATAGATGGCTTGTTTAAGTGACCCAGGTTTGAAGTTGTTTGTCTCGGTTCATGTCCTAAGACCATCATATTAGCATTGATCAACCTGAAGGCATCAATAACAACCTGTAAAAACAAGATGTCAAGTCAATTCTTTTCTAAAAGCAAGTGATAATGCCAAGCAACAGTGGACAAGGCATGATCAACTTGCATCTGTTTCTGGCCTATTTCCAGAAAATCATTTAATTATAATATTAATAAAAAAGAACCTCCTGCTGATTGTGCCATCAGTACACCACCCTCTATCTTGTAATGTAAGGTGACACCAATTATTGCAATTTTCATGAAGCAGTAAAGAAAAATGTTAACTTTGCATCTTTATTATTAAAATGCTTATTACTAAACTTACACCATCAGCCTTCCTTGGTGTGCATATGTTTGTCACCTAAATTTTACCTAATCAAAATGAATGACAGAGAAACTAAAACTGAAAGTGAGCACAAGCTAAGGGACTACATCTAAAACCCAGCCCTGTCACATCAATTATACTATCACACTACTTGAAATGACAACAAAATTACATCCAACAAGGCACGTGCCCACATAGTCTCTTCTAGCCAGATACCTTTTACTTCTTGTGACTATGAAGGACTTTGTACCTTGTCTGATGGCCTTAAACATCCACACCACTGTCACGCACAGGAGGCATAATGGAAGAGAACTAAGGTTATCCATTATAAGCCAGGGACATGGTACACAATAAAATGGCCATACGCTCACAATAAAGAAAGAACACTAGGCATTTTCTTTATGTCTGTATAGAAAGTTTAAGCATTCTTACAACATGTAATGATCATCTTTCGTCTCTTACACACTAAAAATTTAGAATCTTAAAACCATCACATAGCTGTCACATCTGTGTTCACCATAATAGATTTGAAGGAATTCGTAAACACTTAAAACACTGTAAACTTTTAGGTTGAAACCATGTGACTTTCAGACAGAATGACTATTTAGGGGAATTTACCTCAATATACTTGTCAAATAAAACAATCTTAAAGCAAGATAATATACATATATTCCTAGATTCATTTATAAAAGTGTAGAACTGAGACTAGCCAGTCTATTTTTTTAGAAGCTACTATCAACTACATTTGCTCTCATTTGGTCCATTATTGCTTGATTATACAGAGATTAAAAATGTTTACTTTTGGGTTAAGCCAAATGAAATCTAATCAAGTCTGAAAAATATATTTGTAGTAAACATTTTTACATGCTGTATTCTAAAGAATAAGATTAAAGGGGGGAAAAAGCACCTTTTCTAAGACTGCTATCAGGAGTCCAAAGAGTACCTTTACCACGGATATGAACTTACACCAAAATATTATAACAAGCGAGTCAATTTAATGTCTTGCCCACTCCAGTTCATCTAAAAAATTAACTGAATTTTATTTTTATTTCTAACAGTTCAAACTTTTCCAAAGATTCATTTCATTTCAAAACCAAACATCTCTGGAACACAAATCATATAAGAGTTTGTGAAAATTTTTCTCTTTGTATAGTAACTTAATTCAGATTTAACTTTACTTACATGTAAGTAACAATGACTTAATTTTTATATTTTTAGTATTTTCATCAATCAAGAGTAACAAACGTAATTTAATCAGATGTTATTATAAATTTGAAATATTTAAAAAATAACCTGAAGAAGTAAAATTTCCTCATATTTTGTACTAAAAAGCATGAAAAATATCAAGTTAAAAATATGAACAAAGAGGAGAAACCACAGTCACAGATATACAACTTACAAAAATATATAACATTAAGAACTGCCACCCTAAATGTTAGTGATAAATATTATTAAAGAACAAAGTTATCATTTGGGCCAATTGTCTTATGATTCAAGTTTCAAATCAACTGGAGAAAAAAATTCCACAAAACTTGAAATCTCATTATATACTACAATGAAAGTATATATATATATATATATATATATATATATATATATATATATATATCCCTTTATACTAAATGCTTTCAAACTAAAAGCAGACAACTAAAAACCCAAATACTAAAATAATTTCCATAAAGAATTTACAAATTTAAAGATTTCATACACTGCTAATAAATGCTACTCTATGTGAAATGACATACTGACAATTCCTGAGCACCAATGATAGCCAATAGAAATGATTACACTAAGATTGAAGGAATTTGTTGCCATCACTATAGCAACTGTCTTAAGAAAACTAACATGTTCAACAACCTGCAGACCAAAATTAGATTTAGCATGCAATAAAAAAATAAATATGGCAATACAGACTACATTTTAATTTCTGTACAATTTTATAATTGCTTTTTCTGCTGTGAGAATAAGTAGGTTTCTCCTTTAGAGGAACCCAGCAAAATAGACTCATTACTGTCCAGTGTACTAATGAGCAATGGGTGAAGAAGGTGTTAATTATACCACAGTAAGATTCAAGGAAAAGCCCTCATGAGCACTTGGAGGTGTGCAAGCTGAAAGAGTTCCTCCGTGGTTGTGTATTTACAGCATGATGCAACAGAATGACAGCCAATTGGCCACTCCAAGTTTAGGAACAGAGATCTCAGATTCAGTATAATAAACAAAGAAACTCCAAGAATCAATTACAGTACAAGGCACGCCAGGAGAAATAACTCATTTTTCTGGCACTTTCTGAATTTTTAAATAGTCCACTAATGTGTCTTTGAAGTGCACAAACATTATTCCAGTTTCGTTTGTATCCTGTAAATCTCAAATAATGATTTAACTAAATAACTTGGTAGAAAAATCACTTCTTTAATATCTAAGATAAAAATTTCCAAGCTAAAGTAATAAAAAATTTTTTTGGAACTGTGATGCTGTACTTGTAAAATTCCTACCCATGCTGAAGCCCTGCATACCACACTGAATATCTAGTCACCAGCCTGACCATTTAATTTTTTCTGGTACAAGTGCCTTGAGACTTTTCTGAGGTCACTGCAACAGTAGACAGCTTATAACAAAACCATTAGCAGTTTGGCTAGCTTAGGGAAACCTCTTACTTTCCTTTTTTGTTTATTATCACTGCATGAATCTGCAGCATATGATAGTTTATAATTTCTCAGGCTTGTTAAATTCATGTTAAAGGTCTGTTTTCTTGTTGAATAAATTTTGTTCATATAATGCTGCCTATTTCATACACTCAGTCTTTAATAGCACCTTTGGTCTATGCGCAACTCACAGATCAAAACAGAGGACTAAAATAGGGGTTGATGATGCTATTTACATGTGTGATTCCTGCTGTCTTCTTGTTAGTAGCTTTAATATAATAGAAGACCTTGTCTGTTTTGTAATTAACACATCTTTACTGGAGAGATATTTGGAAGTGATTGCTGTGAATATACTGGTTAGTAAAATAAACACAATCACACACCACTTTCTGTTATCAGACAAATTTGTGAATTGTACACATTATACTCCAGATCAACAAACTGTGATATAACAGCCAAGTAGAAGACACATATTTATATAACCCTTTATTTTTCTGAAAATATGTATTCACTCTGACCTTGCAAATATAATTAGCTTGTGGGATGTGCAGATTTCAGTACCATGGTTGCTTTATTAATTGCAACTCTTGGAAATAGATACTAAATATTTGGAAGCTGCCAATACAAAATAAAAACTGTATCTTTTTTGTACATCTGTCTAAGCTTACAAAAGCAAAATAGGTTTAATAACAATACTGAGTCCCATGTTTATTCGTAGCATGTCCAAGGGTCAAGGATCTACCATTTCATTTCAGTGATGAATCTGGTTTAGAACTTAAAACTCTACTTTCAATTTAGTCTAATCCTTAATTTCCTGGCTTTGTTCATGAGTATTGTACAGTTCATCCAATATGCTATTTATTTTTAAATCATATATTCATATCAACTGCTAGATCACTGAAAAGATAGGACTAAATATCTCAAGTGTCAACCTATAACCCTCAGTTTTTACATTCAATGGAAGAATAAACAAAACCCTTCAAATTGATTTTATATAAATGTGTTTCAAAGAAAAATGTCTGAACACTTCCGGAAGCATTTACTGTAACTCCTTCTTCTCTCTCTTTTTCATTCACAGTAGTGCTAAACTGTACCTAAATTGAGACCAGTGACCATGGGAAATGTTAAAAATAAATAGAATCAGTATCTCAGAAACTTATAATGCATTCATTTTCCATAACCTTTTAGGTCAACTCTTTATTATATATATATATATATATATATATATATATATATATATATATATATATATATATATATATATATATGGGAAAAAATCCACAAAATAATAAAGCTCAAAAGAAAAACACTTAAGATCTCAAAACCAATGTCAAACACTTTTTAAAAATTAAAAGAGAATTCAACTACCAGTTAGGTTAAATATTTTAAAATACTTAAATCTACTAGTATATAAAAATGTTTCCACTTAAGCCATAATAAAAATGAGAGGTGTGGAAAGAAAACCAACACCCCATATCAAATACCCTTTATCACCTAGAAATGACTTGTTATCAACTGCTTAGGTTGTTTCTAGATTCTTTAAAAATTAAAGCGTGCATGTGACCTGGGAAGTACTGCTGGGGTTTGTGACCATTTCGTTACTTCTGCTGCCATGCACTGTCACACATCTATAAAAGAAAAACATCTTATGTCTCTTTTAAGCCCACAGCATAAAAAATTCAGAGATATCTTACTTTTTATGCCATTTCCAATCAAAAGCACTAAGAACTAAAACTGACTCATGCCAAATGCATATCACTGAATTGCTGTGATTTCTTAGTCTCAAGTTTGCAACATGAAAATTATTTATAAAATGTCAATTTTAGCTCTGGAAAAGAAATTCCTGTGTGTATGTACATTTTCTTTCCTCGTCCTCAGAGAATTGCTTAGTGTAGACAGAGATCCGTAGTACAACTTCAATATACTGGGAAAAAGAGGGGCTGGTACAGAACCAGAATAATGCACTTTTTTGACAAGTGAAGGCATGCATCAAAATTTAAATGTTAGAGCCACAAGTTTTGAACATTTATATGTTTTAATGAAAACAAATCCTTCTATAAACCAATATGGCAAAAGGTAATTAGACATTTTTAGGTTCATAAAACTGTGGAAATTTACTTAAGTAATGTGGAGTTGTAGAGGATTTTTTACAGTGTATGCATGTAGTCAGTATGGTATAAGGGTTTAAGTGTTTGACATACTGGGAAGTGAGATCCCTTTTTAAGCTACAAGTTTGGGCTTCTCATTTGCTAGCTAAGCAACAAGACAAGTTATTTAGCCTTTCAATCTCTGTTCATGAATGACATCTTAATGAAGTCAGTGATAAGATTAAATAAAATAACAGACATGTTCTGCCACTGTAGTTTACTGTTCTCACCTAGGCATGGAACAGCCCAATTCAGATGCACTTTCCAAAGAACCTTATTGGGGAGAGAACAACTGATTCAAAATTTCCAGCTGTTACATTTTTGATGACCTTCTGGGTACTCAACACCAGGTCATGCTTTCACTTGGCTGCTCCCAGCCACAAATTAAGTACAACAGTGAGACTAGAACACAGCCAATTCTGCCCACAGAGGGATTCCTCTGAACAGCAATTTTGGTCCAGGACACCCCATCAGCTTTGCTGAAACTTCCCCAGAATTATACACTGCCATCTGAGGCCTTCCCTACCCAATCTAACCTTTCCTTTTGCAAGATCAAACTCACATGCTGTCTGAAAGCTCTTCCCTTATCCATGTATTTCCCTCAAATAAATCTTTTACATGTCTAATCTCATTTTGGTGTCTGACCCTTGTAATGCACAAATTGAGTTAACAAATATGAGTACACTTGTGATGAGCAGCTTTAAAGATTACAAAAAAAAAGTTTTCCTAAAGATCAAGTAATAAATTTTGAATCCAAAAATGCCTAGCACATGAAAAATTAATAGAAAATCAGGGAGATAAGATCTAAGACATGCATTTCCTTAGAAAATTCCTTAAAATAAAGAAAAAGTATACAGTGAATGTTATCTTTTTATGTTTTATTTATTTTTTGAGACAGGGTCACAATCTGTAGTTCACACTGGTCCTGAACTCACTATAGCAATCCTACTGCTTCAGCCTTCCATGTGTTGGGAATGGTGATGGGAATCGAACTCAGGGCCTTGCGCTTGGCTAGGCAAGTACTCTAACCGTTATGCTACTCCTCTAGCCCTCTGACTCGAATGTTATCTCTTAAAAAAAAAAAAACAGCTTAATATGACTAGAACTCTAGTACTCCTGCATGATATGTGTTTCTAGACTCGTATGTGACAAGTAAACAGTGAACTTAAAATTAAGCTCCTCAGGGGACTACTAATGAGCATCAGGAGATTATCACCTTTGGGTCACCAGTCTGTTACCAACTCAAAGTGCCAATTCTACCTGGTGGCTAGTCAGCCTAAACAAAAAGAAAAAGTGACTGCACTTCCCTTCCTAGGGTATAAACTAAGGCAGAACAACCAGTATGCTCATTGTTAGTTTCATATAAAGTGAAGAATCAAAAGGCTACAGACTGAGGACTACATTAGCATGAGGTAGGGCAGGAAGAGGACTGGAATGATGACCTTAATCTCTTGTTCTGCACCATTATCCTCAGAGAAAACTGCAAACTGTGTTCTTCAAAGTGTCATCTGTCAAAGAGCAAAGGCATTTGGTAGGAAAAATATGCAAAGGTCAATTCACTTCATCAGTTACATATCTTAACTTTGCTTATTAATTACATACCGAATCTCAGCACTTGGGAGGCTGAGGCAAGAGGATTGCCATGAGTTAGTTCGAAGCCAGCCTGGGCTACCCAGTGAGTTCAGGATAAGCCTGGACTACAGAGTAAGACCCAGTCTAAAAAAATTAATCAATTAATTAATAAAAAACCTCTAAGCAAAGATCTATGGCTACTTTAAATATCCAATGGGAAAACTATGAAAGTATTTATTATTAGATAAGGTCTTGCCATTTATATTTATCTTTTTAAAAAATCAAGAAAAACAAAAAACACTATTTATTAAAAAATCTAACCATCAGCTTTACCAATACATATTCTCTTGATTTTCTTCATGTTGCTCATTTTTAAATTCATAAAGCACTCATCACTGGTATGCTAAATTGTGTTTAATGTGGAATGAAAACTGCACAGCGCCAAGTTCTTTGTAATGTGAAAAGTGGCAACAAGCACCTATTAATTGGCTTACTCATTTCTAACAATAATCTCTGAAAAATTATCTATAAATCTGAAAAAGATGCATCACCATAGTCAATTTCTCATCCCCATCAGGAAATAAAAATGATAGTATATTAAACCTTTCAAAACTAAGTTCCAGGCCCAGAAAAATATTCACAATTAACAATGACTAATACCAAATCATCTAGAACGCGACCTTTAAAATATTAATATGTGATGCCTTTGAAAGTCCTCTTAATCAAAGTCAGAGTTTACTCACATAAAACCAGCATTAAGGATAAGGAGAACTTTTTTTCTTTTATCTATGTTATGCTTGGCACACCGTAGTGATCAAGTGCTTGCTTAATGAATGACCTGGGATGATTAGATGACTAGTAAGGTAAAAGTATCCAATAAACCAGAGTCTACATATAACATTCTTATAGAAAATGGGACATTAATATTTTAAAGGCTTTCTTGTATTTTTTTTAATGAAACAGTTATATTCAAACTAATCTGAAGCACATTTATACCATTCAGAATGCACAGTAAGTACTAAAGCAAATAAATTAGCCTTAGAGATATTTTTCATAGAGGTTTAGATTAAAAGAACTCCTCTCAGAAGTTACTTCTACAAAAGATTTACTCTCTTAGAGATTTACACATAATTTCCTTTCATTCCTACCTGAAAATTTCCAATTGTATCAGCTAAAAAAATGCTATGCTGTACTAAGATTTATTTTACCGAAAAAGTACAGGCACATGAACATCTGTATTTTATAAGCATCCTCACAAGATCTGAAAGTGTTATAAAACTTCAAACCAACAATAAGAGCTTTATGTGAGAAGCAAACAAGAGATAATACAGTAAGTAAACTTGTTCAAAGAGTCGGAGGGATATGTTGATGGAACTACATCAGGACTGAAAATATATTTATTTTTCTCTTTTCAATCTGAAAAACCAGATAAAGAAAGATATTTGTGGTCAGTTTGAGATTAGGACTGTATAACACTAACTGATCTGTATGGTATACTGATTTTTAAAAAAGATTCTCATGATTAACAAGTACGCTAAATGTCTTTGATTACTTTTAGAAGATGACATGTTAAACTTGAATTCTGCTCTGTTTACAGGTTCAAATTCATTAGGAGTAATATCCATGGCGAGCCGATTTTGTACATCACATTTCAGTCATCTAACAAATGACCCTCTCGCTGCTCATATATAGTAATTAGTACAATTCAACTGTAGTTAATAAAAAATTGGGTATTGCTGAATATTGACACAAATTCACTCTTTATTTTATTTACAAAGAAAATACTTTTTGCCAGACACTATGTAAATGACAAGATATAAAACAGTTCTCTTTTGAAAGAGGTATCAGTATTGTGACACAGACGACACAGAGATAACTGATACGCAAAATAATAATCCTGATGCATTAATCACCTAAAGGCCAGACTTTTACTATAATATGCTCTCTTCCTTCTTCATCGCCATGGATAATATCTTTGAATAATGCTAAGTGCTCAAAACAAAACAAAATGATCTGAGTGAGAGAATATTTGTAAAACAGACATGATGTTCAAAATATATCATGAAGGGGAAAATGCTTCTTTTATGGTCATTACTATCATCTTCCTAAATGTGAGCAAGTTAGGAATTAATGTGTAAACTTGCTCTAAACAAAATTTCCAGAAACAGTGACATTCTATTTTTTAAAAATAAGCAATTTCTTAATTTTTTATATTGTTTTCATTTTCACAATACTAAAGTGTCAGTTATTACACATTTCCTATGTACACGTGCATTTTAATCACTATATATCACCTCATTATATTCACAGAACTAGGAGACAGGTACTAAATTCCTATTTTCTACATGAAAAAGCTGAAGCTTGTGTAAATTAGGTAACTCATTCAAGGCCATGCTATATAAGGAGAATCAACTTTAATTAAATACCAATTGAGAAACAAAACTACTCATTTTACATTATAATATTTGTGAAGGATTATGCAAGGATAAACAATCTGGTATGATATTATTCCAATGTTCTTTCCACAGGGTGCAAGGTCATCTTTCCTGCCTGCACACCTTCAATGCTCAGCTCTCTTTTCAGCCTTTATGCAGTATATACTATTTTCTGTTTTTCACTGCAATTTGGATTCATGATGTTTGCTACAAAGTAATACTTTATTAATATTAGCACATACAAAATTCTAAATAAGTTATTTATTGAATTTCTGTCCCTAGCAACCATTTTACACGTACAGACACAAGTACACCAGTATATTTTAAATTGTATTAGTATGCAATGTAGGCCATCAGTACATAATTAATTGGCAGAATGCTATTCTGCTTCCTAAAGACACCTAAGTGTACATGAATTATCTTCTAGGAGACAAAGATTATTTTTTATCTATTTTGTATCCCACAATGTTCAGCATATAGGCATACAAGGTACACTAAAACTGCATGCCAATCTAGTTAGATAAACTTCACATATTTAAAAAAATCAATTGAGTATTTTTTGATCAATGAAGCACAAATGTTTCAAGAAAACCCTGGGAGTATGAAGATGCATTCAGAAAATGATCATTAGTTTTTTCTTACGTTCTTAAAACAGAGAACAGATATAATGAGTATTAGGAGTTAGTAAGTAACATTTGAACATCTTAACAGAGAAAATGAGTCCTCTAAAGCAGTTGAACTTCATAAACAATAGAATCCAATAGGAGAAAATGAGTTTTCTAAAATAGTAATACTCTTTAATAAAACACTAAAACATATGCTAAGTTATATGCTTGTTTTATGACTCTGCCCAATTTTTTCTCTTTTTTTTTAAAAAAAATTTCCCCTAAGAAAGAAATACAGTAAATTTGCTGCTAAATCAAGTCCAGTTCAACATCAGTTGTAGGCAGAATATATAAGATAAGTCATTAATAAAAAGGTTGCCTCTGCCATCTGGAAGATAACATTTAAAATATTAGAGTATGTACATTTTATAAACTAAAAGTAGAAGCAAATTCTTAAAATCACTTAACAACATTCAGAATACTGTCTAGAGGATGATACAGACTCTTTTATCATACAGTGTATTTTATTATTCACACTGGTCTCATGTTTAGTGCCAGATATATCACAAAAGCAGACAGGGATAAGTCTTCCTAACCTGTTCTATATAATTAATAAGGCACTGAAAAATCAATAATGTCTACTTATAAATAATATAAAGAACTACTGAGAATTAAGAATTATAAGCCTTTCTTTCCCTTAGCTTATGCTAATCGCAGTGATACTCAGCCACAGTAACTTAAAAAAGGCCCTGCAACCATCTCTGGTATTTTCTTTTCCTGATTTACTCTGATTATATAATTTGTAAGTCTAATATTAAAAGCCAGTAAAGAAGCTTGAGTTCTGAAATGTTACAGATGTGAAATTTGTATTCTTGTTCTGCTGCTTCACTGTGGCCTGATTTTGGCAAAGCAATCTCTCTGCAATTTTTTTATTGCTTCATTGATAAGACATAATAATAATGCCTATCCCTATACTACAAAGAATAAATAAGTTGGCAATAACTGGCAAAATTATTGAATAAAAATACAATCAAGTAACCCTAAAAGAAAATCAAACTTAACTGTGAGTGGGATGAAATTATAAGACAGAATCTATGCTTATCTAACCACTGTAATGTTGGAATTTTTGAACATAAAAATATATAAAATATTCAGCAAATAGGTTTTTAAAAATGTCAACAGATAACCAACATAAGTCATTTACATATAGACTGTCATTTTAACTCTTGATCTAATCATTGCCTTAATAAATATTTTGACAGCTTTGATAAATTACATGCAGAGAAGGGAGGAGAATCTTAGGCTATTCTTCATTTAAAAAATTATATTCTTAAGTTTAATGATTTCACTAAAACAGTCGCCATGGATTTACTACCATTTACTTTGATTCATAGTGCCAAGAAGTCTTGACACTTAAAGAATCATAAATCACAACCAAACTCAGATAACACGTAGATAAAATTACATGATTAGCATGGAACTAGATCTTTATTTCAGGTGATACAATCACTCAAATCTATATGTTAGGTATAACAGGTGAGAGAATTATCAATGATATATAATTTTATTAAATATTTTCAAGAATTTTTTTCACGGCACATAAAACTACACAGTAAAGCACACAATTTTGTAAAATGACTTTAGTTTTTAAAAAAATTATATGATAAAAGTGTATTTTTAAATGAGACTAATTTTAATACAAATTAACAATCCAAATTGCAGTTTTTATGTAATATTTAAAACTAAGTTTTGAAACTAAAATTGCCATTTAAAGTTAAGTGTCACTTATTATTTATAAATTACTGTTACAGTGGTGCTCAACAGAATAACTGTATTTCTAAAATAATTATTTAACTGAATTACTTTTGAATTACTAAAAAGATATCTTAAATATCAGGTAATTAAGGGTAGCATATGGTACTTTATTTAATTCATGGAACTTAATAAAGAACTTCCAATTCCTTTTTCATATCAGTTAAGTTACAATCTCCTTAGTAAAAGGAAGAAACTAAATAAATTGAAATACAGGTATATAGCATCCATGAGAAATTATTCCTTTTGAATTGCCTATTATCAGTTTCTATTATCACTGGTTTGGGGATAGTTTCTGCCTCTGAAAATCTAAATCACATACAATAGAATATTTTAGAGAACACTTCAACTTTTATACATCATAATATGATGTCAGAAAAATGTTCAACTTCAAATTCATAACAGATAAAACTCCACATTTTAATAGCCACGTTTAGTTTGTTTGAGCTGGTGAGCAGATGTAAATGTAATCTATACTACTATCAAACTCTAGGTCTGATAGACAGCAAGCTAATATTTATTTCTAACCGCTTTAAAAATTATTTGCAAAAACTGTACAAAAAGAATTCCATCAATGTATTATGATTTTATTTTAACAATTATTCTACACTACAATTGAAGTACATGCTCAAACAAGACACCTCAGCAGTATTTTAAAGCAGTAACCACCTAGCCAATTTCTGTATGTTCTGTAGTTTTTCTAATCCACTCTCCCTGTGGTTGAGCAAAATCGAATTGCCTCTCACATTTGCAGACAGCTCTGCGAAGGTGATAATAGAGCTGCTCCCTGCTGTCATGAGGCAGGAAATAGGAAAATGGCATATGGGGCTAGAAAGAAAGAAATAAAAAAAAAAAAGAGAGAGAAAGAAGGAAAGAACAAAAAAGAACTAAACAAGAACAAAAGAGATTTCAACAAAGAACCATAACCCAATACGCTTTGTAAGTAAATCTCTTCAGAATCATTTAACATATTTAATCATTCATCTGTGTCCTCTCTCCAAATATGTGAATGGTTGATACCAAGTCTTTGGGGCAAGTTTCCATTGTCTGAAATTTTTGGAACATACAACTCCACAATATACCTTGTGCAACATCTATAAAACAGAGTCCTTTAAATAGACAATTTAAAAACACCTTTAAAGAGACATCTTAAAAACACGCCAGCTCTAAATACATCTTGAAAATGAAGGTGGATCAATGCTTAAATATTAATAGAATGTTAATTACATGTTTTAACATTCATAATTTTATAAAATAAAAAAATTAAAAATGAACATTCTTTTGACAATAGGTGATTAAAGCAGAAACAAATCCCTAAACAGCTAAATTGCTAATAATATCAACGGACATTTATTGACTTTTTGTAAATAGCAGTTTTCTATGTAATTAAGAGTCTTGCTCAAAACATAATGTTTTTTTTTTTTTTTAATGTACAGGTAAACAGAATGTGGCAGTCAGTAGATGGCAATAAAGACAGAACAGACGCTACCTTTCCTTTTACACTCTGAATGGGATCCACAACCACTGCCACAGCTCTCTCCGACAAGGCTTCAAAGCTCTGCTGAGTGTTGATATCCACACCCGAAAGCCAACAACCAAAGCCAGGGTGACTATGATACCAACCAACAACCATCTCGGGCCTGAAACAAAGAGGGCATTCAGATGCTCAGAACAGAAAAAGTAACACACTTATGATATGAAAAGAAACAACACTCTAACAGGGTATAAATTAAGAAGAGATGAAAAACACACAGGTGTGAAAAACCACTATTAGAAACACTGAAATCGTACACCATATTATCCGGGAAACATGGAAATGAGTAGGTGTGACAAAGGAGGGCTATCATTAAGAGACTCACATTAGCAGTGGTAGATAAGGCTTTCAGTTTTTCACCTTGTTACCACACTTTCTCAGAGCCAGTTTTTACCCTTTCAGCATTCAAGTAAATATCTACTCTTTAACTCCTTAGCTCTGGGAGTAGGATTTTCCAGGCACAGAAAACATTTTTAACAATGGACACCAGGATCCACTGTTGTGAAAGGATTAAATATCAATTAAACCAGCAGTAGAACTAGGAACTCAGTCAAAAACCAATTTGCACTATTCTGCTCAGCTGCTGAGCCTTTTGCTAACATTAATTTTGAAGTTTTTTCCACAGTAGAAGAATTTGAGCAAGAGAATGACAATGATTGAGAGACTTAATAAGGGCAAAATGAAAAAAATGAAGAATATATATACAAATTTTACTTTTGCTGCCTTTAACACTCATGCATACAAACAAATGTCCAAAAAACTCAACTAATTGCAACAGTAAAATACATAAAATAATTATAAAAGTTCTTTCAGTTGCAAGTAATGAGATATAACTCCATTATGCTAAGTGGTGGGAAGCGCCAGCCCCAACTTACTAGTTTGGGACACTCAGAAGTTTAAATATGAGGGAATTTCTGATTGGCAGATTTCTTTCACTCTAGACAGGAGAGATACCACACACACAATGCAGAACCCTCATACTCATAAACTGTATCAGCTGCACATCTTGCTTGTGGAAATAATATTCATATATATTATAACTTCAAAATGTTTCTAAAGCATTTCCTATTTTTTTAAATGATTATTTAAAATATTTACCTTCCTGTTTGCTTCAACATATCCAACATTTTGGCTTGGAACACTGGATCAACTGCTTCTACACTGACACCCTAGCTCAGAAAGAAAAATTATGATTTTTATACTTTTGAAAAAAGAAAACTTTGCATTGCAATGTAAATGAAAACCGAATTCTCCCAAAACACCAAGGTAAATTATTTTAGAATAAGAATAACACTATAGGTTTTGATACTCAAGTCACTTAATTATTACACCTTGTTATGCAAATAAAGTTTCTACAACTGTCAAGTACAAAACTGCTCTTTAGTAAGGAATTAAAAGGACACTCAGGATCCATTAAGAGTTACGGCTATTACTAAGTATGTATTTATCAGAAATATCAAATAACTGAACAAACTATATGACTTTTGGTTAGAATTATCCAGGCAAGAATACTTCTTAATGCCAATTTCTGATAATTGATATGGATCACAACTATATAGTTATTACACTGAAACATTATTTTAAAAAATGTAAACAAACACCCTAAAGAAGGATAATTTACTGTCTACAAAAAAGAAATCAGAAAAAAACTCCCCAGTGGAGACCGTTTATGACGTGATATCCTAAATCTTCTACTTTGCTAGTTCAACTAAAGTAAGATTTTAACACATGCAAGTCAATTAAAAAAGGGCCCATACCATCTCATTGATATTACAGCTCTTCCCAGGCTTTCCTCTAACATCAGAAATCTAAATCTAAGTTAGCTAAACAAAGCATTTAACTAACGTAAGCATTCCTGTCCCACCAAAGCAAACAGTATATTGGATCCCAGTAAAGATCATACCCTTAAGAAACAAGATTATGCAATCTATTGCTGCATTAAGAATTTTTTATTTACTTGTTTTTTAAATAATATTTTAAAGGGTGAAGACAAAGAAGAACAGGGAGAGGAGGAAGAAAGGAGTGAGAAGAACATGCAACAGAGACATATGTCTTTAAAAAGAAGTTTGTTGATTCCTAGGGCAGAATAAAGACTTTCTAATTCTATTACAGGAAGAAAACATGAACAGCAAAGTATTCTACTTTTAAGTAAGCACTTACATGGAAGTAATGACAGTAAAGTCTAAGAATCATTTATTATAATGTACATTTACATGAGACTCATATAAGTTAATTTTATTACATGTTGCATATATTCTAGCACAATAGTCTTAAATCTAAATCTTTCATGACTATGTAGTATTTCTTTATATACAAATGAACAAAATAAATATAATGGACAACCAGATGAACAAATTCAGTACAAATTAGTTGTACCTCAACAAACTCATCCAGAGGAAAAGTTGTGTATTTTCCCATTATACTGTAGTATTCTGTAGTAGCTACTCTTATTTTAAATGCCTGTTTTATATTAACATATCACTTAAAAATGTGTTCTCTAATACATACCTTATTAAAGCGAACACACAGAAAAGATACTGAAATAGCGCACACGGCTTGACAACACCAAGGTTTTAAAGCCTAGAAACTTACAAGAATCAATACGAAGCATCGCATATCAGAGAAACACATCCATAAGCAAAGTACATTTTTTTTGAGAAAACGGGGGACAAAGTGATTTTTTTGGAGGTTAGGTAGGATAGTTATTGATTTCCTACTATTTTATTTAAATATAAATGCATCTGAGTCTACACAAGTCTAATGCACGAAACAAAAAGGCAAAACAAAACAAAATAAAAACCTCGAGAAACAGCAACTCGTTAGAAACAGGTAGAATATCTAACTTTCAAAAATGTATATAGAATATAACTGATGTAAATAAGCTGACATATTAGGCAAAAGAACTAAGATTCACTATCATTTTAAAAAGCTATTTAACATTTTAAAAGGATAAGCTTAAGAATATTTTTAAAGGACATATGTCAAAACAATGAGAATTAATGCATATACATAAAGAATCACTGAAACTTTTGAAACAATATATCCTGCTAATATGCTGCTTGTGTAGTATTTCTTTTATAATGAACAATACTACATAGGATAGCTAACTTTTACATACAGGATGTCTTCCTAAGTAAAGCTGAAGAACAAGTAAAAGGATTTGGTGGTGGCACTGTTCAGTTTTGTAGACCTTAGTTCACAGTGAATCAAACACTAATAATTTAGCTCAATACAATCTAGAAATTTGTGGCATTAGCTTTATAAGTAAGTTTTCTTATTAGAATCAGAAAACATACAATGATGAAAGTTATTCTGTATAGAAAAAGAAAAAGAAACAAATTTATTTGCAGCAGATAACCATAACAGTACTCACTGTTCCTGACTGTGGCATAGCAAAAACATCAATCACTCTGACAGTATAATCATCAACAAATTCTCCAAGCATCAAACCCATAACTTCCATTGGAACTCCAGCACGACCATGTTTTAACATCTGTAAAGAGGATGAAATGAGGACATAAAGCGCCTATCTTTGAAATGTTTAATTTGTTTTGTTCAAAAAAACCCTAATTTTATTCCAATAAAAATAAATCTATTTTATGGATGTATCTAAAATATTACTTATGTGTGAGAGAACTAAGGTGTCAAGGATTAAGATGCCAAGTATGTGAGAGCTCCAGCAACAGAGGGTACCGCCATTCACTCACTCACTACTTACTTTTAACAGTGCCAGGGAAGAGATATATACTTGTTCTGCTGTGTCCACTGCAGGAGCATCTGTAGGTGGCCCCTAAGTACAAATAAACCAATTTTTAAAAACACAGATAAAATGTATATCATGTAATATTGATTGAAGAGTTCTAGGGAAAAAAAATGAACACAACACAAATAATACAAAATAGGAAGAAAACTTTCAGCAGTGTTAATCTACTTTTGCTACAAAGTAACATCAACGTATCAATGCCATATTGCTTAACTCAGCGTGAATGTATAATGTTGCTGGACTAGATAATTAAATGCTAAATACTGAAGGATCATCACAAACATCAAATCTTACATGAGCTTCTTGATTTTTAGCTACAGGCAACGTGAAGATTAGGGGTATGGGATCACTTTGCAGATTCTTAGTTACAGTGGGAGGAAAGAGGGGAAAAGGCCTTCTAATCCATAGGTGGAAGAACTGTAAATATACCGTGGATCACCTAATGAAGCTGTCCCCCTACCCCCGCAAAACAACAAACAACTGCCTCACATATGAACTAATTGGTAAAGTCAAGGGTAGCTAACATGAAAATACTTCCAAAATCCTGGCCACTATCTTTAAAACAAATATTATTATTAATCTTATATAGGAAAAAAGATATTAAGTTTTTCCATAAAAACTCATTCATGCAAATATATAAAAGAGACTAATACTGAGTTATACAAAGCAATTTATAGTCCTTACCCTCAAGATGCCTACAATTTTGCAATCTTACGAATACGATTCTGAACAATCAATGCACATATTTCAAAACTGGGCAGAATGAGAAATTAGACTCAGCCGTGATTTATAAAGGGGCAGGTCCTGTTTTGCTTATTTTTTTCACTGACACCTCAATTATAAATTACTTCATAAACATGTTAGGTATTCAAATTATAAGTGAAATAATAAGTTCAATTCAGCAATAGAGAATAAAATTCTATCTTACAAATGGAGAAGGCTGGAGAAATAGGATAGTGGTTAGAGCACGTGCCTAGCAAGCACGAGGCCATGGATTTGATTCTCCAGCACCACAGAAGTTGTGACTGATAGTGCATACTTATAATCCTGGCACTCTGGGAGGTTGAGGCAGGAGGATGGCTATGTGTTTGAGGCCAGCCTGGGCTACATGGAGAGTTCAGGACCAGCCTGAACTACAGAGCAGGACTGTTTCTCACAAGAAAAAAAAAAAAAAAAACAAATAAGCAAGCAAGCAAACTACAAATGTCAACTCTGACTCATCTACAAGTATGACTAAAAAGCTTTAGAGGAACTTTTAAAGTAAGCATAACAAAAACTAAAACATAATATATACCTTACCAAATTACTGAAGAAAAAATTAAACATAAACACTGACAATAAAATACCAATTCAGACTCCAAGAAAAACGCCAAAACATATACTCGGTTCAAATATACCAGTTATGAAAAAACATATTTGGGATTAAGTCTCCTGTTGAAAGGATATGAAAATGGGTTTCAAATGAAAACTCAGACATATGCTGCTTAAAAATAATAAAAACAGAAATTTAAGATATATAGCACTCAATGAGACAGAGAATGAGTACCTAATTTTTACAAAATGCTTGGGACTAGAAGTATCTCAGATTTCAGTTTTTTAGATTTTGAATATTTGCATAGACTTTACCAGTTCATTATCTCTGATGAGAAAATCCAAAATCCAAAACGTGAAATTTCTGAATGCTACAGCAGCTTGGATTTTGAAACACTGAAGATTTGTGGACTACGACGCTCAACCTGTGCCTATATTTCTTAAGCTCTGAAGGCCACAATAGTCCACTGTTGTTCCTTTCTTCAGGGATGTACTGTACACACAGTATTTCCAAGCATTAAATCACCATTGTATTTTTGGGAATTGTTAGATTTAATAGTTTTTATCTTCAGGTTTTGTTTCTTTTTAAAAGTGAGATTGGCTTGGTCTTTTCTTTTTTTCCTGCTAAGTCTGACAGGTTTTGATATTATTATGGTAGATTTATGAAATACAAAGGTAAATCTTGCAAGTGTTAAATTTTCTATGTCCTAACAATACGTATAAACCCACAAAATTACCTATGTCTTTAAAATTTGAAATAGTTTATTATTAAACATTGGGCTCTGAAGCTGTTATTGAAACTGCTATAACTTTTTTGTGTTACTAATAAATTCAGGTTCAGGCTATCTTTATCTTGAAACTAAATGGAATATTATTGTTCTTTAAAAATTTTTCATTTCATTTATATTTCAAAATTATCACAAAATTAAACAAATCCTATCTTCACTTCTTATTTAATTCTGGAAACATTTAAAAATAAATTTGCTTAACAGCTATATAGTTCTTAGGGGCTTGAGGAATGGCACAGTGATCAAAACATTTGCCTAGCAAGCACAAGGCCCTGGGTTCAACTCTCAAGCAACACATAAAGTTGGGCATGGTGGCACAGGTCTGTAATCCCAGCACTCGGGAGGTTGAGGCAGTAAGATTGCTGTGAGTCCAAGGCTAACCTGGGCTATATAGTGAGTTCAGGACTAGTCTGGGCTACAGAGAGACTGGGTCTCAAAAAAAAAAAAAAAAAAAAAGGGAAGGGATATATATTTTCTGAATCTAGTAAATGTATATCCAGATCAGGGCAAAGAAATGTATTATAGGTACAAACCCAATGGAAAAAATAAAAGAATTAAAATTGGTAGAACAATCTAAGATTTATTTATGTTGAAAAAAGTTAAAAAGCAAAGCAAAACACCTTAAAATTGTCACATTATGACAAATTGATATGAAATACAATCATCAAATATTAAACCCTAATGAAAACATGGACAAATAATACACACAGACTAATTATATAAGAAATACATGAAGAAATAAATATGAGAAATGTTCAACCTCCATATTTGACCTTTATAATTAAAGAAATACCAATTAACACATTAAAATATTGTTTTGTTTTGTTTTTTTACCCTCTACCAAACAAGCTTTACAATGCCCAGTTATGGAAAGACCATAATAAAAGAGACACTCAGCATAGTTGGTGGGAACGTGAATTGGAAAAACCTATCAAAAGCAACCAAACAATGCATATGAAGAGCCTTTCAACTGCAGAAACTTTGTGACCTAGAAATTATTTGAACAAAGAAGCAGAGATATTTGCAGGAATCAGAATATTCACAAAAAAATGTGGTGGTTTGGATCTGGAGTGTCCTTGAAAAGCCTCATGTTCCTATCGATATGGTGAAGGGTTGGAAGTGGGCCTGGCTAGAAGAGGCAGGTGTTTGGAGCTAGACCTTAAGGGACATGTGCTGCCTCTCCTCCGAGTCTCCCCCTGTACAACCATGCTATAAAAACCTCCGCTGTTGGAGTTCTGGCTCTGGCCCTGCCCTCACTCCAGAGTCACCCTTGAATGGACTGAGACATTCTGAAACTGTATACTACAATAAATCTTCCCAAGTTGTGGATGTTGTGTATTGAGTCACTGCGATGCATAAGTAACTAAGATAACAATTATTTTAATAATGTAAATAAACCTAAGAAATTAACTTATAATTAAAAACTGAAAGAATATTGTTGAAAACCACTTTCTCTAATGGTCCAAACTACCTTAAACAGCAATATAACCCTAAGTTAAAAATTCTGCTGCTATACTGCTATAACTTAAAATGTTAAAAAAAAAAAAACTCTTATAAATTAAAAAGATAGTGGCAAGGTTGTGGTGGAAAAGGGGCTTGGAACTCTGGACACTGTTCACTGGAATGTAAACTGGTACAGTCTATATAAAAAGTATGAAAGTGTATCAAAATTCAAACAAAATTTACCATATGACTTAGCATTTTCTCTTCTGGGTATCATATCCAAAGAAAATTAAATCAGCATGACAAAAGGGATGTCTGAATTCTTATATTTACTGAAGTATTACTCAAAATAGCTAACACAAGGAAACAAGCTAAGTATTTGTTGATAGATGAAAGGTTAAAATACAGTATTTATCTACATTGCAGTAATATTCAGCCACTGAAAAGGAAGAAAATCCTCTTATTTGCAACAACACTGATGATCCTTCACGACATTATGCTAAGTGAAATACAGAGAAAATGTGGTCTTACCCATATGTGCAATCTTAAAACGTTACATTTGGGACTAGAGGAATGGTTTGGAGGTTAAAGTGTTTGCTTAGCAAGTGCTAAGTCAAGTGCTAAGTATCCAAGTTCAGTTCCCCAATACCACATAAGCTGGACATGGTGATGCATGCCTGTAAGCCTAGCACTTGGGAGGCTGAAGCAGGTGGACTGCCCATGGGACCACCCTGGGGTACGGTGGGACCCTGTCTCAAAAATAAAAATAAAATTCACAGAAACAGAACAGACTCAAACTTCCCAGGAATAGAAAGGTGAGCAAAAGGAGATGTAAGTCAAACTTCCAGTTATAAGATGAACAAGTCCAAGAGATGTAACATACAGGATATGGAGATGATACACATAAACTAATTTCATTGTGGTAATCATTTCACAAATTATACACAGCAAATCATCATACTGTACACTGTAAGATCATACAATGTTATGATAGGCACGAAGCATGCACCTGTGGGAGGCCAAGGCAGGAGGATTACAAGTTTGAGCCCAGCCTGGGCAATTCAGTGATTTAGCAAAGCCAAGTCTCAAAAATAAAAATTAAAAAAGGGGTGGGACGTAGTTCAGTGCAAAGTTCCTACACTGAATCTTCATTTCCCACCTCCCCACATCCCTTACAGCTTTATGTGTCAAAATACCTCGTAAAGCTGGGAACAAAAAAGGAATATAGCTGTCATGTATGTTCCCAGGAAGCACAAGGGACAGCTACTTCTCCTTTCTTTTTTAGCTTAAATGCTTAACCAATGCAAAGTACTCTACAGCACTCAAAGATGCAGCCTTTTTTGGGACCATTCGTGAACGAAAATAAGGGATTCCACTTTCAGAAAGTCCTTTTACTCTCGAAAACTGATTTACCTCAAATAGGAACATGACTTAAAAATCACAATACAGAAAATGCTTAAAAGAATTTGATAAAATTTGGAAAAGAAAAAAATGCAAGGTACAAAGCAGCTCTCTTACCTGGGATGTCAGAAAACAAAAGTATAGACGAGAAGTTCTCAACGGGCATTCCCTAAACTAGTCCTATCTTCATTACTTGGGAACTTGTTGGATATGCATAACCAAAGTACCAAAGAAGCTCTCCCACTGATTCTGATGCTTACTGAAATATGAGACCACTGTTTTGCAATGAGCCAATGCAAAGAAGCAGTGGGGACATTAGATGGGTACTTCATGTAAGAAAAATATCAGCCCAATGATCTAAAGAAAAGTTAAGTTAATCAAACATTGTTGTTCAGATTGGAAAAAATGTTAAAAAAAGAGTTCAAACATGTGACAACTGATTAAATCAAAAGATGTTTTTGAGTTCCCTCCTCACTATCAGTCATCAGACTGTCTCCCAAGGAAGAAATCTTAAATTTGATGTTTTAAAAAAATCAAACTCATCCACATTTCTCCACAAATTAACCTGCCCAACTTACTGTAATTCAAACCTTAAATCTCAAACTATATATCTATGCAAATAGATATATAGTTTGTTGACTCTCTTGGTTGATCTTCATATTCAGTACATCAACAAGCTTTATTAATTCATTACTGTCTTCAGAATGGCCAAGGTTTTTAAAATATTCATTTTCAAAACAGGCGTTTTGAGAATATACTATCCTGAGTTTACTTCTAGTCAAGTAAATTAAAAATATACTAGGTATCCACCCAACACTCCAAGTTCATGGTATATGCCAGAATATTAAGGGGCTCTAAGTAAAATCCTATGGTGGAAACACACCCATTTATCACTATTTAACCTGAAGTTTTCCAAGCTACTCCCTGGATCACAAAGTCCTATTATTAAATATATGGAATTTCTGTCTCAGGTGCTTAAAAAAAATCTATTCATCAAATGTGTGACCAAGTTACAAATAATACTTAAGGATTTACATTAGCAATGTAGTTGAACAAAGGCTTCAAGAAACTTGTGAGTCAGATTAAACTGTACACGGGCTAGATCCAAGACTGGAAAGTATCATCAAAAGGACTAAGCTGCAATCTCTGGCTAGTAGCAGTATGTTCTCTCCACGAGGCATACATTTCACTTTCAGATGTCCGAATCCACTTTCATTCTGAGAACTTTTTCCTTTCCTTTGCTTAAAATTTCAGAATCCTCTACCACCTAGAACCACTTCCAATTAAAGTAAATGGAAAGAGAATCTTGGATAGCTTTCCCACTTAAAAGAAGTTTATACACCTACTAACAACAGAGAAAATCTATATAGGTGCAACAGGCCACACAGAGCAAAATGGAGTGCAGCATGGTACATGTAACACAGCGTACATGCTAATAAGAAAGCAATAACAACTTTTAAAAAGCCTTTTAAATCAGTATCTAGTGCAGAAAATTTAAGTCACTTTGAATCTGGAATTTTTGAAAATCACAGGATACAAATGATAAAAAAAAACAAGGCAAGAATAGTCTTCAAATATTACCTGATCAAAAATTAATCACTTATTATAGACAGAATGACTTGAATATTACTCCAATATATTTTAAAGAACTGAATATACAAGAAAAACTATATACCTATAGAAAAAACTATATATTATAGAAACTCTATATTATAAAAAAATCTCAAAATACACAACTATATATTATAGAAAAATCTCAGAGGAAGAACTGTCAAGTTATTTCATGTATTATTACATGGTAAATAAAACTACTAATGTATAGTTCAATTTTAAATATTAAATAACTTTAAAAAAAGAAGTATGAGTCAGGAGACATAGTGAGGAGAAATTAACTCATATGTGAGATAAGTCACACATGTCCCACTATAAAACTTTAAAAAATCCTTACTAAATACAGAAAGTGAATCATTTCATCTTCTATTTACTGAGACCTTACCATGTTTAAAAACTAAAATAAACTGAAGGTAAAATGGTAAGACTCAAATAAAAATCTAGCCCCCAATATTTCTGAATTTTAAAACTTGGCTAAGGCTGTTAATATTATAAAAAGTAGTAAAAAAGAAGTGTCTTCTTTCTGGTACTTAATCAGCAGCATAGCATACAATTATCAGCTTCTATACTGTGTAAACTATTTAAGTTAACTCCATTCACCTTCTAATAACTATTTTACCACTATGATAAATAAGAACAGAAAATCACTTTTTAGAGATTTTATATGATAAATTGAAACTCAAAGTCCTTCAATAACAGCTACGAAATAACTTGAAACACTATACACATCACTATAAAATAAAAACATGTCACTGGCAACAGATAAGTAAAGTAAGAAACATCTTGATGTTCTCCAATTTCATATTCTTGTTAAAATTTAAAGGAATGATACAATTTGAAAATTGGAATGTTTTTAGTATTTCTATAAAAACCATAAAATCTACATAACTCTCACAAAAAAACCTAAAATAGTTGCTTTGGTATCATTTACATAAAATAATTTTGTTTTTCTGTTTTTTTGAAAGGAGAGAAAATCCAATTTAATCGTAACACTCTAGAATGGTGAGGCAAGAGGATAGCAAGTCTGAGTTCATCCTGGGCAACCTGGCAAGACCCCGTATCAAAATGAGAAAAAAATGGTCTGGGGATGTAGTTTATACACAACTGTAGGGTAAACAGGCAGGCCAGAGGCACAAACAGAGTAACCAGGCTTTGTGCAGACATGCAAATCTACAAATAGTGATGTAAAACTAAATGTACTCAAGGAAAGCACCGAATTTACCTTTATACCCAGTTCTGAAGTGTGACTAAGTAAAACAAAAGTTAGCATCTAAAAATTTTGAGTGCAGTTAAATTAAAAGAGACATGTGTTTTGTTTTCTTTTTACTCCACGCAGAAGGTTAAAATCTGATCCAGCATAAAAAGCTGTGACCTTTACTTGGGCAGCCCTTGTTGATTAAGTGCAAAAAACCCCCTGCCATTATAGCAGCATAAAAACTAATGCCTCAAAGTGTTATCTACTCAGGCCTTTTAACAAATTTGTTAACACTATTAGTTATATTACTCCACCTTTCTCTTAGTGTGAACTGGTATCAATTATTTAGCCAGTTTTATTATGTTATTAAAATACCTGCTGATTAAACATGAACCAAAGTGTCACTTGAAAGATATGTAAAATAAAGAGTATCAGTGAATTGTAATACCCTCAAAATACCTAAAAATATAAAGTATTCTTGGGAAATAGCATTCAAAATTTGTAAACAAAGTTGTTATAACCTTAACATATCACGTAAGATTTATTTTTATAATGGTAGTCTAAAGGTGTATATTTGATCTTACATTTTAGAATTATTTTTAATAGTCTGATAAAATGTGTGCTTTTTAACAGAGTAAATACACTTTATTAACAAAATAAAGGTGATTATATTTTAAGAACAAAATAAAGCCTAAAATAATGTTGAATAGTCAAGAGAAAAAAATTAATTTTGATATTCAATATAATACCAAATTCTATCATAAAACTAAAAAATCCGATGAAGCCACATTACTAGTTTCCTTAAATTAAGTGAATTAAAACATACTCAAATAACTACCACTGCATTGTTTATCTCTTACTCAGCAAGGTAAGAAACAGCCTTTTAATACTTTAATTTTGTGAGTATTAAACAACTAGTGTGAAAAACAAGCTGCATGTAAACTACTTCTACTGCCTGGCTTCAATGCCTAGCTGAGGCAGCCTGCATGGGAGGTGTTAATTGGCAACAGGACTGCAAGTCAGAAGCATGGTACCCATCTCCTAACCCAGCAAGGCTAGGTCATTACAGTGGAAATGAATTCTTTCATGTCGACTTAACCCTTTCAGTGCATGATTTCAACTGTTTTTGCTCAATTAATTAAAAAAAACTTGTTACTCTTTTAGAGTTAAAAAAAAAGTGTTCCAAAAATAAATAAATGAATAAAAAATCATTTGGCTGACAGTTCCAATGACCATATTATTCAGAAGAGAGGAACACAGGAAGTTAATTGCAATGTAATACTGCAACACTCCTCTGAAAAACACATAAACTATTGTATTTGCTTATATTAACACTGAAAAGACGATTTAGAATATTGTGTTTAAAAACACTCAGAACCATTTAGTCATACATAATTCTGATTTACATTTAGGCTGAAGGATCCAACAAGTGTAACATTAATCATCTTAATGGTGGGGTACAATAGTAATTTTTTATTCTTATGTCACCCATCAAAGAATCCCCAATATACAATATTTTGAAATGTATGAGTTAATACACCTTTCTAATTATGTTTCATTATTCTGATAAGGTGTGCAGTCAGAGCATATCCTGATGACTGATTGCCAAAAATGCCAAAATTCCTTTTATGGCATGATCTTAGGCTTCCAGATGGCACATTAATTCTTAAAAAAAAAAAAAAGGACAAAAAGAAGGAAAAAAATAATGGAAATGTCAAAATAATGATGAACTGCTTTCAAATGCTACATTATAAATACTAATATTCTAATATATTTTAATAATTATAGACATTAAAAATAAAAACAATGTTAAAAGCTTTATAAAAATAACATTTAAAAATACTAATATTCACACACATTTTATTAATTACAGGAATTTAAGTGAAAACTCAATCTTTATAATTAAAAATTAACATACATATGCTGCATATTTCATCTGAGTAATCTTCAAAAAGTACTGACTTTAATAAAAAATTCACAACATTAAAGAACTAAATGTCAAAACCTAATATACCTAATAGTATGTACTTGTGGTAAGTCAATAATCATAAACATGATAGGAGATATAAATCTTACCACCCACTGTTGAACTCTAACCGGGCTCCTAATTATTACTAATAATATGATTATTCATTAGATATTTGACCAGTAAAGGCCGAGATAATAGTAGAAAATACAATGGCTCAAGGAGGTAAAAATAACAAAAATTATCTATATTCTTAAATCATACTCTTATTATATCCTTCCTAATTCACCCATCTCCTTCCCAAGCCCTTCAATTTGACAAACTCAGGTCTTGTCTCTCTGAAAACATTTTTTTCTCTGGGTATGCAGAACTTTACAATAAATTAGTGGCTGTCCTGGAGCCAATACTTTGAGAATATAAAAATTTCAATGGGGAACAAGCAGTAGGATGAAACAATGGAATAGCAAAAGAGATGGGGAGATGACACCATTACCTCATTGTAAGATACCCGATCAAAACAACATAAGGGCTGATGATCTAGTGTGCAATGCCCACTGGTGACAATTCTTTTAAGACTACCCCTGATAATCACTTTAGAACAATTTTCACCTACTTAAAAATGTGTGCACATTTGTGTGAAGTATGCTACAAGTACTGATCACTTTAATACATCTCTGAAATCTGTCTCATCAGAACAAAGACTAACTGTCCTCCATTTTTGGGTGACTATCACTCTCTTCTACTGTGGTAAGAAAGGGGCAAGAACAATTGTTGGACAATTTTTGTTTTAAAGTAGTATTATTTGCAAAAGGTCAGTCAAAATGTCAGAAACCAGAAGATAACCACAAATATTTAGGAGTAACAAAGATACTGCTTTATATAACTAGAAAAAGGGGCTCACAATCAAGCAGAACCTTGAATGTACTACAAGAGAACATTAAACTATTAGAACTGCTTCATAATAGCATAATAGACTACTGTCAAAGGTTTATTTTTTTCTTCCTGAGACAGGGTCTTGCTCTTTAGCCCAGGCTGGTCCTGAACTCACTGTGGAGCCCAGGCTCGCCTTGGAATCGTGGCAATACTCCTGCCTCGGCCTCTTAAGTGCTGGGATTACTAGTGTTGAATGACAAGCTTGCGCTACCATGCCCCGCTTACATGGTGCTGGGAAATCGAACTTGGGTACTTAGCGCTTGACTTAGTGCTTGCTAGGCAAGCACTTTAATCACTGAGCCATTCCTACAGCCCCCTCAAAGTTTTTATTGTCACCAGTGGTTCCAGCCCTTTTAAAAATATTATTTAAGGATAATACTTTGAATTTACTTATTAAAAATGACAAAACATGTAAAAATGTAAGTCACAAACGAACTGGTCATTTGGGAAAGGACTCATACTTCATTAATTAGCTTATCTACTAAAATTATTCCATGCAAAGCCATGTACAGTTTGGTACACACACACACACACACACAAACACAAATGTATACATACACAGAGATGAACACATATTTTACTTATTCATTCAGTAATCACAAACCTAAGAGCTTATATGCCTTACATTGATTATCTAAAGGTAGGCAGTTCTCCGCTCTGTTTCCAGAAGATGTACAAAGTAGAAGGTAGTCAATAAACAGTAAAACCATAATTGCCACATAGTAGATTGGGTATAAAAATAGAGATTTATACAAGAGAACAGAGAATTCATAACAATCTATTTGACATAATCTTTCCCTATGGTAAGAAATGAAAAATATGTAGCCCTTTCCAACTAAAAAAAAAGAGTAGCGCACAGCAGCATAAGGTATTTCAAGAAAACAACACATTGAAAGGTACAGGCATGAAAAAGCAATTATCCTATACAATAACATTCAAAGATTTCCAAACAATAAGATAAGCTGAATAAAGCATGGATATGAGAACTCAAACATGAGCTAATACTGCTTCAGTATTAATGAGTGCTTTTTCTGAAAGTGTTGTTTTTTTGTTTGCTCTGTATGAAAGTATCATTTTAAAAATAAGTTATTATTATTATTATTACTCTTTTGGGATGTACTGGGATGGAACCCTGGGCCTTTACACTGAACTACGTCCCTAGCCACTTATTTAAATTTTGAGACTAGAATCTCACTAAATTGCTAAGTTGCCTATGATGGGCTTTAACTTTGATCCTTTTGTTTCAGCCATCCAGAGTGCTGGGATTACAGGTTTCCCCCACTGGGCCCAACTTAAAAGGTCACCTTTAAAACTAGAATTTAGATCTTATCTGTACTTTTGGACTTATGAAAAATACCTAGTGCTTAAGAATATAAATCATTTTGGAGTTCTCTGACAGGCCTGAAAGAAACGTCAAGTTACAATATTTGAAGGATAAGATGTGTTTTTCCACATAAAGTATTACATCGTAGAAGTAATGCGATTTATTGACACAAAGTGTCTCTCAAGTTTATAGAATGTGTATCACTATTATTTCTGACAATCATCATAAATCTGGGTTTTTCTCTTTAACATACAGTTCTTCAAACAAAATTCTGTTTCAATAAATATTATAAAAAGCTGATTATTAGACATCCAAGCAATGGGTACCACTAGATGAGAAGACACAAGAGTTCAAGGCTGGGATTAAATGGACCACTGATCAAGAGAGATGAAGGTTAAGTGGATGCTACATGATCAGTTGTTAGAGCCACTAAACAGCCATCAAAACTGGGCACTAGAGGTGTTCACAGAATGCTAAGGTTACCTTGCCCATTTGCATGTATCTTGCTTTATATTTTTAAATATATATTTATTTTTCAAATTTATCCCACCTAGTGAAAGAAGAAGAAGATAAAGGAACAATATATTTTTTTTTAAAAGAGAACACTATAAAGATAAGAGGCAGTCAAAACACATGGATAAATGTGAGCACGGATATCATAGGACCTAACAAACCTGTGTGACAGAAACTATATGACAATAGGCCCTAGGTATCTGATGAACAAATTAGATGTGATCCTGGCCCTTAAAATGCAGTGTAGGAGGCAGACAATACAAGAGTAAACATAAAAGTGAGTATCTAATATGGGTTTGTGCCAAAATAATAGAAAAGAAAATAAGCTTTGAGGCTATAATAAAAACAAGGTCCAATTTTCAAAGAACCTTTCCAGAAAGCAAGTAAACAAGATGGAAACCAGAGGTTATTAATACTGTACATACCTTAAAGTTTCACATAGTTTAAATTTAAATTCAGATACCTACCCTCACTCTCAGAAATTCTGACTTAATAAGCCTAAAGCGAGACTCTAGTATATGTTCCTCCTTTCTTAACTCTCCGAGTGATTCCTAAGGTACAGCAAAGATTGAGGACCCCTTGATATAAACTTTTAAAACAAAGGATTTAATTACTGCAAGGTTCATGAAGTAACTGGAGTAAGTTTGCCCAACAAGATGGCTTGAAATTTCAAAGATCCAAAGTCAACTGTTAAAAGGCATCAGTCTACATTACTAAAGTTTTATTATAATTTCAACTAAGTGAGATACAGAGGGCATAAAGTGTCACAGAAGTATGAAATAGGAGAGCTTAGTCAAACTTGGAGACATCATATGTGGTAATTTTTGCTATCAAATACTACTGATCCCTCTCTTTTTTTTGAAAGTATCTAATGACTTTATTATAAAACAGCATTTATTGATCACTTTTCTAAAAAACATAGATAAGAGAACAGACAAAGTAATGCCAGAACTCACTAGCTCTTGCAGGACAGGAAGGTCGACAACAGAATAGCATTTTCCTGATCCCTTTAAGTTGGGTGTGAATATGTTACTTGCTGTAGCAAGTGAAAAAGTGAAGGCTTTTTAAAAGAGCCACTGTTCAGTGATAGTTCCAATAGTCCCATAAGTAATGGGGATAGTACAGAATAGAATACTCAATTGACCCATGACAGATGTGCATGAGTGAAAAGGAGAGAAAGGTGCCCTTAAGCCACTGAGATTTAGTAGTTATTCCTAAAGCATGGCCCAGCCTTCCTGACAAACAAACCATAAAAGACTTGGGTGGGGTTGGGAAGAGAAGGATCACTTAAGCAGTCTGGAAAGTAGTAAACTCATTAAACAAATAATGGAAGTAAAAGAAACTTCTTCAAAGAGATTATCTTATGCAAAATCCTACAGTGGATGCTTAGAATGGCATAGGACATGCAGAGAACCACAAACATTGTAGTATGATATGGCTAGTTTAGAATATGAGGAGGCTGGAGCAGGAGATAAGGCCTGGAGATAAATAATGAAGGATCAAAAATCTATGGAGCAAATGCATGAAAGTGGCCCAAGTGCGGTTCCTCAAAGGCATACTAATCCATGACTTTCTTTCTACTCTAGCATATCTAATTGACAGATCATTTCTCACCTTCACAATGGTATCTTAGAAAACTCCCAAATGATTCTGATCACAC
This sequence comes from Ctenodactylus gundi, assembly GCA_004027205.1. NCBI lineage: Eukaryota > Metazoa > Chordata > Mammalia > Rodentia > Ctenodactylidae > Ctenodactylus > Ctenodactylus gundi. The sequence goes on along the minus strand of PVKB01000055.1, from coordinate 134,433 downwards.
CCTTTTAGGAGAGAGGAGTCCTATCCTATCTCTATATACTTTCCTATCACTACACTCTGGCTTCAAGCCTGTAACTTTTAACAGTGAAGATTACTGAGGCATTATTAAGGCTGTTCATTTTAGAAAGGACTCACATATCTAATAGTGAAAAAAAATTTTCTAATGGAGACTGGTGGCAAAACAAATACCGGTAAGATCACAAAAAGGTCTGAATTAAGCAAAGGCAATGATATCAGAAAAGAAACAAATTCAAGATGATTTTAGGAAACAGATGTCTTCCTACAATACTTGGTGACTAATAATGTGTGGGAAAAGTATAATATAGATGTAGGTTCTGTCTTGGGCAACAAGTTAATTATAAAAACAGAGGAATTACTTTCAAATCATACCCCAATTCACCACCATCTGACTATTTTGTTATCCTATCTGCAAAGTAGCCACTCTGGTGATTAACTGTAAACATACTGATTTGGACATAAAATTCATCAAACCTCATTTAAACTAATTTTGCTTTTACTCTTGCTGGAAATTAGCTAAGACCTCCTTTCCTTCCCTGATTGACTAGACTAATCAAGATCTGACATTACAACATTAGAAGTTAACACATCTGTAATAACATTCTATCTAGCCTGAAAATAGCTTGTTAGACTTTCCCCAAAGAACAATTTAATTTTGTCAAAAAAATTGTGGTAGTTACCCCTTCACAATTAATCATCCTAACATCTAGTCTTATTTGGAAAGTTCTATGCCATTCAAATAAGATTGCCAGATAAAATACATGACATTGAATTAAATTTGAATTTCAGACAAATAGATTTTTAATGCAATATTTGGAACATGCTCATATGAATAATTATTTATGTATTTAAGATTCAAGTTTAACTGGGCATCCACTATTTTTATTTGCCAAATCTAGCAACCTTATCACCACGTAACTATAGATACTTTCTATTATAAAATCCCCTCCCAATTTAGGAGCAACTTCTTTATATTCTTATGCACACCAACAACTTTTTCAAAATCTGTTACTTCATCTTAAATAAGTAGTATCTTTGAAACTAAAATACCCTCACCATGAAAACATAATTCCTTCTCATGGAAACACAAATTAAATTTAGATCTTATTGATACATTTTCATTCTTATTACCTATAAATCGGTATCTACTTTGAAATATCTTCCCTCTCCAAAAGCTAAAACAATTTTCACTGATAAATACATCTTTTACCTTACGCAAGAAAATTTCCCGTTCAGAGTACATTGTACATACAGTCCTGCAGTTCTCTAACTCCCCTCAGGGACGCTGCCCTGCACCTGGCCTGCCTGGCACTGGACTCCTGCATTCCCAGCAGCCTACCCCAGCTGTTTTATGTGGTGCCATACACTTTTCTCACCCTCTCAGTAATTCTCCATTAAACCATACACAGCATGAAGGCTTAGCATTCTCCTATTGTAACTTCCAGAAGTATCTTGCAAGTGCTCTGCATACTACTACTGTTAACTGATAGAAAAACAATCAAAATCAAAAAGGTTAAAGGCTACCATGTAACTGAAAGAACTCCACACTAGGAAAAATTACCAGAGATACTGTAAAAAAGATTCTTAACTCTTCAATAAACAACTCTTCAATCTCTTTTTAAGTAGATTAGCTTTAGCTTTTACTTTTGACTGTTTCAGCCTTAAACATGCCAAGCAGGCAGTCTACTGCTTCTGTATAAGCCAGGTCTACATGAAAATATCAAAGGCATCCTTTGCTTGTGTGGTTTCCACTTAGAACTCGAGATTCTATCCTCTCAGAAGGGCAAGTATTTATATCCAAGAGAAAATAAATGACTGGAAAGAGAAAAAGCCAAAAGCAAACCAACTAGGCAGCAGACTGAGAAGAAGGGTCATTTTCCTAAAAGATTCATCTTTCTTAGGCCTAAGAGTAGAAAAACTACCTTTGGAAAAAAAAAGAGCCAATGAAGCAGGTGAGCAGTAGAGGAAAACAAACTAAGATAACTAACCACAGAGTGATAACAGATATTTTTCTAAGTAGTGCTATTTACTCTATTACTTTTAAAATCTATTATGAAAACTAACAAATACAAAAAACTAATAATAAATTCACCACCCAACTTATGAAATGAACTATCAGTAAAGCACCTGGACCCAAGTACTGATGACTTTTCCCTTGATTGACAACATCCTTAATCCAAACCCCCTCCTGTACCTATGACTCTAATTTTGGTGATTATCATACACTTCTTTGTTTTTTTACTATATAATTATATGCAGGCAACATAAAATATAGTATTAATTTGCTAACTTGTGTTTTAAATCATTGATATAAAATGTATTTCTTCCACTTCATTTTTCTTTCAGTGTCAGTATGATTTAACCATGCTGATACATGAAGTTCATCCATTCATTTTCTCTACAAAATTCTACTGTTAAGAAATGACACACATTCTCCTACTGATTGACATGTAGGTCGTTTTCAATTTTTTTGATATTATAAACTAGAAATAAGGAAAGATAGCTTATAGGCAAATCATCTGATTAGTCTTTTAAAATTAAAGTTTACTGGCGCACAGACAGGCCCACTCATTCTTGTATTATGACTGTTTTAGAACTTTAATGAATGGCAAAGAACTGAGGACTTCCCATTGTGAGATCACGTTTCACTAGTTTAAAATATTACTTGGCTCTTTAAGAAAAAAACTAATAAACCTTGTTATAAACAATGCTGTTATTAATGTTCTAGCACCCATGCAGGAGAAACTCTTTAGGGAATTAGGAAAAGATCTGCTTGGTGATTTTTATTGTTACAAGATTCTGCCAAAATGTTTTCCAAGGTGGTTGTACACTACTACTGGCTTATATATGCTTAACAATCACATTACTTCTCTGTTTTTATTTTTTTTTCCCTTTTATATTTTATCAATGCATGTTAATGTTACATAACAGTGGTGTTTCACGAAGCTGGTACATGCATTTAATATATCTGGATCAATTTCAAGCCCATTATTGTCCTCTCCAATTTCTCTTCTTTCCCCACCTGAGGAAATCTACTTTCTGGTTTCCTGGCTTTTTCCCTTTATTTTATTTATTTATTTGTTTGTTTTATAGTGTTCCCCAGTAAGAACAAACATGTGAAATTTAACCTTTTAAGCCTGTCTAATTTCACGTAACATAATGGTTTCTAGTTCCATCTATTTCCCTGAAAATGATACATGATTTCATTCTTTTTGTTTTTTGCCCTCTTTAAAAAATGGGTCACTTTTTCATGCTGATTTACAGAAGCTTGTTATATATATAATTAAGGACAACTAATGCTTTGTTAATTATATGTTAGATGCTCTTTCCAATTGGTGGGTCATTGTTTTACTTTTTACATTTCTTCATGTCTCAGTTGCACCTGAAAAATGAAGATTATATAACAATAATCCAAAGATAGAGTTCTAAAGTTCACAAAACTTAAATACTTAAAATATTTAGCTTTTTTTTTGAGACAGGGTCTAGCTCTGTAGCTTTGACTGGTCCTGAACTCACTATATATTTCAAGCTGCCTTGGTTTCACAGCAATCTTCCTGTCTCAGCCTCCCAAGTGCTGGGATTACAGGCAAGTGCCATTACACCTGGCTTTATGTGGTACTGGGTAACTGAATGCAGGTCCTTTTGCTTGCTAGGTAAGCTCTTCAACTGCTGTGTCACTCCTCCAGCCCCAGATACTTAGAATTCTAAAAATGCCTGGCATGTAGTAGTAAGTGCTCCAAAAGTGTGAACTATGTAATTTTTTGGTATGTTCAGAGAATGAAAACTTCAAACATTAAAGTAAATAAATCAGTCTGTGCCTTTATGATTCAAACTATCATAAAAATTCTGTCTAAAATATCCAATTTCAAGTACACACAAAACAATATAGGTTGCTAGCTCACTGTATTAATTACTATCTCTGAATGTTAAGGGAAAAAACATTTCCTATAAATGTTTTCAATTAACTATTCAACTGGAGCAAATTTTAAAATCTAATCATATTTACAAAATTATTCTCTCTAAAGTCAAACCTGAAAACTCCATCACAACCTCTACATCAACAATTTCTCCCATTAAACACTAGGTAAAAGGGAAAAATGCTTAAATCCAAGACAGTAACAGTGACTAAATTTTAATTCCTATTTGAAACTAATTAAAAATGGATATAACTATGTGAAATAATAGTTTGCATGATAATGTGATCAGGCAACAAAGGACAGTGATCTCTGAGAAATAGAAAACAACTGATGCGGCAACAACTACTACACTAGCTTACTGTCACAAGACAATTTCCAGGCTGAGTTGTAGTGAAGAGGAACCCAAGTAGAGCAGACTAAGTTGAGACAGAGCTGAGACTGTAACAGCAAAACAGCCGAAACTATCAGATGTAGTACCAAGAGAAAATAGCTACAAATGGAAAAAACAAACTCCCTAGAGATCTCCAGAATTTGAATCTTCAGCTAAATACTAATCATTGCATATGTGTAAGGAAACTACCAAAATCTGGGAGTAACCAAAAAGATTACAGGATGGAGTACTCCCACCACCAATCAGGAAACTGTGTCTGTTCCCAACACCAAACAGGAAAATTTAAACCAGCGAAAGGTACTGATCAGAATAAACAGAAAAATATTGCTTTAACAGTAAAAAATAATGAGCTCTAGATAAAGCACTGCAACAGACATAGTCAACAAATAGTAAAACTGAAACTAGAATGACGCAGGTTCCAAGCAACAAAACTTCATCCCATAATAACAAGAATATTTGTAAGAATAAAAAATAACCAGCATACAAGGTGGAATTCATAATGTTACACATCTAGAAAAAATTACTAATTATTTTAAGAGGAAAGAAAATATGATACAAAGTGAGAAGATAAAGCAATCAATGTGTTGTGAGAGGTCAGGGCCAGGGAAATTAATTGACATAGAGGGATCAAGGCAGGACCTCTCCATGCTTCTGGCACTCTTAGCAGATCAAATCAAGATCTACATTTCCTGGTGCCAGAACATAACAAGCCTCGGATTACACAAGCTGCCTCTATTTTCCCACCCACATGGATCAGTCAATCAAGGCCTATCCTGGGGGGAAGGGGATGGTCAAAAGTTACAGGTTACTCAGAATAACTTGTTTTGGACATGTGCCCAGCAGCAGAAACTGAGGTTTTTCTCTTGGGACCACATACTCGAGGAAAAATGTAGTTTAATAAACCTGTACCTTTGTGGTGCCTATTATTAGTGAGCGTCATTTAATCTTTTGGCCAGCATTCCACTAGTACTTGACTCACTACAGCCCAGAACAGGGTAGTGACTGGCCCCACATGGCTGGGCAATTTCTAACTGGATTCTCCAGAAGCCTGGAGAAACAGGAGCCAGTACCACATGGCTTTCCCAATTAGTAGCTACAAAAGACCTGGAAATAGACGTTGCAGGTCCCTGATCTCCTATAACAAACTGAAACCAAGAAGTGACAGATAAAGTCAAAATTAGCAAAGACAATAAAGTTATTAAACTGTCAAGAAATTAAGCAAACCTGGAAAGTATAAATATCAACCAAACCAAACTTGACTTGAAAATTATAATAAAATTATATGGCAACATATAAAGCAAAGTGCAACTGAGAGTGACTTGACAGAACTTCATAAATGTCAATGACTGGTTGAAAGAAATAATGCTTCAAAATGAAAAATACACTAGATGAGACTAATATAAAAATTAAACCTTGCACAAGAAATAAGAAATGAACATGAAGACACAGCAATGTAAAATGAAACATGCCGAACCAAAACACAGGAAATACACAGAACTATCAATAACTGCAGAAAACTATATGTTGTGGGAATCCTTGAAACATGGATAAGGAGGATGGAAGGAATACAGAAAAAGATTTAAAAGAAACAATGGGCAAAATAGTGTCCAAGTTTGATGAAATAATAAACCTATAAATATAGGAAGTTCAATGAATTGTAAACACAAAGAAAAAACATGAAGAAAGCTATTATCAATATACGTCACAACCAAAGATTAGTCATAAAAAGAAAAAAAAAAATTGGAGTCAGGGTTTTGCTGAATAGGCTAGGCTGGTCCTGAACTTACTATGTAGCCCAGGCTGGCCTGGAACTCAAAGCAATCTTCCTGCCTCAGCCTCCGGAGTGCTGGGATTACAGGAATGAACCATCACTAATTTTTTATATGATGCTGGGGAATAGAACTCAGGGCCTTGAATATGCTAAGCAACTGCTCTGCTTAGCTACCCCTCCCATCCAAAAAGAAAAATCTTAAATGCATTAAATGATAATGTAGATAGATATAAAGTTCAAAAATAAATCTTAACATTATGGACCAACACAATTCAACAGGAGAAAGAATAGTCTTTTCAACAAATGATGCTGAGACAACTGACTTTATATAAGATAGCATACATCTGTATTCCCACCTCATACCAGGTACAAAGTAGATCAAAGAGCTAACTATAAAGCAAGTAAGCACATTCAAAGGTACTTTACTATCAACTGTCATTAGCACAATGCAAATTACAACCATAACCAGATGCCATTTCCTACTAAAATAGTAAAAACAAAAAAGACTGTACTAAGTATTGGTAAAAATGAAAAGGGGTTTGAACTGTTTTACACTACTTCCAAGCATGTAAAGTGGTTAACATTGGAAAATACTTTATTAGCTTCATAAGAAGTCAAATACCATGCAATCCAATCCACCTTCTCCATTCCTACATGCTTCAGCAAGAAAAATAAAAATAATAAACTATGCAAAGTTATGCACATAACGTTCACAGCAGCTTTATTTGTGGTAATTAAAACCAAAACTCACTACAGAGCCCAGCCTGGCCTCAACTCACGGCAACCCTCCTGCTTCAGCCTCCCAAGTGCTGGGATAAAGGCATGCACCACCACACCCAGTTTATGTGGTGCTGAGGAATGGAACCCAGGGCCTTGCACTTCCTAGGCAAGCACTTTAACTGTTGTGCTATCCTCCAGCACCCCCATAGCTATTTCTAAACAGTATGGGCATTTTATTTTCCTGTTTTCTACTACAGGTCATAAAATATTCAAACATAAGCAATGTTGCATTAAGAATGACCCTGCTTATAATTATCTGTTGGACAACAGACAAGGCACTTTGTACAATTTGTCAGTTATACACAAACATTCTAAATTAACATGAATGTATTTTACAAATGGCTACATAAAACTGAATAAAAAGCAGAAACTGTCCACAGCTTCACAAACTTACTAATATGGGCTAACTCAAGCTATTCTGAAGTTTCTGACCCAGTCAGTATTAAACACAGGTCTCTCTGGTTTTGTTATGTATTCAGTGTCAAAGTAAGGAACAGGCTACCATATCTATCACTCCTAATTTGAACTCCTAGAATCACCTGAGAGATCTATTACACACATTATTTCAATAATATCATACTGCAAAGTAGACAACATTGTTATTGTACTTGTTTTATAAATGAAGAAGGCCAGGTTCTAAGCACTTTTCTAGTATATTTAATGTGAGCAAGGAAAAGTGACAGAGTCTAAACTTGAAGACAAAGCCTATACTTAATGTACTACATCAGGCCCAGCCTATTCTGATCAAGTACAATAATCCCACCTCTAAAAATTTATCCTCTAGAAACATGTACATGAAATACTGGTTTCAAAACTATCCCAACACAGTACATCAAAAATAAAAATCAAAGTATTTGTCAACAGAGAAGTGTTAAATACATGATGGCTCATCCCTAAAATGGAAAAGCAAGTCATCATGTAGGAAAACAAGCTTTATATACATAGACATAAAACAGAATAATCTCCAGGATATGCTATTAAGTATATACACTGCACTGACCAATACAGTATCTACGAGCCACATGTAGCTATTTAAACTTACTTTAAAGTTTTTGTGTATGCTAGAGATCAAATCCTGAGATTAAAAAATTTTAGACATTTAGTTCTTTACTCATATGAGTCACATTTTAAGGACTTGATCCACACATGACTAGACATAATACATTTCTACCCTCACAAGAAGTTCCGCCACAAAGACACTGGCAACGGAAGTAAGTAGTTTCTAGAAAGGGGAATAGGGATGGCAGTGGCGCTTAGCAGTCAAGAATAACCTTTTATAATTTTTGAACTCTGTAACACGTTAGACACACTTACCATGGGTATACTTAAAAATATTTATCTATTTAAAAATAACCTTTTACTTAAACAATAATTCCCTGGATTATGCTAACTAAAAGCATAAAAGTGTCAGAAGTTCAAGGTATAGTACAGGCTAAGAGACAGAAAGTTTCGATCTGAAACTTCCTAGAAGTTCTGTTGACCACTACTTGAACTTCACTAAGCATTCATCTGTTCACAATACTATATGGTATAACATTTTAAATATTACTCAGTTCCTACTTCAGAAGAATTAAGAGAAAGGGGACAAAAATGAGAAGAAAAATGCTTAGAAAGCATGAGAATGACAATGGTCAAAGGCACAGAGGAATATTCTTTTCTTCTGGGGAAAAAAGCATACGGCACACTATCACATCTATTTCTCTTCTTAAAACTTCCATTTAGTGTTCTGTAGAGGGGCACTTAAAAGCAACAGACTTTCAATTCTGTTCTGAAGTCACATTTTTCTTCAAATGTCATTCATATATTGAACTTGTTAAAGGGCACAGAAATAAGTAAACAAAGTAACAAGTCGCATGCCTCTATTTCCTCACCTATAAAGGAAAATATATTGTTTAATCAATGCTACCTATTTACTCTTGAGCATTTTTGCTGAGACAGAATAACACCTAAACTTTGGAGAACAAAAAAAGATATTCCAAATTACATTTGAATTAATACTTTTCTCCCACCAGAGATTGTCCAGTTGTGGAGGTTAAAAGGCTTGGGGATGGAGCTAACACATAGAAATCTAATTTGAAACAACAGGAACAAGACCTCTAACGACCCATCTACCTCCACCCACCCTGCCCCCATCTCTCCTGTCTGGCAATCCTCCTGCGATAGCCTCTTACAGGTGTGCCTCACCATATCTGGCTCTCTTTTCCTTGTAGCAAGGAAGATCTGAGACAATAAGAAAAATATAATGAATTTATTAATTTTATTAGTATTTTATTAATTTGTTACATCAATGCACAAAAATTATGATTTCCAAGTTATTAATAGACATTTTACAAAAGTAATTATTAGCAAGAAGTGATTTAAATCCTTAAAATATGTATAGAACAGATGTCACACAAATGCTACATATAAAAATTTAACATTCATGTGGCCTTAGGGTACTATATATTCATATAAAGGAATGAGGTATAAAATGAGTTTATATTAATAGGAAAGTGCAAAGAAACTTGCTAAAGCATGCCAGCTCCATAGCCCACAGGCAATGAGCACTGCCTGCCTGTGCCAGTCAAATCACCAACTAACATTACTATAAAGGCCATGAAAGAAGCTGCTACCACTCTGGTTTAAACTCGCACAGGCCAAAGCAGCAGATTAAGCAGAACTTTACATCAGTGGCAGGTCTCCCAAGTTCTCTTGATGCCGCAGAATTCATAAATGGGACAGTATGTTCTAAAAAAACATGGAACGGCAAAGAAAAAAAAAAGGTTCCACAGCATCAAGCAGTGTAATACTTGAAACCTCATCATCAAAGTGACAGTTTTCAAGTGCCATTTATGATGCCCTAGTCTGGAAACAGCCCAGCTAACCCATCTGATCAACAATTTCACAGATGGAAGCACTTGATGGCTAATTGGCAAGTCTATTATTCAAATAAAACAGCTCTCTGTACCTCTTTTTTCATGATCACAAGTCAAGGTATAACAAGAAGGGTCACTGAAATTAGCTTAATAAGAAAAAGCTTCTTTCCCAAAATATTTTTTTTTTTTTTTGTGAAACAACACATTTTGGCAATTAGCTTAGCGTACTAATCTGATTCTGTATTGTAGAAAAGGAGTTAGAAATATGAACTTCCTTTTAAAAGTTGTGTTATTTGTAACCTCTACTTTTATAAATGTGTCACAATATATACTACAGGAAGATGAATAAAATATTCACTCACTCCTTAAATATTCTTAAAACACAGACCGAGTATCTCATGTGAGCATAAAGAGTAACTTTTTTAAATAATGAATTTCCTAAAAATTTAAAAAGCAAACATTTTACTCATGCCCATAGAAATTACAAAATGTGTTTTATTAATTTATAAAACAAGCAGTCAGTGACACTAGTTTATTGACCCGGGAAAGGGCTATGGCACCAGAGGACTTCTTTCAACTCTAGCTCCACTTCTTGTAAGTTTGTGATCAAGCCCTGTGATATGGAGATAATTAATTATCCCTACCTATGAAGGACTGAATGACAGGAAGAAAACACATGAACACCTCCCATCAGAATACAGGTTTCAGTAACTAGTCCACTGCCTCTCCTCTACACCTACCTTATTTCTATAAATTTTAAAGGGGAATCAATTTTCAAAATGTGTGGAGTCTATAGATTCATACATTTGCTCAAAATCCCACAGGCAGTGGTATTTCCTACTCAAGAGTATCTGGCTGTGTCACGTTAGCAACATTTTCATAGCATTTCAAATTGCAAGCCATTGGTATAACCTTGTAGAAAAACTGGGCTATAAAATATTCAAAGACCTCATTTTAAGTAGAAATTAGAAAATGTGTATAGTAATCAGTTTCAAGTGGAGAGAAAAAGGTAACCAAAACAGTCGAAATAGATGCAAACTAAAGTCAAAATCATCTTCCTATAGTAATATACTGTGGTTTAAAAAATATATTCTACTAGGTAATGAAATAAGTAGTTTCCCAAGACATATAATAACATAACTCCCTCTCGTGTAAGAGAGAATGGAGTACTTTCCCAAAACTACATTTGGTTACTATACTATCTGTCTATATTTTTTTGGAGTGCTAAGGATCAAACCCACAAAATCACACATGCTAATCAGGTACCAGTGAGTTACTCCTCAGGCTTCATATGTATTTGTGAAGCATTTTATTTTCAGTTACACAAGCACTGGTGTTTACAACACTAGGGGATAAAGAATGAATTAAGAGAGAACTACCTCAGACAGGTAAGAATGTACTCCAGTAAAAAGGGGGTAAATGTACAGACAGCAAGAAAAAGAAAATTTATCAGAATCTTTACTTTATGTTTCAATGACCCTAAGCCCTCCCATTGTGCCCATCACAGGCATTTAGGTTTTCTGAAGGAAAGAAGCTGTAAAATCACCAGCAATAGTTTGAAAACCAGCACTAGGAGGCTGCTACATGGAAACCACTGCCAGAATCCAGTGGCATCTTCCATGCTATGCAATCTAAACAACATCAAAAAGTCACTATGAATGTGTGCTGTATAAGAGTACTCCATTCTTACATGCTCAAAGTTTAAAGGGGTATGATACCAAGGTAACTGTCTAAATGATATTATGAACTCAAAATTAGAAGTTATGTTACAGAAGTTAAAAATAGAAACCCAAAATCAATGTGCCAAATCAGCAGTGTAATTAACCAGTAAATCAAAACTGTAAAATAATGTTGATGGTGGGGGAAGAAAAGACCTGGGCTGGGTCATTTATGATCATAACATCCCCTGCATTTGGAATATTAAGATTATATTCCACTTTAATCCCAGCACTCTAGGGGACTGAGAAGGAGAATCTTAAATTTCAGCCCAGCCTAGGAAACTTAAAATCCTCTCAAAATCAAAACAAAAAATTGGGCTTGGAATGCAGCATACTGCAAAGGCCCTAGATTTCATACCCAACACCACAATAAATGAATAAATTAAGACCTCTGGGTAAAGATGCTGGCCAGGTAACTGAGCTGTTCATGGACCCACTTAAAAATAGTCAAAAACCACCTGTTCAAGATAGCTAGGACAGGGAAGAACACTGTAACAACTGAAAGGAGGCCAGTGAAGGATCAGAAATCCTGAAGAAACATGGAAAGTGGAGGAAAAAAACAGTGGCCTAGGAACCTGCCCCAGGCTGGCTGCAAATGGCTGGGAGCCACAGGCACCTGCAGAGGAGGAATGGAGCTCAAAAATCTGACCAAACCAGCGGAGGAGGGAGCACCTCAACAACAGAAAGGAGACCAGGGAAAAGTCAGAAATCCTGAAGACATATTGGAAGTGAAGAAAAACAGCAGCCAACTGAGCCTGGCCATGAGGCGCCGGCAACCACAGACCATAGAACAAAGGAAATCCTGGAGGCCAGACCCTCAGATGGAAGTAAGTGCAAATCCAGGAGAAGTGGGAAGTGTCAGCAGCTGGTAGCCCCAGCCTCCTAAAAACAAACCTGTGGGTAGTGCAAACTACAAATGCAATGTGTTCTCCTCCAAGAAAAGGCCTCCTGGAGTCCAGGTAGGCTCACCAGCCATAAAAAGCACTGACATAAGCAGGAGCCATATTTTTGAAAAAAAAAAAAGAGTCTGAGACTAAACTTATTAGAGTAAAATAAAGCACAGATGGACACACCAGGGCTTTTGGGGTTAATCTTAGTGCCTAGGAAGAAACTGGCACAAGAAGCAGTTGCAGAACAGAGAGAAAGGCCGCCAACCTCCTGAAGAGCTCAGTGTAGTGGGGGCATCACCAAGGATAGAGAGCCATGCCCTTGGGGGAGGGAAAGGAGGACAGGCAGGAGAGACGCTGGGGAGGCAGGGGGTACACAAGACACCTCAGAGGCCATCTGACCATTAGGTCCTTCCTCACTGCCTACTTCCAGCACAGGAGTTGGAGGAATTAAAGCTCCCCTCCACACACTGTCACAGTCATTCAAAGAAACCTCTCAGCTAGGCCTTTAAAGTGAAGTCCCTCAACAACAGAAACATGGCAAGAAGACAAGGTTAACAGGACACCCACAGAGACGCCTGAGACCCCAGAAACTAACATCATGGGCCCTGAAATAGTGGAACTCACAGGGAAAGAAGTCAAAAAGCAAGTAAGTCAAGCAACCAGTTCGAACAAGATATTCTCAGGCTGGGCATGGTGGCTCAAGCCTGTAATCCCAACACTTGGGAGACTGAGACAGGAGAACTGCAATGAGTCCAAGGCCAGCCTGGGCTACACAGTGAATTCAGGGCAAGCTTGCGTTACACAGTGAGACCCTGTCTCAAAAAAAAAAAAACACCAACCAACCAACCAACCAAAAAAAAAAAGATATTCTCAAAGAAATGCAAGCACTGATCAACAAGCTTAAAGAGGAACTTACTAATCAAATAGTGGTCCTAATGGAGACAAAGCTCACTGAGCATACTGAAGTCATAAATAAAAAGTTGACTGAGGTAAATAAGGAAATGCAAGCTGTAAAGGAACATTTTGACAGAGAAATAGAAAATATATTAAAAAATCAAGATGAAATTATACGTAAAAAATGTACACGAAAGCATGGGAAGAAGACTCAAATATTGTGAGTGAATTTCAGACCCTGAAACAAAGAAACAAATGCTATAATTAGGCATGACTCTAAAATTAGAAATGAGCAAAGTAGCTGGAAACAACAGCTAATGGATGATTCAGAAAATCAACCTCAGCATTATAGGTGTGGGAGAAAGAGCAGAAAACAGCATAGAAGGTATAAAGAACTTATTTGCTGAAATAGTGCAAGAAAATTTCCCTAAACTAGAAAAATAATTTTCAAGTACAAGAAGCTTATAAAACACCAAAATAACCTCAACCGGCAACGAGACTCTCCATGACACATCATAATCAAAACCTCAGAAATACAACACAAAGAGAGGATATTAAAAGCAGCAAGAGAAAAACAGGCATTATTCTATCAAGGTAAACCCATTCAAAATACTGCAGATTTTTCAAAGCAAACCTTAAAGGCTAGGAGAACCTACAGCAAGATCGTCCTACTTTTAAAAGACAGAATGCGTCAACTCAGGTTGCTGTATCCAGCAGTTATCCCTGAAAATTGAAGCTGAGGTCAAAGTTTTTCATGACCAAAAATCCTTAAAGAAATTTGTGACTACGAGCCCAGCACTGCAGAAAATACTCGAAGGAATCTTTGAGAAGAGAGAAGCAGCACCAGAAAACATGGAGAAAAGGGAGCACCTAAAGAGAAAATGTAATGACAGTAAAAAAGATTGTTATTTCAATCATTTGATTGGTATCCTTCTAAAACAGTACCAACTCTCTCGCCAAATCTGCAAACCTTGCCCCATAATTACTATTTTTAATAGTATATAAATTTGCAAAACAATAATATTCAACATACGGAATTCATATAAAATCTTTAAAAATATGTATGCATGAAGTTAGGGATGAATTGGTAGGTAAAATGATAAACCAAATCTGGCAAAATGTTAGTAATTAGTGAAATGTGAGTAAACAATTTATGAAAGTTAAAAAGAAAACCTGAAATACCTAAGCACGCCACTCTATCTATTGCTTTAAGCGTAGTATACTTATGTGATATAGATTTCAGTTCATTTAATGTAGCAATTCGATACAGATTTAAGCTTGTTTAATGTAGCATGTCTTTTGAACGTACATTTACTTTTCAGTACTTAGCTAAGGAATACGAAATATAACTTACGTTTCTTTCTCACATTTTCTAGCCTTATGAATTTCCTTGTAATAGTTCTTTTCTTATGTGGACTGGCTGGTGAGGCCATGTTAAAGAATCTCGACAAAGATATAGTAAGATACAGAAAAAAGAACTTTTGGCAAATCACCCCAATAAAGGGCTCTGCTGGACCCGGAGAAGAGGCATCAAGATATGGCCACTGCAGCCTATTCTAGGGGTGGGAAGCGGAGCTAATAAGTGGTGATTTGAGCAGTGAAGTGAGTCAGACACAGAAGATCAAATATGTTAAATATCACATGGTTTCTCTTATTTAGGAAACCCAGAACACAGGAATTCTATAGAATCAAATGACTGTGCTAGTGGGAGTTAGAGGGGATGAGAAGGGTGTTGGAGGGACAAAAATGGGGTGGGGAAGGGATCGTAATATTGATGGGATATATATGTGCACAAAATACTCAAGTTCATTGTAAATATTATGAATTACACATATTAATAAAAATGGTAAAAACATGAATTAAATGAATAAATATTACAGTGTCTTAGTATCCTATAAAGAGATCTTTTCTTGACTTTCCTCTTCCATATTCTTTCTACCAAAGTTATCAAATGTTAGAATCACATTTTTTGACCTCAAATTTAAAACTTTAGCAATTTCTGTTTTCCTTCAAAATCCTGATTTTCTTACTTCATCAGAATATTAACTTTTGAGAACAATTTCACTGTAACTGAAAATGTATCATCATTCCTATTATGTTCCAAAGAACTCAAAAATCACTTATAATATCAAAATAGAAATTAAATAATCATAAATTTCCCTTGCAAGAGCTACCACGACCATATTGTTCTAACAACATGACAGACTAATTACAATGTATCCACTAAGAATTTCTATTTTACTTATTTGAGTACCTTTAAGAGCCAATTTGAGACCTTTTCAGAGAATATTTTTCAGAAGTTAACATCTATCCAGAAGAATTATAGTATCACGAGTATTTCATGGAATGTTTAGTTCTGTGCTTTTTAAAATAATAAGTTCTTGTTTAGATGAGAATAGCAAATGAAAAAAATAAACATAAGCAGCTTCCAATTTTACTTTGTTTTTAAAACAAAAATCACTATTATTTTTATTACAGTTAGGCAATGAAGTAAAACTCTTAAAAATTCCTTACTCTTCCATACTTTTAATTGGAAAGAGAAATGTCCAAACTAATCTAACAATGTTTAACAAGGTTCTTTGTAGATGTCGAGGGATCTTGTCAGATACTCAAATAAAAAGGTTCAAAAAGAGAGGTTAACAAAAGCAACCATTCATACGTAAGTATTAACAACAGACATAAGCTAAAGAACTCAAGGAATACAAAGAAAACTCACAGAAGCTTTTTGTAAAGTCTTGCTCGTTTTCATATTATTGCACCAAAATTACAGCAAAACTAAAGCATGTATTTCACAATGTAACGAGTATAAAGATTAACTGTATACATTAAATCAATATTGGCTATGTTACAGCAAAATTTCTGATAAAAGTAGAATAAAAATGTAACACAATAATCTATTATTTATTTAAAAATATTATTGCATTAGTAATTGTGTTTATCTCTATTCTTGGCTTTGTATATTTTCACTCCTTTACTCAATAATCTTTAAGAAGTTTCCCAACTTACTGCAAATACAATACCCGAAATTTGCCCTGCAAGATCTAGTGTCTTGCATATTCCCTTCAAAACAAAGATGTAAGTATGACTGAACATTAATGACTACGTCTCACAGAAACATTATTGCTGTTTTTATTTCAGAAATGAATACCATTAATACTTCCCATACATTTCATCAACTTCTTAAACTTACCTCTGCTGATTCCCCAAACTGAAACAGACCCAGACTTTTTCTCTAAAACTTTGAGAAGAAACAGACTCTATTTCTATGCTTTGATCAGTGATCTCTGTATCTTCTGGACTAGATGACAAAGTCCAAATGAACTAGTTAAACTGCCAAGTCTAGGATGAGACATTTTTAAAGACAAAGAAATAGCTGTATTATATCAATAATTGCTTCTGTACAACCATTGCATATCCTTTAATAAGTTCAAATTTGTAAGCACTTTACTAAAATGAATTTTAAAGCAATTATTTTACATATTCTAATAGTATTAATAAAACACCTGTTTCTGCTTCAAATTACTGTTAAGCTACACTTACTAGTAGAAGAAAAGGTTATGGACAGATTTACTTATTTTAGCCTACATCTATTCAAGTATTAACATTTAAAAATGTGTATAAATGTGAAATAAAACTTGTAAGTTGTTTTATAGGTATGACTGTTCTAATAAAGAACCATCAAGAAAAAAGCTACTGAGAGTAAGTTTGAAGTTAATATGGGATATTGAATTAGAGAACTGCAAGTGGGCTGAGAGGTTTGGCAATATGAGTAACTGCAACACAGTATCAAAGACCAGACTACACACTCAAGAGAACAAACTCAAGTAAAGAAACAGAACATGTGATTTCAAGCTCTTGTTTCAGGAAATTTAGAAATAAGAAGAATATAATGTTAGGATGCCCTGTGGTTTTGGTTTTTAGGCAAGAGAGATAAACACATTTAAAGGCAGAAAAAGGAATTAGTGGAGATAAACAGGGTTTCAAGATCCATACAGAGTCTTTACAGGCAACATGAAAGGATCTGACCTGGAAAAGAGATGGGTCATTTCCTTTTCAAAGAAATTCAAAAAAACTAGAATAGGTAGAGACTTGGAAGTTTCTGAATTCCTTTTTATCTTCTAGCCTTATTATAACTCCCAAATAAAACAACAAAGGCCAAGTGACCTCGAACTATGAAGTATCAGTGTTGATTAAACAGCAATTTTCTGATACTGTTAGTATAAACTCTACTTTCAAAAAATGCACGGGCTGGAGGGATGGCACAGCAGTAAAAGCGCTTTCCTAGCAAGCACAAGGCCCTGGGCTGATTCCCCAGAGTCACATAAGTTGGGCATGGTGGTGCACACATGTAATCCTAGCATTCAGGAGGGTGAGGCAGGAGGACTGTCATGAGTCAAAGGCTAGTCTGGCCTCCATACTGAGTTCAGAAACAGCCTGAGCTACAGAGACCCTATCTCAAAACAAAACAAAACAAAACAAAACAAAACAAAAGGAGGGACCACTGAGCACATAGAGCAAACTCAAGATGTCTTCTTACTACATCTTACCAGCATTATATAAAAGGTACTGAACCTAACACTAGATCATTTCTCTTGGAAACAGGACACAAAGAAACCAGTATCAGGAGCTGGGACTATGGCTCAGTGGTAGAGCACTTGCTTAGTATTCACGAGGCCCTATGTTCAATCTTCAGCATCATGCAATAAATAAATGAATCAGTAATCATCAGAGTACTAAAAACATTAATGAAATGTTGAATCATCTCCACACAAAGGAATCAAGACTGGGAACAAAGTGCTAAATAATAATTTTGTGAGGTTTTCTTTTTCTGGATTCTTGGCACGAGGCTTCAAAAATCCTTAAAATTTTCTTAATGAGAGCACGTATGTTACGTCAAGTGGTTACACATAGTGGGCCTAAGATGGTTTCTATGCTAGCAGGGGCTAGTCACCGTGAGGATCAACTGTGTAACTTAAGGTCTGGGACTTTGAGACAGGTACATTTCTGAAGAGGCAGGCTCCTATTAAGTTATAATGCCACTGCTGACCTTACAGGAGGCAGAACAAGCTTCTCTCCCTCCCCTCTCCTTCTGCTACTCACTACTTCAAAGCTATCCTCAGACAGGTGCACTCATACACCTGCCACCTGATAACCCCCATTCCAGAGAGAATGGACTTCACCTAACCTGGTTAAAAGGTTAGTGACCACTGGTACGCGATATAGAATCATAAAGACTGCATTTTTCTAAGAAGAACTATTACTGATAAACCATGACAGATCTAATCAGTCTTGTAAAAGTGAACCTATAACACAGAAAATATCACTTATGTCTCAAGCAAAATTGTTTCTTACAATCTAAATAACTTACTTTTACGAAGCAAGATAAAGTCATTTAAAGTGACAGAAATGAAGCAAGACAGCCATTTATAGTGACACAAAAATGAGAAAAAGTTGGTAATTAAAAGGGTTGCAAAGATGAATTATGGAAGTATTTCTAGCCAAGCACAGTACATGTGCCTATAATTCCAGCACCTGGGAGGCTGAGGCAAGATCACAAGTTCAAGGACACTATGGGCTAGACGGTGAGTTCAAAGCCAGCCTAGCCTAAACTATCAACTACCTGTCTCAATGTTGTGATTTGGATCTGGAATGTCTCCCAAAAGACTCATGTATTTGAATGTTGTGGAACACCTACAGATTTAATATGCTGTTAGGAGGTGGGGCCTGATTGGAAAGTGAAATCACTGGGGCTGGATGCAGAACGACAAGACCTGAAAGGGTATACATATGCTCGCTCCACACTCCCTTGTGCTCTCAACTTATGTTACCATGCCAAGAACAGCTTTTTTTCTAGCTAGGCCACCACCATGTGCTTCCACCATTGCCAGCCATCCACAAGGGACTGAGACCTCCTGAAACTGTGAACTAAAAATGAACCTTTTCTTCCTGTTGTGGTCTGGATCTGGAGTATCCCCCAAAAGCCTCATGATCCTATGGATACTATGTACTGCTGGGAAGTGAGGCCTGGCTGGAAGGGGCAGATGCTTGGAGCTTGATCGGGAGGGGCATATGCTGGTCTTACCCTTCTTCCCAGACTTCTCTGTTCCACCATTCTGTGAGGATCTGTCTCCTGGATCCCTGGCTCTGGCTCTAGCTGCAGCAGCCCCACCATGGGATTCCACAATTTTCCAGCTACCCACCTGTGAATGGACTGTGACTTTCTGAAACTGTAAGCTAAAATAAATCTTTTCTTCCTAAAGTTGTGGATGCCAGGTATTGTGTCCCAGCAAGGAAAAAGTTAACTAAGACACTCCCTTAAGTTGTAGATGTCCTGTAAAGTGCAGCGAATGTAACAAATAAGTAACTAAGACAAATAATAACACCAAAAAAACATTCTAATATATGATCTTAAAATCGTATGTAACATAAAAATACCCGGAAGGAAACAATACATAACCATCTTATTAGATAATGAGAACTTGAAAAAGGCAGCTATTCTTCACCTAAAGGCAAAGATAGTAGAGGTCAGTTGCCAATAGCATGAAAGACAGTAACTAATATCTTGAATCACATTTATTCATCTTATGATATACACACAAGTCCATATGTCAGTTTTCTGGATCTAGTAGAGTATGCCATGCTTACTTTTTCATGCGTCACATCTAAAGTTTGCATAGTGTGCCCAGAAGTGGGGTGTTTTGAGTTCTCTTTTTTTAAAAAGGGGAAGTTTATAATCTTATTTACCAAAAAAATTTTGAACAAAGCAAATAGAAAATTCTCATTCTCAGAGGAAAGCAATCAAGATAATAAAAGAATGCGCTCCACATGTTATTTAATGTTCCAATACAGCAACCAGCAGTGAGATAAGCTTCTTACCCCAAGGATGTCATCTGGGTGATTTTCTTTGGGGTAATTTCTTTCTCTCTAGGTAAGCAGAAAAACTTGAGCATAAAGAAATATTCAGTCTATATACTAACCTGGCCCAGTCCAGGCATACCTCCACCAAGTCTAAGAAGTCTGTCCATATTTCTAGAAAACAGAAACAAAAGAAAACGTTCCTAAGCACAAAAGTGTTTACTCAATTGCCATCTATATAATTCACCTTCAGTCACTCAGTATGTCAAAAATATTGGTGGTAATTACAACACAACATCAGACTTCCTGTTAATTAACACCACATATTAATTCAAGAAGCTGTCTTCCATGCTAATTAACAGACCTTATTTTACTGCTTTGGTTTTGGGTTATCCCCAGTTTTAAAGACAAGCAATCTTAGCATACTTTCAAAACTTTGCTATCATTAAGTTAATTATATTTTCTTATTGTTATCTAATAAAGTACCTGAATGAGGAAAAAGTGCCTGAAATGCTTATCATATGTATGATTGAATTTCCTTCAGTTTGTCCAAAGTGTACAAATAAAAATCCTCACTTTTAAATTAAAATTTAACATCCTCATTAGTAAGTTCTGTGCTAATTAACTTACAGCTTGTCGGTTATCATCAAAACTACATGTGAAAGACATTGTGAGCAGATTATGGATCTCTGAATTAGCATCAAAGGCTTTTAAAAAATGAACTCATTATACTAAAAGAAATACTATAGAATAAACATTAAATGCATTAAGATAGTGTTCTAGAACTAACCAGATATATTCTATTAATCCAGAGTTGTAGAGATGTGCACCATTTTCACTAAGGAGCTTCAGCTGCTGTTCTCAATGCAACTTCAGGATTAATCAATATAAAGAGAACTAATTTTGCAATGTTAATCTAATTTATTTTTAATATTAGCTCTCATGAATATGAGCTCATAGAATAAAGACACATTAAGAGTACTTACTTGGCTTCAAGTACACAAAAACCAGTAATCAAATTATAAAAATTTTCCTGAGTGTCAGCCCCAGTACTATAAAAACAAACAGGTAAATATTAACACATTAAAATGAAAATTAATAGAAGTACAACTAAGTACTGAAGAAATGAAAATAAAATCTTTTTTCTACTTCAAAATTGCTACTATGTCTTAAAATTCATTTTCTTTCTAAGTGCAGGCTTTAGAAAATTTGTATTTCCCTAAAGTATATTCTAAATTAAGTTCTAGTGAATTACTTATTTGTCCACTTCACTAGTTAGAACTGTTACATAAATTAAAACTCAATAATGTGTATGTTACCACTACACTTCCACCTGTCTGTTGAATTAGTAACAATTTAATCTTGTTAATATTTAACAATAACTAATTCTATTCAAGTCTATACAGAGAGAGGTACACAAGTGATACAGCCAGGGATTCTTCACAGAGGGAACCCATTCATGTAATCAATACCGAGCTAAGTGACTTATTTTTAAGATATTAAAAGATAGAAAAAAAAGGCAGACAAACAATATGATCCATACCTCTGAATATCTCAAGCCCCTTTCCAGTCTCTTCCACTCTGCAAAGCCAAGATTCTAACTTCTAACAACACAGACTAATTTTGCTATTTATAAGTTTTATATAAACCAATTTATATACTTCTTGTGTGTGACTTAGTTTCACTCAATACGTCTGAGTTTACAACAGATATATTCATTTTAAAAATGAAAAGGCAAAAAAACCCCAATAGTCCAGACAAAATTTCCATTTTAGAACCTTAATTCATATCAATGAAACTTACAAATAAAATCTCCATCAAATTCTCATTTAAATTCCTCAACTCAAACTTAGCATTTAATATGTAGTTGGAGACAGGAATAAATAAAAACCTGTTTATTTCACACTAAAGGCTAGAGACAGGAATACAAACCCGTTTACCTCATACTAACTATAGTCTGAGTACACAGGAAGATTTTCCATCTCAAAGACATTCTCTCTACACTATTATTAATAAAAAAATTCTTTTGCAATATTACAAGTACACAAACTTAAAGAACCAGCAGGAAAATAACAATATATGAAACATTTTGGGCTATACATGTATGTATTCTAAGCCAAACTCGATTCCCAGCTGTGTTCGGTTTATCTATTCCCTCTGTGTTGTTTCTGCTGACTTTACACAGACTCCAGATGCTGTGAATATACACGAGCAATGTGGGGAGCAGAGGGAAAGAAAATCTGGCAGGTCAAATTTGTGTTTTCAGCAAAACTAGATGTCTCAGAAAACAGAAAAAAATATTTAACAAATTAAAACATTCAAAATAAGATGACCACATTTAATAAAAATATTAACATTTGGAAATGAAATATAGTGATAAGTATTCTAAATCACACTATTACTTCTGGTTATCTATCATACATATTCATAATATGATGTGTTAAAAATAATGCATTTTCAAAGTATTTCTCTATTACATCCTGAAAAATTACTAAAATACACTCTTAACCTTACCTGTTCAGAAACTGTAATTCTTAAGGTCTTAAGCTTCAATTTATTAAGTTTGAGCAATTTCTTCTTAATCCAAACTATTGATAATTGAGGGAGGTTAAACTTTTTCCAAGTATGTTTCTCTTTCTCTCCTAAACAAAGCAAAACAAATGAGATTCAATTACTTTGAGAATTAAGAAGGACATTTTTATACCAAAATTCCAAAAGCAAAATTTCTAAGCCTGTAGTAGAAATAAAAATTGTAGGTTTTCTGTGATCGTGGACCTCTGGC
Organism: Ctenodactylus gundi; assembly: GCA_004027205.1. Taxonomy (NCBI): domain Eukaryota; kingdom Metazoa; phylum Chordata; class Mammalia; order Rodentia; family Ctenodactylidae; genus Ctenodactylus; species Ctenodactylus gundi. The sequence goes on along the minus strand of PVKB01000055.1, from coordinate 111,563 downwards.
ACATTAGATAAGCACACGACATTACTGAGCTACACTCCAGTTTTAAAACTGATTTCTAACTATATCTTGAGAACACAGAATAATTTATCATCTCAAGCACCTACAGAACATAGTAATTAACCCTATATCCAAATTTTGTTTGTATATTTCATTTCTGAGCAAAAACTTCGAGGACAGATTTTTTTTCTAGCTTTTATCCTTTACAGAGATCTTTCAAAAAACAATATTTACTTATATTTTATAAATTTATTCTATATATACATACAGTAAGAGCAGTTAATCTTATTTCTAATTATTACAAATCTGTGCTATATCATGGAACCACAGGTTATTTTTCTTACATCTTTGAAAATTTGCTACTTATCATCCTGAAAATGAGTTCATTATTTCCTAATAGTTCACACCTATGGCCCCCCAAGTAATAAGAAAATGAAAGAATGTAAGAACTGTATAAAATAAAGCAACAGTAAAACAGATTATAGCAGCTGTATCATCTTTCAGTTCTTCACGTTGTCCAAAACATTCATTCATCTTTCAAAGCAAATATAAAAGATTATTCATTCAACCCATTTGTGAATTCAGAACTTTTCATCTTCTACCCATAATGGCAAAGGGAGGAAAACTGACACAGGAAAAAGTTTCACAAATATTAGGGAACCACAGTGTGTATGTAAAGAAAGAGTACTACTCTGGTCTCTAATAATGAAAATATGATTGGTGGCACATGACAGACATTAACTTTGGTACTACTGATATTCAGAAGACTTAAGTTTTCATTGTGGAGGCTCTCTTGCGCATTATAAGATGCTTCACGACATATTTGGTCTCTGCATACTGTATGCCTACCCAGTACCTATCCAGTCACATAATCAAAAACATCTCCGAACATTGCCAAATGTTCCCTGAAAGGGTAAAATCATTTCAACTGAGAATTATTTTTATAAACAAAACCTCAGGAGTTGGAGGAACAGCTCAGTAAAGTGCTTGCCTAGAAAGCTCAAGGTCTTGAGTCAGGTTCCCTAGTACCACATAAGCTGGGCATGGTGGCACACACTTGTAATCCCAGCACTCCGAGGCTGAGGCAGGAGGGCTGCCTGGATTTTAGGACAGTCCGGGCTACATCATGAGTTCAGGACCAGCCTGGACTACAGATCAAGACCTTGTCTCAAAAAAATAAAATAAAAATAAAAATAAAATCAAAACCTCAAACTACACAAGTTGAGATGAAAGTATTAGAGAAAATTTTCTCAAACTTAGAAAATAATGAATGCTGAAACAGTTTGGCAGGTCCTCAAAAAATAAAACAGAATTCTATGGGCCCATCAATTCTACTCCCAGGAATATACCCCAAAGAAGTGAAAACACGTCCTTAAACAGGTACATGTACACTTGCAGAATTACTATTCACAATAGCCAAGAGGTAGAAATAGTCCAAACGGCCATCAGAGGATGAATGGAAATCTCGTGTCTGTCTTTCATGAGTGTCTTTAGTAATGTAGTAGTGTGCTGGCTTGATAACGGAAGTGATTTAAAATTATTTACCTTTCCTGATTTTTTTTTTTTTTTTTTTAAGTTTTGAGTGAGACGAGATCAGGCTAAACCACTAAGTTGCCCATACTGGGCTCAAACTTAACATTTCTTGCCTCAGCCTTCTAGAGTGCTGGACTTACAAACCTGTGCTACTAGGCCAGCTTTCACAGTCACTCTGATTTTGGGGAAGAAACGCTGCAGAGTTTCGCACCAGATCTGGGGAATAAGGTGGCTTTCCTTTTCCTTTTTTTTTTTTTTTTTGGGGGGGGGGGGGGGGGGGGAACCAGACTTTCTATTAGATGGCACTCAGCAGCAGCATTTGTTTTTTACAGAACTGCTTCAGAAAATGGAACCACTAACGGGATAAGTGTGTTCAAAGCAAGGGAAAGCAGTTTAAGGGAGCTTAGCAAAATAAATATTCTTGGGGGCTGGAGAAATGGCACAGAGGTTAAAGTGCTTGCCTAGCAAGCGCAAGGCCCTGGGTTCTATTCCCTAGCACCACATAAGCTGGGCGTGGTGGTGGTGGTGCATGCCTGTAAATTTCAGCACCCGGGAGTCTGAGGCTGGAGGACTGTCACAAGTCCAACCAAGACTAGCCTGTGCTCCATAGTGAGTTCAGGACTAGTCTGGGTTACAGAGCAAAACCCTGTCTCAAATAAATAAATAAATACAAAAATATTTTTCATATGCACCATTTATTTTGATTATCCGTGTGTCTCTGTGTGTAAATAGTATGGAATATCACTTGCCTATGAAAATGAATACATACTGACATGTTTTCATGGCTGAAAAAAAGGATCATGCTATGCCATGTGAAAGAAGCCAGGCATAAAAGGTCACACATTCTGTGATTCCATAAATATAAATTAGTTGAGAAAACTATAGAGATGCCTGGGGCTAGGAGGAAGAAACTTAAAAAAAACACTAATGGATAAGGGATTTTATTTTGGAATGATGGAAATGTTCTGGAACTAGACAGAAGTAGTGACTGTACAACATTATGAGTGAACTAATAATTCTGAATTAGTCACTTTAAAATAATTAATTTCATGCTATGTAAATTTCTTCTCAATAAATTCTTAACAAGGGCCTTATGACTGAATAATAATATTTCTAATACCAAAAAACAAATGCCAGTCATATTTAAGCATTCAAGAAGGTGGTCATCAGATACTGTTTTGCAACAAATACCTGTTTTTCTAAAAATATAGGATATATTCTTAGATCTTTTATGATACTTCCATAGTTCCTAAGTAGACTAATGCGGAAATATACAAAAAATAAAAGGAAATAACAAATGTAGACATGAAAGAAATATTAGATTAATTCTAACTTTATTTATAAGTTGAAGAATGTAAGACTGGCAACGATGGAGCAAAATGATGGCAATCCTCTATTAGACAAAATTATGAGATGAAAACATTTTCAAAAGTATTGCAAATTTGGGAGATAAATACATCCTGGAGATGCAGGGTGATGATGACAGTAGTGATTCAACACCTTGAATTTAGTGCCTCTAAATTTTATATCCAAAATTGTTAAAGTGGTAAATTTTATTAGTGTAAAATTTACTCCCCCAACACACCAAGTGCAACAAATTTAAGAAAAAGAAGCAGCAGAAAAAAAAATAAATTAGGGTCTATTACAGATGTATTTGCACTTTAATATTTCTACTTCTTTTTCACAATACCTTTATTTTTACTTCTATAATTTATAAAATGATCAAACAGTGCAAAAAAGTAACAAAAGTCCACTAGATGCAGACAGTAAGTGATGATGACTACTTTTCCTGGTATATGAGAGCTAAACGTTGTGACTGTAGTAAGTGCCAAAGTAACTGGGAAGGTGACACATGCTTGTAATCCCAGTATTTTGGGAGGCTGAGGCAGAAAGATCACAAGTTTGAGCCTAGGCTGGGTAAACTGAGCAAGACTCTATTTCTAAACAATAAACTAGAAAGGGGTTGTGAAGAGGGAAAAAGCCTAAGTCTCAACACAAACATGCACACACTTTAGCCAGGCATAATGGCACACGTCTATATAATCCTTACAATCACTGCACTCCTGATAGTGAGGCAGGAGGAGTACTAAAACTACAAGGCCAGGTCAAGGCCAGCCTGAGCTAAAGGTGAGATCCAATCTCAAACAAAAACAGAACAAAATGCTAACTCTTATATTTATTAACTGCAGAGCAGTCTGTTTCCTCACCTACAAAATGAAGATAGGGATAACCTCTATCTCAGAGCTGTCTCGAAGATTGAAGACAGTGAACACAGAAAAACATGTAACTCAATCCCTAGTATGAAATAAGTCAACAATGAGTGTCAGCTGCTGTCTTCAGTACCATCATCCTGTATGCATACCTACCTATAGAGACAAATCTTCAGTTTGTTATTTGGTGGGTTTCAAAACACAAGACTTATTTCACAGGACTAAATCACAATAAACACAGGGACTTGCATTTTTCAAAGTTTTTCAAAGAGATTCAGAAAGTTAGAATTTCCCATCATTAGCACAAAAGAGAACACTTAACAATTCCTAGAAATAAAAATACAAACGGTCTATGAATCTAAATTTTACACCTATCAAAAAGAAACCAAAAGTTCTTTATGACATGATTTACCTTACTTAAAACATTATCAGCCACTATGAATAAAAAGTTTAACTACACCTAATAGAATGTTATACGTAAGTTCAGAACCTTTATTGGCAAAAGAGTACAAAATAAGTTTCAGCACTTTTAAAAACTGGTGACTTACTTTTTCTTATTTTGATTATGTTTGGTTAAAACCTGACATTGCTAGATCATGTTAGATTTATGTTAAGTAAGTTGTCAAAGACTTCCAGGCAATGTACAGCTCTGTAAATGAGTCTACAAAGCAGATTCTTCAAATCTGCATTTGGATTTTTAAACTTTTCAAACTTTTATCCCACATACCAGTGTCCCAAAAATTTCTAAGATTCAAACAAAACTATGATGGTCTTAGGTACTCAGGCTTGTAATCATGTTTCTTATTTCACATTTCTTATGTAAGGATCCAGTCTATAGTTAAATATTATTATTACTTCTTAGACAAATGTGTAATCCTTTTAAAACTACTTCATATTTGTGATGTCACGGTATTTCTAATTCCTCTATTCAATGATTTGCTGACAGTAATTAGGAACATCTTTCACTCTCTGAAGGGCTTTCTTCAATGGAAGAACTGGAGTTAACATTAAATTTGATTACATAAATTTATATAAATAGGATTTTGAAAGCAAAAATTTTTCCCTGGTTTTAGAGGAGGATGACAGTTTAAGTCTCAGTGTCTCCTGATTACAATACCTAAGTAAAACACTTACTGAATACTAACTACATTGTGTACTCAAGAAACTTAGTGGTTTGCTTTAAACATAACTACAATCCCAGTTTAAGAACATGTGTAAGACAAACCCATAACAACTATGGGAAGTGAAAAAATACCATAAAATAGGAAAAACTCGAAAACCAATCAACTTAAATTTGATTCCAGGCCTCATCACCTACTATGTATTTACAACAAGTTGCTTTTTTCTAGCTTCTAGATCTAATCTATAAAGTACCTACCTTGCAAGTTTGTTGTCAGAATAAACCCAAAAATCTCATACAGTGCCTGGAATATCCTCTGTACTCAAGCAAATGTTCTTAATGTTATTACTGTTGTTACTAATTTAGAACTGGAAGAGATTATTTAATCTAAATGCCTCATTTACCAGATGAGGACATCAAAGCATCACAAAAAGAGAATATGAAATGTTAAATGCAAACATGGCACGTTCATGAGCAAGAAAACAAATGAGTAAAAAAGTAAGGCTTTCAAAGATAAGACACTGAATTATGAAACCAATAATTCTATGTAATAGAAAACCAAAAAAGCATAGCTTGCTACTAATTTTCAAATACCTGGTTCTGAACCTAGACACTAAATACAAGGTGTATATATGGCAAGTATAAATACAGAATTAGCCAGCCCAGTGACCTAGGCCTGTAATCTCAGCACTCTAGAAGGCTGCATGCAGCAGGAGGATGGCAAACTTGAGCCCAGTCTGGGCAAATGACCTGGCAGGAACTTGTTTCAAAATCAAAACTAACTGTAGATGTAGCTCAGTGTGAAGGTCCCTAATATTTCCTCACCCACTTCCAAAAGGTTGGATCCTTGTCAGAGAGGCTAAAATCCAAGCACCTCGAATGGGAGGCACTCCTACACTAATAAAAGAGGTTAAAATGGAAGATGTCCTTTCTTCCCATGGCAAGAAAAAATTTTATTTTGGGATAAATTAAAGGCAACATTCAGGTTTTTCACTAAGTGTCACTTCCCTAACTTTCCTTACTATAGTTAATTCTGAGCCACTAGGTATCTCACTCTCTATAACTGCACAATAAGCCATGTAACTTGTTTAAAACTTTTTTTTTCTTTTTCAGTCCTGGGGAGCGAACAGAGGTCCTCTTCTCTGACGACATCCCCACACCCTTTTAACTGTTTATTTGAGACAGGGTCTTGCGAAATTACTCAGGATGGGCTTGAATTTGTGATCCTCCTTTCTCAACCTCCCAAAGTGCTAAGATTACAGGCCTGTGCCGGCCGGCCTGGCTTTAAAACATGGTAGCTTTACAAGACAAGAGGCTACCATTAAGTTAATCACATTCACTGAAACTGTGTTAAGTTCATTTCAACGTTACCAGTGTTTGCTTCTCTCACTTTAAGTCAACAAAAAACATAGTTTCCTGGGGGTAAATACTCCTTTCCGTGCTAGATTTACATTCCGACTCTAATCTTACAACCACTTCTCTGCTTTTCCCCATAAAGTTTTTATTAACGTTTGGTAATCATTTTAATTTCGAGAAGTGTTCATTCAGCATCTAGATTTATAACTAAGACTTTGGAAACATTATTTTCAGACACTGAGCTAAGTTCCTAGGAAAATTAGGCGCCAAAAGGTAACACACAGTAGCTAACGTATACTTTCCAGTAAACAGGAAATGTAATAAACTCATCGACAACTACTTAATTAGAACGATATAAAAAATAAGGTAATAAGCAGAGCAGGGATAACTAGGCGTCATTTTTAAGTACTCCATTTCTGAGCATATTTATCTTTTGAAGGTAATTGAAAACCTGACAGAAAAATGGTCACAGCCTGTAAGACACACAAGTGAAAAGCAAACACGGACTCTGCATGGTAAAGCTCATTTTACACTCTTTCCCGTGAGTCCCGAGGGCCCTGAACTTCCCCAACAGCAGAAGCGACGATCGGTAGCAGCACAAACAGACCATAACCAAGGGTTCTCCCTCGGTAAGGAGAAGAGGGCGCCAAGCTGTGGTGGATTCAGTCGCAAAGAAACGGACGGAGGAAGAAACCCAAATCCAGACCTGGCCCCGCCTGCGTCCCTGGGAGTCCGCAGCGCGAACGGAGGAGCCTGGGATATCCCGCCAGGGCCCGGGCCTCCAGCGACACCTCGGCCGGGCGGCGTGACTCAGGAAAGCACCGGGCTGGACGCGGCCTAGCGCGCTTCCCCCACGGATCTCCCGGGCCGGCCTCTCTGCCTCACCTGACGGCGGGAGGAAGGCAAGGCCGCGGTCGGCACCTTCGGCTGGCCTCGGCGGAGACGTGGCGGCGGCAGCGGCGGGGGCTCACACTCGTCCCGGCTGTGGCTCCGCGAACACGGGATGAATCAGCCCGATTCCATTCAAAAGAGTCGCCGGGGCCTCCTCGGCGAAGTACTTCCGGGTTCACGGCATTACTTCGGCTTCCGTTCCCCCGACGGCCAATTGGAGACGGCTCGGGCGTCCGACGGCCGTCCCGGGAGGATCTCACAGCTCGGGCCGCGCGGGCCGGGTCGCTCTTCTTCACAGTCCGGGCGGCGCGGGCCGGTGGGACCACGGACGCCCTCCTCACCGTATTCTTCTCTCGGCTGTACGCACCAAGCTACCTCCGGGGCCTCGGACGCTCGCGCTGCCAGCCTGGGTCACGGGGAACTCAGTATCGCAGGGCCCAGGACCCCTTTCGTTTTGCTTTTCACCGCTGTTGTGACTTCCCTCAAAAGCTAAGTTTTGTTTGCGGCCGACTTTGTCAGCTGAGAAGCGAATACAGAAAAAGAGCTTGATGTGATAGTGGAGACATAGACTGTTGTCTGTAGTCGTTTGCCCACCTGGTTTTTACTGCTTTGCAAAGATTGGATAACGTTTCCCCAGTAATCAGAAACGTTTTCTGAAGGGCAGTTGGCACGAGTTAAAGAATAATTTTACATTTCTCCATATAATTGTCAATAACTATTATCTGCGCCTTGTTAGCGTTTTAGAAAGTAAAACTGCCCAAGAAATAACTGTAGACAATTTTATGTTACATCGTAGGCCTACTAGTTGCAGACTATTTATGGCACTGTCTCAACGGCTGTCTTCCTCTCACTCTCTCAAGTATGTTCCATAACAAATATCTTTAAAGCATTTCCCAATCAAGCCATGCCGATTTCAATGCAATTCAGCTGAAATTATTCAATGGTAAGAACAGATAGAAAAAAGAATACATATATACGAACAGAGCCTCAGGGACCCGTGGGACACAGGCATACTTACTCTACGTGATGGGACTCTCGAGGAGAGGAAAGAGATTGGGGCAGAAAAAATAACACTTGCAGAGATAATGCAACCTCACCCCCCACGGCTTCCTAAATATGATGAAAACCATGAATCTACACATCCAAGCGGTATAAACACAAAGAAATATACTCCTAGACACTGTAATCGACCTGTTAAAAACCAAAACCAAGGACAGAATCTTAAAAATGGGAAGAGAAGACAGCCATCACATGATTTTCAGTAAGATTTACAGCTAAAGCTATAAAGGCTAGAAACCAATAAAGTGACTCATTAAAAATGATGAAAGAATGACACCACCAAACAACAATTCTGCCTACACCAATTCTATACCTCAAAAATGAAGAAGATACATTCCCTAAGTGTGTGTAAAAGAAAAATAAAGAGAATTTGTCACTAGGAAATCTTCCCATAGAAAAGCTAAAGGGAGTCCGGCAGGCTAAAAGGACAACACCATCCGAAGGAATGGAAAGTCTGTAATGACATAAAGTATAAAAGGTAATATAAATATATTTTTATTTGTAACCCAGTTTTTCTCCTCCCTTACTTAAAAGGCATGACATAAATCCTTATGATGGAAGTAGTATGCTTGAATATGTAATTTGTATGGCATCAGGAGGAAGGGATAAAGGAAAAGGAAGGAAATGAAACTAAAGCTTTTGTATATTATTAAGATTAAATTGTACTTGTCCAAACTAGATTGGTATAACTTCTTAATTATGATCCCTAGGGTAAGAAAATAGACAAAAAAGATAAGAAAATAACAAGGAAATTAAAAGACTACATTAAAAGTATTTATATCTATCTAACATATTAAAAGCTGCAGTACCAATGAAATAGAAAAATGACATAGTACAAATACACTCTTGAAAGAAAGTCTATACTTTTCACCTTCTTACGAACTGACAGGTCCTGGGACGTGTCTCCTCTCTTTGTATGTTTCCCTCATTGTTGACCATCCTACTGTTACCATGATTCTTAAATTTTACAGCCTGAATATATTCCTTTCCCTCTGCCAGAAAACTCTCCTATCTCTCCCCCAACATTTTATTTACTTGCTTTTTTCTGCAAGTCTCCAAAAACTTTACCAAGTGGCTCCTTATGTCATGCCCTCTCCAAGACCTCTATAGTTGTTGCTTTGGTGACATGTGTCATAATATTGTGCTGAAATTCTCCGTGAGGGTAAGTCCAAGTTTGTCTGGTTCATTATCATCTCCTGCAGAGTACCTGGACCAATGAGGAGTTTCAGTAGGTGTTTGTTCATTGAATTACTACATAAATGATAGGATATGTTTAAAGGACTTTCTTTTTAAAGCCTGCTGTTGTTCAGGTAGTGATATGCATTAAATCTTACTAAATTAATGATATAAATTAAAATTTTACTAGTAGATGTACAAGAAGGAAGGAAATAGCAAAATGGCAAATGTAAATTTTACTTCATCAGTAACTAAATTAAATGTAAATGGAGTCAACACTCCAATTACAAAGAACAGATTAGAAGAATGGAAATTGAAATGTTACACTAGACAATATTTGTTTGATATTACAAAAGCCTGCAGTGATGAAGAAATGGAGGAACAATAAAAATGTGACTAAAGAAAGCCAATAACAAAATGGCAAATATAAATCTCATCTACATTAAATAAATATGAGTGAGATAAACCCTCTAAGTATAAGGCAAAGATTGACAGAATGGGATAAAAAATGATATAACTGTATTCTGTCCACAGGAGATAAGTTTTTGATTCAAAGACACAAATAAGGTGAAGGTAAAAAGAAGAGAAAAATATAATAAGCACTATCCGAACTGGTACAACCACTTTAGAAATTATTCTAGCATTAACAAAAAAATGAACTTAAAAATACAATTACAATTGGATCCAGCAATCTACTTTAAATTTTACTAAATAAATGATTATATAAAAACTGTCTACACTTAGACTTGAATAGGATAGTCCTCCATAGCAACTTTATTAGTAAAAGTCTCAAACTGGAAATAATCCAAATGTTTGTAATGAAAGTGTGAAATGTCCTTACTACATAATTCTATTCACAGAAAAAGGGAAACTACTGATAATGCAGCAACAAAAATTTTGAAAATATCCTAAGGAAATTAATAAGATGCAAAAGAGTACATCCTGTAGAAATAACACTTTAATGGAACCCTCAGCAAATCAAACTTCTGTGGTGAGAGAAAAGGGGTCAGTTATTTTCTTAGCATTTCACAATGGACTTAAGTAGGAGAATTAATTGTACAGGAACAAAGACGTGTTGAGTTGTAAATATTCTTTTTCTTTATTGTGATAGTGGCTTGTCAAAATTCATCAAACTACACACTAAAAATGGGTTCATTTTATTGTACATTATGTCTCTATAAAGTTAATTGAAGAGAAAAAATTAAATATGTGAGTATCCTCCTTTCCTTCAACCATGCCACACTATTTGCAGTTAAATCATGTTTTTGGGTTTTTGTTTTTTGGAAGTTTTTTTGATACAGAGTCTCATTGTGTAGTCCCAGTTGGTTGTGAAGTCACTACATAGCCTAGGCTAGCCCAACTAGTGGCAATCCTCACAACTGAGCCTCTGGAGTGCTGGAATTATAGGTGTGTGACATCACACCCAGCTAATTTATATGTGGTGCTGGATAATTGAATCCAGGGTCTTGCACATGCTAGGCAAGCACTCTAACCACTGGGATAGTTCCCCAGCCCTAAATCATGTTTTCTATGTCTCAGAATCTTCAAAGCTATTGTTTCTACTGTCTCCTGTCCTTTCCATCTCCTAACCCACATTAAATTCCATATTTTGTGGGGAGGGGCCAATTGAATATCTGTTTGTGTAATTCTGTTTTATAATTCCCCTTTTTAATCCTTGTTTCTTAGTTTGCCTTCTCATCTAACCTTCAAGCTTTCTAAAAGCAGAGAGCATAGCCTGATCACAGTAGATACTAAGAAGCAATATTGATTATTGCAGATGCTTACTGAAGCACTTTGCCTACAGAAAATAGTTTTAAAAGATCAGAAAAGTTTAAATCCAGATAAAACTCCTCGTAAAATAATTCCTTTAAAGTCAACAAACATTTATGAAATTTATACATTTATTATTTTAATAGGAATATGAATATTGCACAGTAATGCTTAAAGCATTCATTGTTTGGTTTAGCGCTAATGTGGTTTTGAAGAACAATATAATACACAGAATTGTGAAATGTTTAATACATTTCCTAAAAATCATAAATTTCAAAAGTCACTTTACTAAACTGTCTAATGTACATTGCATCAGAAACTTTCCTGCTTCTTTGATATTCTCTGGACCTGGCAGGTTTATTAAATGAATGAGTGACTGGCTAGTAGCATTACTGCATTCAAGTTCAAACCCTTGAAATGAATCAGCTTTATTATAAAACTCTCCTCCTATTTGTGAAGAACTCCAGTAACAAGTCCTTTCAGGTTTAAAGTCAGGTTATGTGCCTAATAGGAATTGTAATGGTACATTTTCAGCAGACTCAGCTTTATAGTTAAGAATATTAAAAAGGGCTATTACCATTTGAATTTTAAAGGTATGTTTTGGGAAAATTTAAAGAACACATTGTTGCCTGTTCAAAATTCAAAATTGGTTTTAGAGTTGGGAGTGGTGGTGCATGCCTGTAATCCCAGCACTTGGTAGGCTGAGACAGGAGGATTGCCATGCGTTTGAGGCCAGTTTGGGCTCCGTAGTGAGTCCAGGACTGGTCTTGACTGCAGAGTAAGACCCTGTCTTGAAAAAAATAATTGGTTTTAATTGTTATATGTAATTATAGTTTTTCAGTTATGCAGTCTTTGAGTATTATAAGTAAAAATAGAACTAGCTCAAGAAAAAGAAAAAATAGGAAAATATTTATATTTTAAAATACAATGAATTAAATTAATGTATAAAGCCAATAGAATAATTGCTACTTCTGCCAGATGGTATTTTACATTTTGATAAAAAGATATATTCTTAATCATATATGTCAAGGAAAAGCAACCATATGTTGTTAAACACTTCCAATTTGTCATTTAATTTAAAAGGCACGACTGATATTGCCACGATTTTTTGGGTGATATGGTATAAGTATCCTGTTGTCAATAAAATTTAATCTTTTCAAGTAATTCCGTTAGTTTTCTTCAACTGTTGAGCAAATAAATAATTCAATAAAAAATGTCTTAGCATCTGCAAAGAAAAGATGCTATAAAGAAGTATATATTCAGTTTACTACTGGATACAGTAACCTCTGTTTTTAAGCTTCTAGATTTTGATTTACTATATTACAGTAAACAAAATATACAGTGTAATTCAAATAATTCCACATTCATTTTCCTTAAGTTCAGGAACCCAATATAGTCTTAAGACTTTTTATAAAGGGTGATTATATTACAAAACAATTTTCTAATTTACACAAAGATTCTTAATGAAGGAAACATAATAAAAGACACAAATAATTTTGATCTAAAATGGAAAATGAAAACTAGTATGATTATATGCCTTTGTTTCCTCTGCTGTTTTGAAAAGGGAATTTGATAAGCTATGTTGCTGTCCCTTCCTCCATCCATTTCTCCTCTCAAGCTGTCGGGCTCCACTGATGGTTCTTTAGGACTAATGTGGTTATCTTTTACATGCTGAAGACTTAACAAAATTCTGTTGTCTGTGCATATCCTTTATCCAGTTATTTTTATTGTTGTATGGCTGTGTCACAACTTACTCATTCTCTAATTGATAGACATTGGTCTTGTTTCCAGTTTTTTGCTGTTATGAATATTATAGGTATCTAGCCAAGAGCTTTTCAAGTTATATACCTAGAGGTAATATTGCTGGATTTCAAGACATTTTTTTCTAGTGTGTGACTAGGTAATACCTAGTCCCATATGATCAAAATTTTTCCTTGTTCTGTGTCATCCCTAGCAATGATGTTGGACTTGTTAATTTTTGAAAATCTGATGAGAATAAAATGATATGTTATTTTGCTTTAATACACATATTCCTGATAACTAATAAGGTTGAGTACTTTTCACATGTTTGTTATACATTTATATTTTTTCCTTTCTGCAATGCCAATTTATGACTGTAATATATTTTTTCCTATGGATTAATTTGTCCTTTTTTGCATATGTTCAAATTCCTCTCTGTTTTTGCCTCAATGAAGTGAAACCCGAAAAAGATGCATGACATAGAAAATTATTTAACTATTTAGTAGCAAACAATAGAATGGATTTAGTAGTAAAGTCAGAATTTATAATAGCTAGTGATTGTGTGTGTGTGTGTGCGTGTATGTATAGAAAGTACTAATGTGCAAAAAATCATATATCCTTCTATGTTATAATTTATGTTCCTAAAGTGGAAACTAACAAAATATTAGGTTTCAGTGACACTTAAGATTATCTTCTACACTTTGTATTACTTATGACTACTGACTTCCTATGTCAAAAAGATTTATGAGCTTAGCAGCCCACTGAGGTAGAAATGCTACTTCAGGAAGCCTAAACCCAGTTGTGAACCTTAAGAAGTCACAAATCTGTTATGTCTTCAGATAGCAAAGAAAATTTGTGACAACAATCTTGGAAATTCTAGTTTGGGAGATGAGTAGGGATATCGTTTTGCAGTTATGTGAGTTTGGGTACATTATTTACCTCCGTTGGCCGTATTGACGAATGTAGTCACTGTTTTGCCAAGCACCAGAACAATTAGGGCTTAAATAAGTTATAACAGTTCTGTCTTTTACATATGAAAGTTAACAGTGTTAAGAATTAGGGCGGCATTGCTCCATGAAGTCATGCAGAGCCAGGTCTTCTTTCTACCTAGTGGCCCTATCATCTTCTTGCATTGCAATAAGGGAGAAAAAGGAGGAGTTAATGGAAGTATGGACTACAATTTATATACAACTTCTGTTTGCAGTCTAATGGCTAACTGTATAAGATATTGTCACCTCAGAGAGGAGGAGATAATGGAACTCAGGACAGTGGATATCTAGCAACAAAGAACAAAGATCACTGAGAGGTGGAATACAAATGAAGAGATGAAAACAAATGTAGTTCTTCCAGTTGTCCCAAATTCTTGTCAGGAAAAGTTTTCAGGCCTCATCCCATGGAAGAACTTACACATACTTAGTCCAGAGAAGACTAGCTGCTAGACAATATACAGGTGAGAGGGGCGTAGAGAAAACACCAGTGATCTAGAGAGGCATCGCAAATGTTTAGGTGAGTGGTGATCAGTCATAGTTGTGTTGGGCAAAGAACCACGTGAAAGGATTAGAGAGAACAGGGACCAAAGGGTAATTTGTGCCTTTACATCCAGTCTTGGGAAAAGCTCTGTAATTTGGAAACACCAGTTAGAAGACCAATAAAAGTATATGCCTCAAGTGATGGAAAGTAATTAGCTCTACACTAAACACAAGCTTATTCCTGCTTTCAAAGCTTATAAGCAAGATCTGCATGGATCAGACTGTTTTCAAGTATCTGAACCAGATATAACATTAAGATATCAATTTTCCCCAAATGATTCATATGGAAATGCGTCCAGGGATACAAAGGATTGAGAATACCAAAAGCAACTCTGAAAAACAATAAGTGGAAGAACTACCTGATTTCCAGACTTTTAAAACAACAGTAATCCAGACTGTGGTATTTGACAGTCCAGAATCACATCCCTGTTTTGTATCTTACATTTCTCAAGCAAATCACCTAATATCTCCATATACCTCAATTTTCTTATCTCTAACATCAAAATAACAACATTACCAACCTCATAGGTTTATGCAACTAAATGAAATTGTGTATGTTTTATTTCCTTTTTGTGTGACTCAGTATTCAACATTTGCAACTTTAGGGAGGAAAGATTTTATTTTGGGTTAGTTTTAGAAAGTTACAGTTTACAGGTGGGCAGCTGGAAAATGATGGAATCACATAGTGGGGCCACAGCTGGAGTCAAAGCTGGAGCTGGTGTTTCAGAAACAGAGACTTTTACAGCAGTGTGGCGGAACAGAGACCAGTCTGAGAGGAAGGACAAAACCAGTGAATGCAGCCCTAAGCATCTGCCCCTTACAGCCAGGTCCCACCTCACAACACTACACAGTATTTATAGGAACATGAGGCTTTGGGGGGACACTTTAGTTTTAAACCATGACACGTTGTCCCTGAACTCCAAAAGACTTATGTTTACTTTCTTAAATAAAAGGCATTTAGGGTTTTTTTTTTTTGTTTGTTTGTTTTTGGTAAGAGTTGTCCAAGTTTTAACAGTTTTAATACTGTTAAAAAAGTTTAAGGCTGAAGAAATGGCTTAGTGGTACCCAAGTTTGATTTTTTTAGCATGACATAAGTTGTGTGTGGTGGTGCACACCTGTAATTTTGGTACTTGGGAGGTTGAGAGAGGAGGATTGTTGGGAGTTTAAGGTCAGTTTGAGCTCTAGAGTGTCTCAAAATAAAAAGGTCTAAGTTTAAAGTTTTTTGAGACACAAGGCAAACTTTTAGCTATGAATTTTTATGAAAACCAAACAGTTAAGCACTTTTAACATATTATGGCATAGGAGGAATAAGGGGATAAAAGGTAATAGGACCAAAACAACATTTAAACCCAGCAGGTCAGGAGTTTAATATTTTAGTCCTGTGTTTAGTATCTGGAGTAAAGTGTGGAAAGATAAACTGTGGCTAAGGTGAAACTTGAACTCTGCAGGGTTCGGGTGGCCCTGCCCTTACAGCAGGGCTGATGGTAACAACCTCCATTTTGTGGGGGTGGAGGTTGCTGAATTTTTTTATGACCTGTAGGATTTGTTTTTAGCAGATGATCTGATTTATGTTTTTGGTTTTTTTATTTTTTATTTTATTTTTAAATTGTACCTTAGGCTTTTTATTTACAACGTTACACATCGCCCTCCCAGGGGCACACTGTCTGGTCTCCCGGGTCTTTTTTGAATTTTGAGTGGAATTCTTTATGAACCTATAACTCTTATACTTTGTAAGCCTCGAAAGTCAGGATCGTGTGAACATTGCCACAAAGTTTGTGGCTGGGAGCTTAGCTCAGTGATTAGAGTGTATGCCTAGGAAGCTAGGCCCTGGGTTTTATCCCCTAGTACCACATACTAGGTGGGCATGATGGTGCATACCTGTATTCCTAGCACTGGGGAGGCTGAGACAGGAGAATTACCTTGAGTTCCAGGCTAGCCTGGAATGCTGTGAGGAAACTTTTGTAGGAGTTCAGCATACATAGTGAACCTCAGAGCATCTGAGGCCTACTTAGCAAGACTTTGTCTCAGAACAAACAAAAAACAAAAAAATTGCACAAAGTTCAAGGCATAGGTAGAATTAGCTGTGAGACAAAACTCAGGCTTCACAACATAATGTTTAGAATAGTCATGTTGTCGTATTGGGTGAATATAGAATTATAAGCAATAAATTTTTTAAAAATTGCATAATGTTACAGTAATTTTATGTAGAATTTTGTTTGTAAGAGGTTTGAGGAATCGCAGAGTGGTTAGAGTGTCTGCCTAGTAAGTATAAGGCCCTGAGTTTGATTTCCCAGCACCATGTAAACCGGGTGTAAGTGCACATGTCTAATTCCAGCACACCGGAGGCTGATGCAGAAGGATTACCATGAGTTCAAGGCTAGCCCAGCCTCCATGTTCAGTTCAAGATCAGCTTGGACTACAGAGTGTGACTCTGTGTCTAAAATATTTTTTCCACATTAAAATGTCTCATGGTCACTATATTATAATCTCTCCAGAATATCCCCTTTTCATTTTTAAAACCCCAGTACAAATACTTCTTAACAAGTCCTTAAAACAACTGAAATCATCAGACCACTTTTTATTTATACTGCTAAGTTAGTTTTAAAATCTCCATTTTGTTTTTGGTTGTTTTTACCTCAAAAATATGCACATTCAGGCTGGGTGTGGTAGTTCACACCTGTCATCCCAGCACTCAGAAGGCCAAGGCAGGAGAATTGCTGTGAATTCAAGCCCAGCCTGGGCTACATAGTGAGTTCAGAACCATCATGGTTTACAGAGTGTGACCCTGTCTCAAGGAAATGAAAGGACAGTGCATGTTCTAGTTTTGCAACTTAACTTTGCTATAAATAGTCCCAAACTTTGACTGTTTTTACAGTGAATTTGAAGCAGCATATAATATAATTCTTCTAATGTGACGAGAAGGAACATGACTGGTGATCCACAACAAAAGATTAATTCCTCATGTGTAGGGACTATTGAATAATTAATTTTAGTCTTTAAAGATCTAATTTCTGGTTAAACTCCCTATTTTCTCTATTTCAAAAAGGTACTCCTTTCCTGGTAGTCTTCTGCCTCTGGCCATTCTCACATCCACAGCTAACGCTTGGGATGTATTTCCCTCCTCTTACATCCACCTGCAGTTTGGGAAATTCACTCCATGTTCATTTGAAGAGCTTATTAATTTTAAATACAGAAGAGTATATCAACTGTAAGGATACAAAAATTCAGGTTTTAGGTAGTTTAAAATGAATTGATCTAGGAGTTCCCAGTTTTTTCAAGTGATAGTGTTTTATCTACCACTAATTATGTAGAAGATTCATGCATTTTAAAAAAAGTGTCTTAGTTACTTTCTTGTTGCTGTGACTCAATATCCAACATTCATAACTTAGGGAAGAAAGACTTATTGTAGCTTAGAGTTTCAGAAGGTCTCAGTTCATTCACAGGTGAGCAGCTGGAAAATGATGGAAACAATGACTGGGCTGGAGCAGGGGCAGGGCCCGAGCCAGAGACCTGGAGGCAGAGATCCTCACAGCATGGTGGTACAGAGAGGGAGGAAGGATGGAACCAGCACCCATCCCTCCAGGTCAAGCCCCAAGGATCGCCCCTTCCAGCCAGGTCCAACCTCCCAGCCCTACACAGTATCCATAGGAACATAAGGCCTTTGCGGGGGACACTGCTGATCTAAACCATGACAAAAAGTAACTCCCCTAAATTTTTTAGAGTACAGAATAGCATAAAGAAAGAAAATCTAACATCCCAGTATCTCTAGACTGTGGCTTTTTTTGACATATCATAAGTGATCATTTGGAGACACTTTTTAGATATATTCCTACTTAAGAAAACTGGCTACATGAAATCTTTAATGAAGGACTCTCTTTTTTTCCAAATATATATATTTGATATATGATGCATAATGTTTACATTGAACTTGGTATTTTATGCATGTACATATAGCATCAAAATTATAGTACTTCCCCCCATCCCAACTCTTGAATCAACTTTTTTAAGTGAGTCCATGAGGAGACATTGTGTAGCTCTGTTACTCGGTTGCCATCTTCTACTGAAGGACTCTTTTTTTTCCCATTGAAATTTGCTTTATTATTTGAAAGTCATAATTTGAAAAATATTGATCATGGAGAAGGAAGCAATGACTTAAAAGCATACAAATCAAAAATTTTACAATAATCAAAAAATTCAGTGAATCTCAGACTTCAATACATTGAGGGGTGTGTGATTCCAGAATTTTAAAATTATATTATGTGTGCAATTTTAGCTTTCTTGTCTTACTTTATATATGTTTTTTGTTATTGTTGTTACTGTTCATGAATAAATTCCAAATTCTATACTACTTTAGAGACATGGGATTTGGGGAATTAATGAACATCTCTGCCCATCCCTTTTTCAGAGATTCACCTCTTTCCCAGCTGACCATTGCCCCTCTTTCTACCCTGTCACTCATGTTGGGGCCTTTTTATGCCATTATTGTGTGGATTTCATAAGAGGGACACTTATCTATAGTCAACCTTTTGTGTTTGGTCCATATCACTAAGCATTATTGATTCAAGGTGGCCCCATTTTCATTCAAATGCTTCATATCTGTCTTTCTTTATGGCTGCATAGTATTCCATTGTGTACAAGTACCACATCTTCTTTAACCATTCCTGTATCGATGAACAGGTAGGACGTTTCCAGGATTTGGCTGTTAAGAATTTTGCTGCTATAAACATGAATATGCATGTGTATTTTTGGCATGCTGACTTTATTTCTTTTGGGAACATGCCCAATAGAGCTGTAGCTGGATCAAATGGAATTTCCATTCTCAGCATTCTAAGGAATCTCCAGACTGCTTTCCATAATGGTTCTACCAGCTTGTGCTCCCTCCAGCAGTAGAGTTCCTTTTTCCCACAGCTTCACCAACAATTGTTGTTTTTTGAGTTCTTGATGTAGGCCATTCTTAATGGATGAGGTGAAACCTCAATATTGTTTTTATTTACATTTCTCTGATGGCCAGTGATGAAGAACACTTTTTCATGTGCTTATTGGCCATTTGTACTTCTTCTTCTAAGAAGTTTCATTTCTGCTTCTTGATGGGATCATTTATTTTAGGGGGTTTTATGTTTTTGTGTTCTTTGTATATTCTAGATATTAATCCTTTGTTTGAAGTGTTACTGGTGAATATCTTTTCCCACTCTGTGGATTGTCTCTTCATCTTGTTGATTGTTTTGTTTGCTGTGTAGAATCTTTTTAGTTTAATGTAGTCCCATTTGTTAATTCTTGCTGAAATTTCTTGTGCAGTTGGTGATCTGTTCAAAAAAGCTTTTCCCGTCCCTATGTTTTCTAGGGTTATACCTATTTCTTCTTCCAGTGGGTTCATTGTTTCTGTTTTGATGTCCAGTTCTTAGATCCATTTTTCTCTGATTTTAGTGAGTGGTGATAGATATGGGTCTAATTTCATTCTCCTGCATATGGGGATCCAGTTTTCCCAGCACCATTTGTTGAAGATGCTGTCTTTTCTCCAGTGGATTATTTTGGCCTCTTTGTCAAAGATCAGTTGACTAAGGGTGTTTGGGTTTGTTTCAGTATTGTCAATTCTGTTCCACTGGTCCTCTGTCTCTTCTTATACCAGTATCATGTAGATTTGATCACTGTTGATTTATAGTATTTTTTTGAAGTCTGGGATTGTGATTCCTCCAGCTTTGCCCTTGTTGCTTAGAAATGCTTTAGAGATTCTGGATCTTTTCTGGTTTCATATAAATTTTAAAGAATATTGTTGGTATTTTGATTGGTATTGCATTGAATCTGTATAGTAGCTTTGGAAGTATGGCCATTTTGACAATATTAGTTCTTTCTATAGAGGAACATTTCATGTTTTTCCATTTTCTAAAGTCCTGTTCAATCTCTCTCTCTTAAGAACTTTGTAGTTTTCTTTGTATAGGTCTTTCTTGTCTTTGGTGAGGTTTATTCCTAAGTATTTTATATTTTTGTTGCTGTTGTGAAGGGGGTTGTTTTCTTGATTTCTTCCTCTTTCAATTTGTTGTTGGTGTACAGGAATGCTATTAATTTGTGGATATTGATTTTGTAACCTGCTACTTTGCTAAATTTATTTATTAGTTCTAGAAGTCTTTGGGTTGAATTTTTCAGAGTTTTATGTAGAGTATCATGTCATCTGCAAATAGGGATAGCTCTGCTGCTTTCCTTTCAATTTGTATTCCTTTTATTCCTTGCCCTTGCCTGATCTCTCTTGCCAAAATTTCCAGCACTATGTTGAATAGTAGAGGTGACAGTGTGCATCCTTGTCTTGTTCCTGAATTTAGTGTGATTGCTTTCAGGCTTTCTCCATCTAGGATTGTATTGGTTGTTGTTGAAGGATTCTTAGCGAACTGATTTTGTTTTTAATCTTGAAGTAAATAGAAAAGTCTTTATTTAGAAATATCTTTTTTCCCCATTTTGTTCATATGTACAAGTGCAGAATTTAAGGTTTACAATGGAGTTGAGCATTTTGTGCACATACTTTCCTTGTCAAAGGGACAAGGGCTTTCCTGTTCTCCTTTTGTCGTCCCCCCAACCCCCCCCTGCCCTTTCCCCCTCTTTCCCTTTGTCTTATGTTTAAAGTTCCATGAGATAGTTGTGGTCTGGGTCTCTCATATCAGAGAGACCATCTGATGTTTCACCTTCTGCTTCTGACTCACGCGAACTGATTTTAATCCCAGGATTTACAGAAGTATGTTTTTGCATTTAATTTTGCTTAAATATACAGAATACTTTTTATGTAGAATTTTAGTCTCTTAAGAATAGAAACCATTTTTAAAAATTTCATATTATCCATAAGCTAACAGATCTTATTTTAAGAGTTAAAATGTTAGTGACTCATTGGTTGGGTCTTACATGAAGTTTCTGCAATCTTTTTTGAAGTAATCTTAATCTACTTGCAAACATGAGGATTAAATCAAAATGTGTTAAGTATCAGAAAATGTTGCTCCAGTTAAACTTCAAAAGACTTCTTAGCCTCTAATGAGGTAGTTTAAACAAAATCATCTGTGTTGGATGATACTAATTGGGTCTATAAAGAGTCCTATTATTAGAGTATAACTATTTTTATAATGAACTTACTTGATATGTAGACTAGTTCACTATAAACCTTTTCTTTTTTATATTAGCTTTCTTAGTATTTGTGATTTCTTTTTGTTATTATAATGAATTTAATAAATTAAGCAACAGTCTTAATGCTTTAAAATGTTAGTGGTATATATAAATTTTTAATGATTTGTGTGAAAATGAGTTTACTGCTGGGGAATGTTAATATTAGTTCACAAGCAAAAATTTATTATAGATAATAAGTAGATAGTAACTTAAAGATTTGCCGTTCAATGAAACATTTTCAAGGTAGTAATTCTAAGATAACAAATAATTAAATAAAAGGATTATTTTTTTCTTAGAGATAATTTTTATTTTTCAAAACATAATTGGGTAATTAATGCTTGGCAAGATATTAATTGTTCCAACTAAAATACTTAATATAATATACACAACACATCATTGCATCTTACATATTTTATTTTCATAAAGTAATTTGAGATGTTAGAATACAAAAAGGCTTGTGTGCCATGGAATTGCTTCAAGGGTAACATCATAGGATAAGATGCTAATTCGGATAAGATGGAAATTTGGTTGGATTCAATGCATTCTACCAGACTTCACCTCTGAGAAATATTTCTAGTGAATTCTGAATTATTTGGAGGAAAGTAAAAGCAACTCTCAAGGAAATACACACATTCTTTGAAATGTATATTTTTAAGTTTGTATATATTTAGGTTCCACAGTACTATAATAAACAATTAAATTATCAATAATTAGACATGCAAAAGACTTAAAAATCAATCATAACTACTAAAAACTAAAAAAAAAGAACTCTACAGTCTACTTGCTTATGTCAAAGTAACGGCTTAGTTTGGTTGTTAACCTTCTATTGCATTTAATCTTAGCAAAGGGGTAGTAACATACGTGGCACAATAAGTCGGCATGACCTTATCCTTCTATATTTTTTACTTTAGGTCATTTAACTGCTCTAGGCATCAGTGTACAGGATGAGAGATGATTTCAACTCTTTTTCTAACAACGAAGCATTGTGTCAAACAGAATCTTATATAGGGCACTATGTAAAAAATGGATAAATATACAACTACTCCATCAAGGAAGTGAGATAGGAATACTTAGAGCTCGCTACAAATTCATGTGTTTTCTTTCTATATAAAAGGTTTCAAAAATTCTTTAATGGTTTTACTTATGAAGTGAATATATGTGGAGAACTTTACAGTGTGATATAGTTTGAGTGTTGGATATTCCCCAAAGATCCATGTATTAAAAGTCTTGGTCCCTGGGAACCAGGATGGCACTACTGAGAGGTTATGGAACCTTGAAGACGTGAGTCTTTGTAGAGGTGGGAGGTCTTTAGTCACTGTAGACTGGAATTCCGGAAGCTCAGTCACTTCCCACTTACTCTTTTGTTTCCTGGCCACAAAGTGAGGAGTTTTGCTCTGCAACATACATTTCCCATGATACTTTTGACTCTCTACAGGCCCAAAGCAATGGAACTGATTTTAGACTGGAACTTCCAAATCTGAGTGCCCCAATAACCCCTTTTTTGGTCTAAGTTGATTATCTCAAGTGCTTGTTACAGTGATAGAAAGCTGAGTAGTAGGATTGAATTTTTAATATATTCACATTTTCCTTCAAACACTTTCACAACTAAATCATTGATCTTTTTTGGAGTTATGGTCCTGTGAGGAATGAGTTAGTGCTTCAGATGCACATTTTTTCAACATTGCTACCTGATCGTACCTTCATTTGTTAGGTAATTTGTCTTTAACCTACTGATATTTAAAATGCTGCCTTCTTATGTGATATATCCTCAGGTATCAGCATTCTATTCCTAGACTCTGCTCCTTGACTTTTAGGGATCCATCTGTCTTTCCCCTTTCTGCTATTCAACAGAGGCCAAATGGGACAAATACATTATTATCCTATTATTGTCATATTTTTCTTAATTCCTTTTTATTTTAAAGGCTTTCAGTTATGTACAACTAATTATTTGATTTTTAATTACCTCTGCATATCACATTTACCATTTTTATTGCCAACTAAATAAGTAACATTGCCATTTGCAATTGAATAAGACATAAAATATTTGCATAGTAGTTAAAAGTATCAATCTCAATCTAGACCCAGAATGAGGACAATTTTGCTATTACCTTAATAGGGTTGCTGTGAAGTAAAATGACATTTTAGGCACTAGGGGCAAGTTTCATGAAAAAAATTTTCACACATGGGAGAGGGCAGTGAGGAGGATGGTGCTAGTATCAATACCTCAGCTCCACCTCAGATTGTTAGGCATTGGATTCATATAAGAATCATGCAAGCTAGGTCCCTCACATGTACAGTTCACAGTAAAATCCATGCTGCTGTGAAAATTTGATGTCACTTCTAATCTGACAGGAGGTAGAGTTCAGGTGATAATTTGGACAATGATGAATGGTTGTAAATACAGATGGAGTTTCATTCACTGGTGCACTGATCACTCTGGCTGTGTATCCTGATTCTGACAAGCCACAGACCTCTACAGGTCCATAGTCCAGGGGTTGAGAATTTCTGCCTTAGGGCATTTTCTATTGCTATAGCAAAATATTACGAGTAGATAATTTACAAATAATGGAAGCTTATTTAGTTCATGGTTGTAGAGGGAGGAAAGTTCAAGAGTATAGCTTTAGGGTCTGGAGGAATGGCACAGCAATTTAAGCACTTGCCTAGCAAGTGTGAAGCCCTGGGTTCAATTCCCCAGCACCACATACACTGGGTGTGTTGGCATACACCCGTAATCCCAAAACTTGGTAGGCTGAAGCAGTAGGATTGCCACAAGTCCAAGGCTAGCCTGGGGCTGAGGCAGTAGGATTGCCACGAGTTCAAGGCTAGCCTGGGCTCTCTAGTGATTTCAGGACCAGCCTCGAATACAGAGTTGATACCGTGTCTCCAATAAACAAACAAGCAAACAAATAAATAAGAGTATGGCTCTGGCACCTGTAACGATGCCATATGCCATTTTAATGTGTCAAGAGTGTCACATGATGAAACAGAAGGTACCAGAGAGAATTCATTTTTAGAACAGAGCCACTACCATAGTGACCCATTAATTACTAAATGTCTGAGTAGATTCATTCATTCGTTAGGGAGGAGCTTCCAGGGTGCAGTTACCTCCCTGAAGTCCCACCTCTACTGCACTGGTGACCAAATTTCTAGCATTTGAAGTTTGAGGAATAGGTGCAAACTATGGTAGCTTCTTCATCTCCTTTTCTTATTTTTTAAAGGGGTTTATCCCTTTGCTGGATTCTAGCTAATTTTCTCGTACTTATCTTTCAGTTCATTAATTTTCTCTTCAGATGCTACTCTTTCACTTCGGCTAATTACCTGTTTTTCAGGGTGTCATGAACCCTTCCAGCTATGCAGATTCAAGCCTCATAAAGCATCATGGGTTAAGTGGGGTGCTGCTGGTGCTGGTGGTGGCAGTGCTCCAATTCCCAGATCTAAACCTTAGTTTTAGTTCCTGTTTCTGTCTTGGAGGGGGACAGGTACAAGCTATTTTTTTTTTCAGGGGCGTTAAAGCACTACTTCCTGTCGTATGTAGTCCATCTTCATGTCTGATTGCCCTATCAAGTGCCTTGGCATTTGTGTTAATTTTATGATGCTGCTGTAACAAATTACAACAAACTTGGTGGCTCAAAACAACACACATGTATGCCCTTTTCCCTTATGGAGCTCTGAAATCTAAAATGAGCTTCTTTTCTTTTCTTTTCTTTCTTTCTTTCTTTCTTTCTTTCTTTCTTTCTTTCTTTCTTTTTGAGGCAGGGTCTCACTCTGTAGTCTAACCCAGTCCTGAGCTGTCTGTGACTCAGGCTGACTTTGAACTTGTAACAGTGTCATTAAAATCCAGACTCACAGCAATCCTCCAGACTTAGCCTTCTAAGTGCTAGGATTACAGGCACACATCACCACACTCAGCTTATGTGGTGCTGACAAATTGAACCCAGAGCCTCAAGCTTTCTAGGCAAGAATTTTAACCACTGAGCTATTCTTCTAGCCCCTAAAATGAGTTCTAGAGGCTACAATCAAGATGTTAACAGGACAGTTTCTTTCTGGATGCTCCAGGAAAAAATCTGCCCCTCAACCCTCCTAGTATCAATCATTTGCTATGGCTGCAGCACTCCAGTCTGTTTTTTGGTCGTATCACTTCTGTCTTTGACATCTGACTTTGTCTTATGAGAACCCTTGTATTTGTGTGAGGTCCATCCAATAAACTAGGTTGTTCTCCTTATACTGAGAACCTGAATTTAATCATGTCTGGAAAGTTTGTTTTGCCATTAAAGGTAACATATTTGTAGATTCTTGGGATTAGAATATGAACGTTTTGGCGGTGACAGTTATTTAATCTTACAGTCTTAAGGCTGTGGTTGTGAATTCCATCTTTACATCAAACACTTCTGGATTTTCTCATTTCCTTTCAGACAAAGTTTTGCGTTTAAGAAACTTTTTTAAAAAATTAATGAGAAATCTCTATGGATTTATGTAAGTGGGAATGGGGGGAGAAAAGATTTTGTTAACTATAACACTGTGTCATCAGAATAGAAGTAGTATAAACAACTATAATAAAATTGCCATAGGCAGAATGGAGTAGAACACACCTGTATTCCCAGAAAACCAGGAACTGAGGCAGGAGATTTGCTTAAGTCTAGGATTTCAAGGTCAGCCTGGGCAGTATAACGAGGCAAAATGTTGCCCCCACCAAAAAAAAAAAAAAACAAAGCTATAAAAGCTTGTAATCATATAAATACAGAGGTTGCAAATACCTCAGAGTTGTGAAACATAAAAATACATAATTTCATATAAATAATGTACAAATCATAAATTAACTTATAATGTTTTAAACGACTGAAATTTTGAAGTTGTTACCAGAACTGAAACCTAAACTCCTCTTCTGCATAGTCTCTTTTAGCATGTCTTTCTTTTCGATACTCTTGCTAGGACTCTGAGTAAGAATTCCAGCAGGCAACAGACACATGTTCAAAAGATGTCATAAAGACAATTTAATGAGGACTTACTTTAGTAAAAGATGTAGACAAGTTTAAGAAAATAAGACCTAAGAAAGCACCTGTGCTAACTGAAGTCATTACTAAATATGAAGAAGTGGAAATAGTAGTTACTAAAACCTAAAGTGGGATATGTTTTCATAGGCGATGGACCGACCAGTAGCATACATACCCGTAAGGGAGTTCAGACATTTTTAAACTGAAACTTGGCAGGGAGGGAGCCAGGGGGAAAATATCCTGATGTCTTTCTTTTTCCTCCCTCATCTCCTCCAGCTGGCCAAACCCAGCCAGAACGCAGAAGGCAAGGAGTGGCACAGAGGTCCTTAGAAGCTATGCTTCCAGGGCAGAAGGCAGAACAGAGATGTGGACAACAGTTGAGTAGATAAAGAAAATGTGCTATATATGTCCAATGGAGTACTATTCTACCATACAAAAGATAAATTTGAGTCATTTGTAGAAAAACATATCTTGAGACTATAATGCTATTAAAAAAATGACGCACAGATTAAATATTGCATGATTTGTCCTATATTAGAAACTAAAGGTCTGGAGAAATAGCACAGGGGTTACAGTGTTTGCCTAGCAACCACAAGGCCTTGAGTTCATTTCCCAGCACCATATAAGCAAGGTGTAGTAGCACATACCTGTGATCCTAGTACTTGGGAAACTGAAGCAGAAAGATTGCTGTGAGTTCAAAAGTCGGGTACATAGTGAGTTTAGGAGCTGCCTGGACTACAAAGTGAGAATCTGTCTCAACCCTTCCAAAAAATAAAAATAATATATAAATCATTTAAAAAGCAAAAGAAAGGAGACATGATAGAGCACAGGGAGGAAGACTTTGTGGAAATGAAAAGGAAATTAGGGAAGTGGGGGAGAGCAGAGGACAATGAGGGTGGGGAGGTAAAAGTGAATAAGATGCAGTGTGTGTATGTATCAGTTCCCCAAGATGAATGTAATTGTTATGTTTTGCAGACATGTACCAGTAAAAGTTTTTCAATATCTGCTGTGAAGGGCCAGATAGATAATATCCAATATGATCTTCACATCCTTATAGATCCTGTTGTAGAGAACAGACTCAACAGATGGCATATGAGGAAGGAATTCATGGCCAAACCACACCTGGGCAATCTCTTGAAAGTTATGAAGGTACCATCCTGGTATGACCAACCAAAACATTCATCTACTCCATTCTTGAGCTTAGTTAAAAATAACTTCATAAAATTATCTTTTGACTAACTCCTTAAACTGCAGTTTTGGACATCTGGCAAACTTTTATCATAGGTTATTATTAATTTCTTCAGGACAGGAACCTGATCTCACCCATCTTAAAATACCGAGCACAATTCTCAGGATGTACAATGAATGAATGAATGTTAACTACAAAACAACTATGAGCAATAGATAGTGAAGGGGATTATTTGTTTCCCTGAATAGAGTATCAGTACTATAACAGTACTAGCCCTTCCTGAAGGATGAGGATGGTTAGTGGCATGGGAACAGAAGGTTATTCTAGCTCTTTCTTTTGCTTTTAAGCCTGAGTAGTTGAGTCAGGAGGATAGCAAGTTTGAGCCTAGCCTGGGCAACTCAGTGACTTAGAGAAACGCTGTCTAAAACAAAAACAAACAACAACAATCACAAAACCCCTGTGAACTCAAATGACTATGCCATTCTAGAGGTGATTTGGAATCTACTATAAATTAAGAACCACTGCTCTGAGGCATATAAAACTTAGCTAACTATTGCATTTGTTAAAATACTGACATGGGGCCTGGGCACAACTGTAGTCCCAGCAACTCCAAAGGATAAGGCAGGAGGATCACAAGTTTGAGTCCAATCTGGAGAACTTGGTGAGATCCTATCTCAAAATAAAAATAATAAAGGCTTGGGATATATTTCTGCACCCTCCGAGTTCAATCCTCAGTACTTGGAAAAATAGACCAACTTTTCAAATGTGAGAATCCTCATACATACAGGAAAAAATTATGGATATCTGTTATGTTTGTCTTCTACTGAAGACAGACTAGAGTGTTTTTTTTTCTTTTTGGACAGGACTTCTATCGTTAAAATTATTAAGTATTAAGTTTGAAAACATTTATTTAGGGCTGGAAGAATGGCACAGCAGTTGAAACACTTGTGTAGCAAGTGCAAGGCCCTTAGTATGATTCCCCAGCACCACATAAAGCTGAGGATGGTGGCACATGCCTGGAATTCCAGCACTAGGGAGGCTGAGCCAGAATTCCCATGAGTCTAAGGCTAACCTGGGTAATAGTGAGCTCAGGACCAGTCTGGGCTACACAGAAAGATCTTGTCTCAAGACAAAACAAAACATTTATTTAGAGATAGATTTTTTTTGTATTTTGTTTTATTTTTATAATATGAGAGCCATATTCAGTAGAATGACTTTAAAGAATTTTAACATGAAATATTGTGTTTGATTTTTTTTTTATTTCATGAAGACAGAAATGGGAAATTCTACAAATATACATTAAGCTCTGAGTATCTAGAAAAAAGCATAGAAAATCTTTTAGAAGGACTTTTTACATATAGACATGAAATACTTGATTTTTTTCCCCTTTGGGAGACTCACAAATCACCATGCATTCAAATGGAATCAATTTAATGACATATTAATTAAAAAAAGACAAGGTGGAAAACTAGCTACTTCTTAATATATTTCATCATTTAAAAATACCGTGATGCCCTATTGTCTATCATATAAAACTAAATCTTGAAGAGGTATTTGTGAAAGGATTTCTTACATAACCTTAATGCCATTCTCATGTTATTTTTCTTACTCTCCACCTTCGCTTCTGCATCAATATTGCATGTTAATTTCAATTTCATGAACCCAGCTTATATGCTTTTATCTCTCTCTTTGTCATTTTATATCTGTCATTCTCTTTTAGATCTTACTCAAAACATCTTAAATCCTTGCCTTGTCTACTCAAATTCCATCTAAATATTCCCCTTTGGTACTTACTCAGTGTTTACTATTGACTGGTTGTATATATATTTAGAGAGCTGGTAAACAGTCTCAAAAATAAAAATTGGCAGAAGTAGGATTCAACCCCATAGCCACCTATCACCACACCCTAGATTGTCCCATCTCAGGACTGTCTCCTAACCCAAATGGTGGCAAATTCCAAAAGAATCCCTCTAAATTAGGGAAAAATGATATTATATTTATGTTTGGGTGTAGCACTGTTAGAAATAATAGAAATTTATGTCGAATCAAATAATGAACTTATAATCCAAACTTTTAAAAGAATGACTTTCTCTTAAGCTTGTGCAAAGAACCAGAATAAACCAGAATACTCCTTCCTGAGCTGTGATGAAATACTGGGTATAAATTTAGAATACCTTTTAAATTACTTCTCATTCTAAGCTATTTTTTCTGCTAGGTAACTGTTTTCTATTTAACTAATCCTTGTCGTTTCAGCTGTTTTCTCTGCTAAAAGCAGAGACTTTTTTAAAATTTCAATTTTATTAACTTCCTAGGATTTGTCCAGTTATATAGAGTAGTTGTTTAATAAATATCTTGGTAAATTGTAATTAATCAGTTCTTCATGAAAGGCTTTTTTTTAATGTACATAGTGTCTCATGTATTTACCCTCATCAGTGTGAATTTCATCTCATATCAATAAAATGTGAGGAAACATCAAATGTAAGAAAATAATTTCTCATAAAATAGCTATATAATAAGTATCTGTAATCAACACTTAAAAATCTTTTAAAATCCAACTTCCTTGGGATGACCTCTGCTTCGGGCGCCCACCCCATCACTCTTTCTTGTCAGAGCACCTCCATCTTCAACCTCTTCTTCGATTTCAAAGACTCTTCCAAACTACAGCAATACTTAAAGTTTCATTCATATTTATTTTCTCAATAAATAATATGTGAGGATATCTTTTCATTGTCCAAGTCACATCTGAAGATGGCAAACTAAAATCACTTCAGATTATCATTTAGTAAGTCTTTCTAATATACTGTTATAAAAATTAATTAAAATTAGGTAGCTAGCTCACATTTTTTAAATGACTCTCTCTTTTTTAATAATGCTGACTCTTTCTAAAAATCAACTTTTGCCTCCTTACCTTCTAGTAACACTTTTCCATGCCTTTTTAGTGACCCTGTTTTGAGTCGTGTTAACACTTCAGAAAAATTTCCAGATATGTGTCATGTATCTTTTGGTGTACTTTAACAACAAAAAGGAGTCTCCTTCTTACACCCGCTTGCTCAACCAATGTACATTTTTGCCCTTGTGTTTATACAGCGCATTCATTAGTGGTTTTTACTTGTCTAGGTTTTTTTGGGCCATAAAACTAGAGATTATTATCCTCCAGGTGACGAATCTTCTTATTTACAAATTAATTGCAGATCATGTGTGGGCAGCATGATTGCTGATCCTGCCTAACGAATACATTTAGTGTTTTAGTTTTTTTTTTTTTTCTGTTGCTATTTTCTAATTTGAAGTGGGTAGACCAAAACCAATTAATTCTATTCCAGTGTCTCAGTACTTTGCTGCATGCCTTTTCTGTCACTACAGATGCTTATGACTCTTAATGTATGACTTTAAATAACATCGATATTAAGGATGTGCTGATATTAAATTACATGTTCTTGATAAGTGCATCTTTCAGGTAAACCAGAGCTGCTAATTACTGTAAAGAATTTAGGTTATATATTCATAATTTGAATTAAGTTATCTTCAACAAAACTGTTTTTAAACAATAATAGTCATAATCATAATCATAGAAGTAGAAATCTTTAATAGCATTTGAAAGCATAGCTCAAAGACTGTAATATCTAGCTAAATGCAGTTTTTATCAGAGGAAAGGGTTCTTATTTTTCTGTTTGTTTCTACATATGAAAATCATAAAATAAATGTGGCATTGCCATCACAAGAATTACTACACTAAGGCTGCATTAGTACTCAAGAGATGCTTAAACTGATGAATTCAAAATTTTTTCCAATTCTTAAGATTCCATAAATTTATATTATATAACATTGCTCTATCTTAAATAATGGAGATACTTAATAACCATGCATCTAGAACATAAAACCAGTGGGAAAATATGAACATGAGGCAAAAACCATGACCTGATATTCGTAGATAGGATACTACATGACAGTTTGTTCAGGAGACTTTGAAGTTGATTATGAATACAAAATTAATTGTATGTACTTAAAGTTCTACAGTCTAAACTAATCAATTACTAACTAAAAACGTAAGAAAGAACTGCTAGAAAAGAACCATCTCCCCCCCAAAATTTAAATAGTCTGCTTAATACACTCATCTACAGAATGAGCAGAGGTTAGAACATTCTAATTCTATTTCTCTATAGGACACCAAAAATAGAAGAAGCTTTCATCGAAATAGTACTGTGACTAAGCCTACCCTCACTGTTGCATGTTTCTAATTGCATGCACTTCAAGATTGAAATTTTTTTAGAAAGCTATTAAAAAGTGGAAAAGTAGGCCCTACAGTATGACTTAGAGTTTACTCTAAAAAATTCAACTATTTAAAATTCATTATCATTTAAGGCAGTGTTATTTTCACTTCTTGTTACTTTCTTCCTTTTTATTTTTATAAATAGTCATATAGATAAGTTGTATTCTCTTGTGTATGAACTTTAAAAATAAACTAGAAAAAAATAGAAAATAATAGGAAGAAATAAAAATATTTTATAAAAATCAATTTAATATTGTCCTTTGGCTGCTTTACATGATCATTTGTATTTGAGTGAACTTCAATGGCAAAATGTTCTTAACTGTTTTCCCTAGTGAATTGGGAACAGCACTTGTTTTTTCTGTTTAATCTCTCAGATATGGTTTCTAAGGGGAGTCTTCCTTTTCAGGTCAGATATGTTTTCTTCTTTTCTGTAGCATAGCTACTTTTTTGTGGGACAAGTTAGTTCTTAATGTCAGTTCTTAATTTTTCACTCAAATTAATTTTAACTCTTTATTGTCATGAAATGTATGTACTAAATTTTACCATTTTCAACATTCACATTATTCCATCATCACTATTCATTTCTAGAACTATTTTATCTTTTTTTCTAAATGCTTATTGTTAGAGATGTAGAGTTAAGCCATTGCAGCAGCTTTTATGACGTCCACTTTATTTTTCCTAGCTGCTTTTCACAAAATTAATCTTCCAAAAGCCTTTTAGTCTAAAAAGGCCACATTTATCTTTATTAGCTATCAGAAACTAATAAAATGAGGTAGCTTAGGCAAGTGATTACAGTAGAAACCAGATGAACCAATGCAGATTATGACGAGTGATAAGGATGTCTATAGGTTTATTATAATTATAAAGCCATGTGTAAAATTATAACCATATATTTTAAATGAATTTTTTAAAAAGTCTTCCAACACTAAAAGCTAAGGCTTAAACTCTGAATCCTTTCAGCCTAGATTTTGTTTTCCAGAAGATTAACTGTTGTTTACAGTATATGAGTTTATCTGATAATGTGGATAAATTCATGAAAAAGTCATGTACCTTTCTTATTCGCATATCAGAACATATTATAAGAGATATTGAATCTCTAAAACTTCTTCATATGGTTTGTCTCAGGGCTGGAGGAATGGCTCAGCGGTTAAAGAGCTTGCAAGTGCTAAGTACCTGAGTTCAGTTCCCAAGCACTACATAAGCTGGGCATGGTGGTGCATTCCTATAAAATCCCAGCACTCAGGAGGCTGAGACAAGAGGATTGCAGTGAATCCAAGGCCAGCCTGGGCTACATATTGAGTTCAGAACCTCCCTGTGCTACAGAATGAGACTCTGTCGCAAAAGAAAAAATAAACATGAATATGGTTGTTCTCAAAAAATATGTATAAGACAAGGCCAATCTAGGCTCCTCCAGGAAATCTATTTGTTCTTCACTTAGTTCTAAATAGAGACTCAACATAGCTCAGGTGAAGATAAAATTATTTGGAACAGTCAGTATTGATGCATGTGAAGATGGCTCCTTTATTATAATTTGTGAAATGCTTGCAGTTTGTTTTGGTGAGAGATCTCACATGGGGAGAGATAATCAAGATACAAGATAGCAAAGGCCTGTTAATTTGTACAGTTTTGTGAAGTAATCAAATGCCGTATGTTTTTATTTTAAACAAGGCAAATTGTTGGCCTATTCAGTGGTGAGGTGCTACATACAGCATAGCATTTTAGTGCAAATTATTTGCTATCTTCAAGGTTATTTCTTATTTTTTTTTCAGTCTAAAGTGACTGACAACACTTCTGAGTCACTTGCTTCAATTTGACTGGCATTTCATTAAAATATCCCAAGCTAAAATTCCTCTTATTCTTCTTTTATGGACTGAACTCTACATCAAAACTGTCTAGGACCACAAGTTGTTTGTATTTGTCTTACTTTAACTACTTCTCAATTGAATTGAGAAAATCACTTTTGTTTTTCAATTACTTATTTGATTCTAAAAGAAACAGTTGTCAGAAATAAGTTTGCAGTGGCGAATGGTTGCTTCAGTAGGTGTAAAATCAATTTGTAACTTTTATTTAAGAAAGAGATCTGCCAAAGTAACCACTGTTCCTTTTGCTACTGATTTTTGGTAGCAATGATATGACTAATTCCAGAGGGAAAGTTTTTCTCTTTAAAAAACAAGACAATGTACTTTACCCCCAAGTCATGCGTATTGTGTGTTGTGTTAATATTTTTTGTCTTACTTTTTTCCCTGAAATTATATGATTATCTCCTTGTCTACAAGTAAATAAATTTAAGAGTCAAAGTTCATAGAAGAGAGGCTAGTGATCATACTTTATTTGGTTTTAAGATGGAAAAATGACACATTGCAGGAAATGAGTGGACCAACTATGCAACTAGATGCTATGCTAAAATAAGGCTTACAATTTTATCTTTTATTTCTCTTCTGTTTCTCTTGAGTTCAGCTTCTGCCCTTCAAAACTAGTGACTGGATCATATAATTAAGAACCGTAGGTAGGTGTGTTGTTTAATAGATTATGTTGGTGCCGAACTTCATTTGAGGTCAAAAGCCATTGTTAGTTTGCAAAACTTTTTTAAAGGCCAAATAAGGTGTTTTGGTTCTCGCTTAAAGACATCAAACATTGGCCAGGAAGATGCAACATGGAAGGCTTAGATATTAATAACTGGAGAAGTATAATTCTTGAACATACTCACAAAAATCATTTAAAACTTCCAAAGGCAAAGTACTACCGGCCTGCATTTGAAAACAAAACTGTCGCATTGAAGTAGAGCCAACTAGGCGAAAACACATGGTTCCAGGAGACCCCGTCAAATGGATCAGTTATTTTGGGTCTACCTGAGGAGGGACAAAGATGAGGGAAGCCATGTAAGAGCAGTTCTGCTGTCTGCCTCCTTTGTTCTTGCCAGGGTGCCCATTTTTAAAGTATTCAAACAAAGAACCACAAACCGCCAGTCACACCATAATACCAGCTTGTGTTTACATTTTCAGCTCTCCGGATCGTGATCCTATTCAGTGCACACAGAGCGAGTGCTCGTGTACACGCGCCGGTCCGCCATCAGGAGGACTGAAACTGTAAACACAAGCTGGTATTTTGGTGTGATCACGCTAATATGGCGGTTTGTGAGGTCAAGGGGTGGAAGGTGAATTATGGATCCAGAATTTCCTTGCTTTTGTCAGTTTAAGTCAGGCTGCTTACACAGTAGCTGCTTCTCAAACTTGAATATTAGCTATTTTAAAGAAATGAAGACCAACTTTAAATATTTAGAGGGACTACACTGGATTATTATCTTTCATGGAAAGTAGAGGAAACTCCTGTCCTCTAAACCTTCAAAATTTGATCATGAAAGGCATGGGACAACCCATTTCAGAAGGGAACCATGGGTTGGTCACAACAAAAAGTGTTAAATAAAGTAACCCAGTGTTTTATAGAACTTTTCACCTTAAGGGAAAACCACTTCGGCATCTTGTCTTATCTCTATAAAAGTCCATTTAACCAAGGCCATTGTTAAAAATGTTTTCTTTAAAAAAAAAAATTAAGATGGACCAAGTTTCCGATGAAACTCAGAATACTTCCTCCACTTTGCTATTAAAAAAATTGCCATGTAATTGCAGGTGGGCAATGTATACTTAACCAAGCCGCAGTAGATGCATTTCTCAAGGTTATTTGAATTTTGAAGGGCTGTGAGAGTATCTTCCTAGAAACATCACCAGAAATCATGCCTTATCCATTGGAGTGGCACACACCATTAACACCAGCTACTTACAGGCTGAAACAAGTTAAACTCAAATTTAAAGAGAGACTGGGCAGCTGAGATCTTGTTTAAAAACGAAATAAAAGAGTTGAGGATTTACCTCAGTGGTAGAGAGTTTGCCTAACATGAATGAGATAAAGAAGAACAGAGATTCATTTCCCATACTGGAAAAAAGTCCCAACTCACTCTACGCATGATAACAAACAAAGCATTTGGTGCAGATTTTCTTAATCTTACATTGTATAGAAACAAAGAGATAACTAACAAATACAAAAATTACTGCAGTCTCATTTACTCCTTTATACTAGTAAGTATAATTCTTTTATTCTGTTAAATTTTTTAAAAAGTATATTTCCAAGATCATCAAAGTTACAAAGGCAAATGGAGGTTTCAGGTAGAGGTATGTGTTAATTTTGCTCTTGGCTCTTTTGAGTGATGGTGACATGAGTACTGGATTTGTTTCCAGTAAGTTAGAGTCCCATTTCTGCTGACAACATGCATATTTCTTTCAATATGCATTCTTATATTGATGTGAAAATAGTTCTAATGTGTAAGTCAGCTCTGAAACTATATACAGAAATGGAAATCAAAAAGAACATTTTATTCTTCATATATGAACTTATTTATAGCTCATCAGAATTTAGTTTGAAATAAAAGTCAAGGTTGTTCATCTTAAGGCAAACAGACTAATAAGTGTGTACACACACACACACACACACACACACACACACAAAGGCTAATGATACACGTTGTGATATATACACTAATAATAATTTGACATATATAGAGATATACATGTTAAACTTATCTGTATACACACATAAATATGGATATATATGTATACACACAGGCTAATGACAAGTGCCTATCATATATTTATGTTTATATTTATATTTAGTTGTCTCACAAAGACAACTCACTCATTCCTGTACCAATACTGCAGAATCTAGAAGAAAAAGTTCAGGTGGTCCTTTTGTCCTTTATAGTATTAAAGCTTTCTACAGATATGAAATTTTCAGCAATCTGTATTTTCCTTCAAAAAACAATCTCTGTAGGGCCTGTTGGCACCCACCTATAATCCCAGCATTTATAAAACCGAGGCAAGAAGATTGCTGTGAGTTTGAGGCCAGCCTGTATTATATAATGAGTTCGGAACTAACTTGAACTGCAGAGCAATATATTGTCTCAAAAAGAAAATCTAATTAATACAGAGCAATGGACCACTTCCTCTTTTTCATGTATGTATGTTCCTCTGTCCTATTGGTAATAGGTGTATGTGAATAAAAGAAGACTGACATCTAGGATAACCAAATCCATATTACTTGAAGTAAAATTATTTTAGTATTACATTTTCTTTCTGGCTATCAATTATTGAAAAGTTTAATTCAATGGAAATACATTGATTAAACATGGGATGATGGGAGGTGAGAAAAACAGTACAAAGAGAGTCTAATATTCAGAAGGATGGTGAAGATCTAAGGAATTAGTACATTTTTATGCATCATTTAACATGTTTTATTGCTTGATTTGCAACAGTGTCTTCATTTTTCACTGATGTCAGAAAAAAATTTTTGCTTAGACTACAAAGGAAATTAGACTTGAGGAACAAAGAAAATAATATTTAAAAACAAAAAGCTACTAACTCTTGATATATTTTTCTGATTTAAAGTTGTTATCTGCCTATATTTTTCCATGGAGTTCTTTTTATAGAAAAATATGCTTTCTTTTCTACTTATTTAGTTAAAAAGTTCCCTTCCTGGGAAAATGGGTGGCTATTCTGAACTTGAATGGTTACATCAGAAGGGGAAAAGTATCATTCGATTTTGTTCTGTCATATTAGCTTAGTACATTTTCATTCAGAAAATAGCAGTGTTCCAGGAGATTAATATTTAGTTTCTACTTCTGCTGGCTGAATTAGATTCTATAAAGGCTGGTTAGGATAGGTTATGCTTACATTTTCTTCTTAATAGTCTGTGTTCATTTAAAATACTTTGAATGAAGCCATCTAATCATTAATTAAAATCTTTCTCTTTTCAAGGAACAGATCTGTTAATTTGAGCTTCAGAAAAAGTAATAGCTGAAACTGCTTACATATGCAGAATTTTCAGAAATGAAGACAAAACTTGACCCTGATACTTAGTGAAATTTTACATAGAGAAACTTTAAGGATTTTTAACATTTACATTTTTAGTTTATGGGGCTGGGGTTGTGGCTTAGCTGTTAAAGCATTTGCTGAGGAAGCACAAGTTTCACATAAATCACATAAACTGGGCTTGGTAACACAATCCTGTAATCCCAGCCCTCAGGAGGTTGAGGCAGGAGGATTGTCATGAGCTAAAGGCTAGCCTAGGGTACGTAGTGAGTTCAGGACCAGCCTGTACTGCGGAGTAAGACCTTTAAAATAACTTAAAATTTTATTTTTATGGAAAGCAATCTCTATTCTATGACAGAATTTCTCTTATTATTTAAATATTTCTCATGATAAAATAGAATAAATAATTATATGGATAAGTTTTACATTAAATACAGTTATATATAAAAGTGTAGAGTATGAAATAAGACCTTTTATGCCTTTTTTAGCTCATATACTTGAAAAGGCATAGACAAAACTTAGCCTCAGCAATAAACTGTATCTTGGTGGTGTAGGTAAATAAACAGGAAAGAGGGCCAGGATGTGCCTTGGTGGTAGGGCACAGCCTACTATTTGTGAGGGCCTGAGTTCAATCCACAACACCAAAAAAAAAAAAGATACTTTTATACACAATAATATCTACTGAGATTCAGACAATGTAAGATACTTAAAAATATTAACTCAGTCATTATTCAATATAAAATTACAAGATAAAATTCTAACATGGTATGTTCTAATTCAAAAGCACTTAAAAGACTAGTGTTGTCTTTCTTTCTTTCTTTCTTTCTTTCTTTCTTTCTTTCTTTCTTTCTTTCTTTTTGGTAAAAGTGGTCATCAGTAACTCCCTAGTAGTTCAGTAAGTGCGATTAGCACTTCAAGTCCTTATTTAGTTTTTATGTTATTTTTCATAATAGTATGCATTGGGATAAACATAAAATTACATTTTTTCTAAACAAAAGACATTTTTCAACATATCTTTATTTTTAAGACAGTTTTCTTGATTTTTATTGCTTTGGAATGTATAAATAAAAAATAGGAAAAAAGAGATATAGGAAATAACAATAAAATTTTGTTATATTTAATATAGAGCCAACTAATGCAGTGTTTTTTCAGAATATGTACTTATATCACATATTTTATATCACATATCACATATTTTAAGTTTTTTGTTTCAAACTGTCAAAAACACAACTTTATAATCTTCATCTTCCTGTGTCAGTGTGCAGAAATCTGCCTTTCTCTTTTTCTTTGTTTCACATGCTACTGGGGATCAAACCCTGGACCCATGCATATGTCGGCAAGCACTGAGCTACATCCCCAGCTCTTTTTACCTTATTTTGAGACAGGGTTTCACTAAGTTGCTCAGGCTGGCCTTGATTTTGCAATTCTTCTGCCTCCACTGGAGTTACAGGCGTGTGCCGCCATACCTGGCTTTACTTCTTTTAAAACTGCTGCATAGTGTTACAATGCATAAAAATATTTTACTGAACTACTTACCTATGTGAACATTTAGTTTCTTTCAAGTATTTCCTATTGAAAATGATGATGAAACCAGTAGCTTTGCACACACACCTTTGTGGGTGTGTTTAAGTGTTTATAGGAAGGGTCCATAAGACTAGAATTACTAGGTCAAATGCACGTGTATTAAATTTTGATTAACACTGTCAAAATTGTAACCACAATAAATGGTAATACCAGGCAAACCCTTTAAAACTGTACCTTTAAAAGAACAAAGATATGTAGAAGTGCAAAGAACCAAAGAGTCAGTTTGGAACTGTTGTATCACGTTGTCAGATCACCTAAGTGACAAGTGTCGAGTGCTGCCATGCCTTATGTGCTGCTTAGCAGTGGGACAGTAAGATGCTGGGAAAAATAAATACTGTTTTCATCCTTATGATCATGGCTAGTTTTCCTTTGATTTATAGAAGAGCACTATTTGACTAAAACATAAAATAGCATATGATTTCTGAGATTGTAGTAGACACCTTACATTGCTTCTTCCTTAGCACATACATTCTTTACATATTGATGACTCTCTGGCCAGGATTGCAAAAGCTGTCACTCTTACTCACACTCTTTTCCAGAGGGGCTGATTTGGGCTCACTGTAGATGAGCCCAAGATCATCCTCTCAAAAATATCTTCAACCAGTGGGCAAGAACACCATGGTCACTGTTAAAGAGGAAGGCCCTGTCATGGAACAAGCAGGAAATTATGACAAAAAATTCAAGTCTTAAAGTGCTATTCTCTGAATTCTCAAAATATAAAAATAATATCATAAATAAGTATGTTGATCTCTCTTGCCCCAGTGCAAAAAACACTTCAAGAACTATTCAGAATTAATGTTGGAACCAACATACTTTGGCAACCTATTAATTAACATATACAGTTATAAATACTTGCAATAACATAACCAAAATTGTGGAATCATTTGTAATGCTTTCAAACACTGAAAACTACTTAACCCAGTAAAGGTGACTAAAACAGAGGAATTAGAGCAGGCCTTCGTTGGGCTAAGAGGAAATGAGAGGAAATAATAAAAATGGTTTGGAAAAGTTATTTTTGAAATTTTGGCCAGTATTAATTTACCCACTTATAATTTGCAAGTACACTACTTTCCTACACAAAGGTTACACAGTGAGCTAAGAGTTGGGAAGAAGCTAATGATAATGAGCTTTTCCCTTACAAACATAGATTTCATAAAACCATAGGCAGATGTTTAAATAATAAAATCAGTCTTTCTACCAAAACGTATGTCTCATGATTTGATCTAAATTAATTGACAGGTTTATATTACATTTTTGACAACTGACATTTATTCTCTTAAAAATTCTTTTTATGCATGCAGACATAAACAGTTCATGGCTCATTAGAGCGACAACAAAGAAGTCAAGCATGATGGTAAACACCTTTAATCCCAGCATGTTGGGAGGCTGAGGCAGGAGTGTTGTGAGTTAGAGCCCAACCTGGGCAATATAGTGACTTAGCAAGATCCTGTCGAAAGAAGGGAAAGGCAGGAGCTAGAAATACAGCTTGTAGCTCAGTGTGAAGATCTTGGGTTCAATTGCCAGTGACCTGCTTGTGGGGTGGGGAACGGGGATGCTGAAAGCAAAGGATATTGCATCTCCACCCATTTGTTACTTGCCTGAGGTTTTTACATTACAGACATTTTTTTAAATGCACTGAAGATGTCCCCTTCAAAACTGTGTGTGTGTGTGTGTGTGTGTGTGTGTGTGTTTCTTTTTTATGCAGTACTAGGAATTTAACCAGGGCCTTGGCACTGAGCTACATTTCTAGCATTTCAAGTTTTGAGATGGGGGTCTCTGGTAAATTGCCTAAGTGAGACTCAAACTTGCAGTCCTGCCTCATTCTTCCAGAATGCTGAGATGACAGGTGTGCACCAGCATGCGTGGCTAAAATTTAATTTTTAGATCTAATGAACAAAATTAAAAGAGCATTTTACTTTCAAAATGACTCTTTGGAAGACAGTTTAAAATATATGGCTTATGCAATAGAGGAAGTCTCTTGCCTAGTATACTTGAGTCCCTGGATTCCATCCTTGGCATCACGTGGTAGTAAAAGAAATAAAATAGTGACTAAAATCAATCCATAAAGTATTAGAATCTCAAATTTCTATATTATAATTAGGAATGAAGAGGAATAGTTTGAGTAACATTTATTGGATATTTTTGAATAGTAGCTCAAAATGATCTGCAGAACTCAACAAACGCATTCCTAATATATTTATCTATTAGAAAGACAAGCTGGTGTTATGGTGCATGTTCATAATCCTAGCACTCTGGGGGACTAAGGCAAGAGGATCAAGAGTTCAAGCCAGACTGTGAATTTTATTTTTTTTATCTTGATAAATAATTCACAGGACAAAAAATTCAACTTTTTTTGTAAATACATGAATTCCAAATTCTGTAACACATTAGAACCATGGGGTTTAGGGAACTAGTGAGTGTCTATGTCCATCCCTTTTTCAGGGGTTCACTCTTTTTCTATCTGACCTTTGCCTCCCTTCCTACTCTGCCATTCATGTTTGGGCCTTTTTATGTATTATCCTTGTGCCATTTCATAAGAGGGACATCATCTCTAGTCAGTCTTTTGTGCTTGGTCCATTTCACTGAGCACTGTTGACTCTCGGTGGTCTCATTTCCGTTCAGAGCCTTAATATCTGTCTTTCTTTATCACTGCATAGTATTCCATTGTGTATAGGTACTGCATCTTCTTAACTATTCTTGAATGTATGGGCAGGTAGGTTGTTTCCAGGATTTGGCTATTATGAATTGTGCTGCTATAAGCATGGGTATGCATGTGTCTTTTTGGTATGTTGGCTTTATTTCTTTTGGAAACATGCCCAATAGAGCTGTAGCTGGATCAAACGGAATTTCCATTCTCAGCTAAGGAAGCTCCAGAGTGCTTTCCATAATGGTTGTATTAGCTTGCATTCCCACCAGCAGTGGAGTAGAGTTCCTTTTTCTCCACACCCTTGTCAACAATTGTTGTTTTTTGAGTTCTTGATGTCAGCCATTCTCACTGGAGTTAGGTGAAACCTCGATGTTATTTTTCTTTGCATTTCTCTGATGGCCAGTGATGAACAGTTTTTCATATGCTTGTTGGCTATTTGTACTTCTTCTGAGAAGTTTTTTTTTTTTTCATTTTTCATTTCAGTTGCCTACTTCTTGGTGAGGTCATTTATTTAGGGGGTTTTATGTTTTTCAGTTCCTTGTATATTCTAGATATTAATACTTTGTTTGAAGTGTTACTGGTGAATATCTTTTCCCACTCTGTGGGTTGTCTCTTCACCTTACTGATTGTTTCTTTTGCTGTGCAAAAGCTTTTTAATTTAGTGCAGTTCCCCATTTGTTGATTCTTGCTGAGATTTGTTGTTCAATTCCAAAGTACCACAAAAAATTATTAAGTCAAAAATGCATTTCATGTGGCCAACCTACCAGGTTTCCTAGCTTGGTAACAGCACACTGTAGAGTGTCAGTTGTTTCCCCTCTTGGTCATGAGACCCATTAGGTGTGTGGCTCACTGCTGCTACCCAGCATTATGAGAGAGAGTTCCATGCTGGCCTGGGAAAAGATCGAAATTCAGAATTCATAATAAAGTTTCTACTGAATTTGTAAAGTCAAAACACTAGGAAGTCAAACCATTTTAAGGCAGGGACAATCTATATTTCATTGTTTATGAAATGTAACTTGCATTTACTTCTTTTGAGCATTTTAAAAAATATGTGACTATTAACCTAATCTAAATTTTAGATTTTTTTCAGGATGTCAACTATACACTATAATTTATAAATTTGCACTGTATGATTTTGACTTTTTAATACATAGAAAATATGTGGATTATTGCAAGTTTCAAGAGTCATCCTTCACTCTTCCCATGGCAAGGCAACTTGCATCAGTCTGAAAGTATGACCAAGAAGACATTTTCTTCAGCTATGAAAGGGAAAAGCACATGTTATGTAATCAAAAGTCATCTGGAGAAAAACGGATAGAGAATATTTTTTAAAGTGCTTTAAAAGAAGGAGTAATGAGGCAAGCGCTAATCTGGTCTTGCATGTATTAATGTATTTTATGAAGCTGTAATAATTTTAGCAATATACTTTTAGGAAGCAAATATACAGCTATTGATTTACTAAAGACCACACACAATGTGTTTGACATTTGTCATCTTTATTACTGAATATTCACAATTTATTTTATTTTAACAGTGAGAAGATGAAGATTTAGAAACTATAACTAGCTTGGTGTGGTAGATTGTATTATTTGTTTATAAGTCTTCATTCTCTGTAAGTCCTTGCCAGGCCCTTGCAGTGGAGGCAAAGTACTTTCCATTCTCATTCATTTAGGGTTGGTCATGTGATTTTCTCAGACCAATGCCAGAGAGGATGGCAAAGAGAAGGTGTTGAGTTGAAGTGTAAGAAGTGTGTGAGTTCTCTGCCAGCCCTCTGGCAGTCCTGCCATCCCTCAGGAGAATGTGTTCTAGGGAGCTGTTTTATGTCAGCCTGAATAAAGAGACATTTGGAGCAGCCATAAACCTGACCTCGGTCCAAAGCTAAATCTCTGTGTCCAGCCAAACACTTTGGTGTCACAATTGACCAGAAACCCATGAGACAGGGATAAATGCTTGTTATGAAACAT
Organism: Ctenodactylus gundi; assembly: GCA_004027205.1. Taxonomy (NCBI): domain Eukaryota; kingdom Metazoa; phylum Chordata; class Mammalia; order Rodentia; family Ctenodactylidae; genus Ctenodactylus; species Ctenodactylus gundi. The sequence continues at coordinate 67,542 of PVKB01000055.1, read as the reverse complement.
TATGATTTTGGGAGTGCTTGTTTTGCAATATTATTTATTGCAGCAAGACCTGAATGATACCTCAAAATCACACTCAGTTAATGGAGTCAGCATAACAAAATAAAAGCTAAAACTAGATATTAATATGTCCAGGAGTGTGGAGAATATGCACTTTGTTGGAAAATGGTGTGAAACTAACCATTTGGTGAAAACATAGTTAGGTCTCTAATTTATGCCTCAAAAAACTCTAACTAGATTAAAGATACAAGCATAAAAATATAAAAGCATATAGTTAGGATAAAATATGAATATTTCACTAATTTGTAGAGAATGTTTTTAGAAGAATGATATCAAAGATACAGTGACAACTTGTAAATTTGATTACATAAATAGCTGGCAAAAATGTACTAACAGTAAAAAAACTAGAAACGTACTAAAAATGCATATAATGAAGATTAATATTTTTAATTCTTGAGAAAATATCTTAATTTTTTATTGCTGTGACAAAAAATACCTAACATCCCTAACTCAAAGGAGGAAAGATTTATTTTAGCTCACAGTTTCAGAAATTTTCTGTCTCTTCATGGACAGCTGGCAGTAGTAGAAGCACAGGGCAAAGGTAATGGTATGTTGAGCAGGAAACCAGGTGAGGGAGGAAGGGTAAAACTAACATGTGCCGTTTCAGGTCATCTGCCAGTGATCTGCCCCGTCCAGGGCACATTGCCTGCAATGTACCACATGCCTGTAATCCATAATCCACCACTACCTGTCCTCTACCACATACTTCCAATCCACCACTTATCCATAACCCACCCCTCCTGGCCAAGGCCCAATCTCCTAACAGCACATGGTTCTGTAAATAATACATGCAAATAAATGTGACTTTTAGGGGTTATTTCAGATCCAAACCACAACCGGAAATATCCTGTAGGTCAGTAATACTAAGATATATACTCAAGAAAAATATCAGGAATAAGATAGAATAGTTAATTCATACGTATATAAAATAATTTTGTCTTAAAATATAATAATCTCAGTAATCAAATACTAGAAATTAAAATAACAATGAAATATACTTCTCACCTAATAGAATTTAAAAATTTTTAAAAATAATATTTACCACTCAGTATAGGGAAGGATTGAGGGCAAAATTATTATTCTTTTTAGAGAAAAGTTTGGTAATGATATTTTTAAACAAAATATTTAATTTTAAGACCATAGTCTTAAAATTATGCAGACTTGTTGATGTAGCGTTTCTACTCCTTAAAGAAAAACTGTGCCAAATGGAAGAAGATGGTTTACAATATTCATAGTAAAAAATGTGAGCTAAGGGTAAAGCAATAAGAGGTGATCAAATAAATACAGAACATTGATAAAAGATATATTATATTTTAACTATAGCCATTAGGTATTATGAAGATCAATATTTATTGACATTAAAATCTACATTAACTTTAATGAAGACATATTTATAGACAGTGGTTACATTAAAAGGAAAACAGTCTGTAAAACTGTATAGTGGAGTCTTATTTTTATGAATATATGAAATACATTAATTTTAATGAACAGGCAAGATATTGTTTACAGGAACATTTTTGTTCTTTATAATAGTTTTATGATTGACCTTCATATAAGAAAGTACTTTTTAAAAATAATATTTAAATGCTTTTAACATGAGAAGATACTTAGACATAGTTACAATAAAACTGTCCTTTTTTAAGATAACAAGCAATACCTTTTACAATTAAGAGATAAAACTTAGAGGATTCAAGAGATCATGACTATTGTTTCTTCCTTATCTAGATTCTCATAAGTTTTTCTTAAAAGTCTATAGAAATAATTATTTTTATTCTTTATTTCTTTATATTTCTTTTCAGAAAATGACAGATATTATGCTTTCTGTTCTCTTACAGTATAGAGTATTGCTCAAACTTTACTTAAGCCATGTTTACATGATTCAAAAATATTTATGTAAATAAAAAGTTACTAAATTTAGAGTATTTCTACCTAAATCAATAATTTCAAATTGAACTTTAACCAGTTTGAACTAACCAATTACTTTAGGATTATTTTTAAGATGAAAATCCAGAAAAATTAAAAAACCAACAGTTTCCCTCCAGAATTTAGAGAATAAAAATAGAAAATAATCTTTAATTAGATGAATTAAATTTTTGAACAATAGTAATTATGTAATACATAATTTTAGTGTGTGTCTTTATATCTCTGTGTCAATTATATATACAGACACAGGTACATAAAACTTAGGGATAAACCAATGAACTGAAAATTTGTATAGTATCTTGTGATTTGGATCTGAGGTATCCCCCTAAAACCTCATGTATCTGTGGATACTGTGTACTGTTGGCAGGTGGGACCTGGCTCGAAGGGGCGGATGCATGGGGCTTGACCTGGAGGGGCGTGTGCTGGTTCTGATCTTCTTCCCAGACTTGCCTTTGTCCTACCATGCTACCTTGAGGAGCTCAATTTCCAGCTCCCCCACTGGCCCCAGACTCGACCCCAGTCCTACCATGTGATTCCACAATTACCAGTGAATGAACTGCAACCTTCTGAAACTGTGAGGTAAAATAAATCTTTTATCCCTAAATTGTTGCTCATAGAGATCTAAGGCTGATCTCTATGAAAAAATGCCAAAACTCTATTGAGGACATACAGGTTTTTAAAAAGTATTCCTATATGGTTAAATGCCAACATAATAAGGCATTAATGTATATATCTTATATGTCTTATTCTGCTTAGAATTTTGAATGAGTTTTTAAAGTTAGCTATGACATTAATATTATTTATTATAAATATAATACAGGTTTCTCATGAAAAATCCAGGCCATGAGAAGAAAAATGTCCTCAATTTACATTTTTACTCTTTAATTCAACTCCCCAGAGGTAACTTTTAAAAACTAGCCAAGTATGATGGCATAAACCCCATAATCCCAGTACTCTGGAAGTCTGAGGCAGTAGGATTGTAAACTTGAACCCAACCTGACCAATTTAATGACTAAAGGAGATCCTATCTCAGAATAAAAAATAAAATAAAGGGCAAGGGTATAGATCATTATGTAGGCCTTGAGTTCAATAACAACAATAACAAAAGCAAATTATACATTAAAAATGCACAATTTTTTAAAAATCAGTAACAAAATACAATAAAAACTAGCTTGTTAAATGTATGGTACAGTGTTACTATGACATAGTCTCAGTGTTGACTGAAGAATATAAATATCCTCAGTTAAAAATGGATGCTTTATAGAAATAAACAAGCTGTAAAATGATACTCATTTGGTAAGTAAACGTATGAAATATATTAAAACTTTTAAATAAGAAAAATAACAAGTAAAGAAATAGTTTTGTAATATCCAATCAGAGAAAGCTAATGGCCTGATAACATTTGATGTTGATGTATTTCCATTTTTGGATGACACTTTGGTTTATATCCCAAAACTTGTAAAAAAAAATTGACCCTGAAAACTCCCTTTTCAAACTCTACATAAAATAATTATAGATGTTTGTAAGTATTTGTCTACATAAGTGCACATCATACTACTATTTACAATGTAAAAAAAACCAAAAATCACCAAATATGTAGCATTCAACAAGTTGTTAGATAAGTCATAGTACATTGATACTATTAAATACAGTCATTTAGAAACAATTCTGTGAGTTAATATTTGATGACATGAGAAAATGTGATGTATGAGTAATGTAATATATCTTAATAATTTAACATGCAGTACTTTGTAAAAAATGTAACCATAGGGTATACTCTAAAAGAGTAATAGTGGTTATAACAGTTTATAGATGACTTTTTACTTTAAAATGTTTATCTGATATATAAATTTTCCACATATGTACATGGTGTCCTGTGGTGTTTGGTATTTTCATTTTATCTAACTAATTATCTAACAAATTAATTAATGTTGTAATGGGTATTGAACCAAGGGCCTTCACACTGAGCTACATCCCCCAGCCAATTTTTATTTTTATTTTTGAGACAAGGTCTTATAAGTTGCCAGATTCCTTCAGCTGGGCTAGAACTTGTAATCCTTCTGCCTCAGCCTCTTGGAGTGCTGGGAATACAGGCCTGCAACTTCAGGCCTAGACACATTTTATTACTTCGTTATTTCAATAATTTCTACAATGAACATATATTTTTAAAGTAAAAAATTTTAAAGCTGTTTATGATACAGACACTGATACTTATTTTTTCTCATGACTGCTTTATCTGCATTATTTTGGCAGGCAAACTTCTATGCACTTTGTTTTAAAAACAAATAAATTATCAGATTAAAATTATTTTGATTTTGCAAAAACAGCAACAATTTGATAAATTGACAGAGCTAAAATATATAATACTTGTATTTTTAAAAGAATGACACAGGCTAGATGCAGAGGCACATGCCTATAACGTTAGTGACTTAGGAGGCTAAGGCAGGAGAATCGCAAGTTCAAAATTAAAAAATAAAACAGCCAGGGATGTAGTTCAGTGGTAGAACACTTGCCTAGCACATGTGAGGCCCTGGGTCCAGTCGCCAGTACTGGGGAGGAAGGAGCAGACAAATGACTATTGAAAGAATTCAGTTAGCATTATATGCCTATAAATAAAGATTTTATGGAATCCTTCATCACCAAATTACAGTAGGTAATCTAGCCTCACTTTTAAATATATACATACAAATAAGTACGATATTATAATCTAATACTCAAAAGCATATTCTTTAGAAATAAAACTATAGCTGGGCTGGGAGTATACCCTGCAGTCCAGCACTCTGGGAAGCTGGGGCAGGAGAAGCCCAAGTACGAGCCTAGCCGGGCAATTTAATGACTTAGCAAGACCTTGTCTCAAAAGATAAAACATGAACAGGGGACGTAGCTTGGTAGGAAGGCCATGGATTTCATTCCCAGTACTGCCAAAATACAAATCAATAAAAATTATGTAAGTTTTTTGTCCATTTTAGTATCCTAGGGATAGAGAGCAAAATATATCACAAAATATGGCAAGTAATCTTCTAGGAAAGTCTTCATGTGTTCTAAGAAATGCTAACTTGATGATACGGTGACAAACATACTTATTGCATATAATAAAATTATCCCCAAAATAAAATTAATGTTAACTTAATGAAATATTGAAATTGTCAAGTGCAAAGTAACTACCCACTCTACCCACTCTTGCTTGTATATCCTTATCCATTTGCTATTTATATTCACAAGACAAATTTTACATAATACTCAAACGATTAATTAATAGAAAGCTTTACAAGACTCCTAAATAGCAAATACTGTACATGATCTTCTTTTGGAGTCTGATTTAGGCACAGCTAATTTAGCTGACAGTGTAAGCAACAACCTCTGTGACATGTAAACAGGAGGTGGTAAATCCCAAACACAGCCTGAATGAGAAGTGCAGCTCATTTCCTATAACCCAAGTAAGTGCCTTTCTAATTCATCCGTGCAGTCTCCATCTAAAGCCAGGTGCTGTTCCCAAAGGAGAAAACACTGCCCTCCAGTGGGCTTCAGTAGGGGAATGGAAACAGTTTCAGGTGCCATGATTGAAGCATTATAGGAAACATGGTGTATTTATCTAACTTCGCTTCTGGCTGTATTTCCTACACTGAAACTTAGGTCTACAACTGAACATAAGGACAACATTTTCAACATAAATTCTAATACGTATGCAATTACTTCAGTTAGGTAGAAATATTAACCAGCAAGATTGATTATCGCTTTTTGACTCTAAAAGCTGACCATTTATTTGACTATCACAACTGGCTTATGCTAGCCCCCTATAGTTTCTCATTTCCCAGATAAAAAAGAAGAGATTGCATCTCTATGTTTCCCTTGTTGGCCAATTTTTTAGCTAAAAGACATTTAAAATTGTACAGCAGGCAGAACCCCAGGGGACTGAACAGTGTTCCAACATCCTTAAAGGCTTCCCATCACTTGAAAAACCAAATTCTTCCTCCTGTTTCTTAAACTAACCAAAGTAGGCAAAAGCAATTTTAAAAAGTCTTTGTGTCTAGCATTGGAACTTTCTCATATTTCACACCATTATATAAATGTCACTCTAACCTATATGTATCACAAATGCTACGCTAAATTAGGGCCAAATTTGCAACCTAGTTTAACTGGGTTTCCTCTTTTTGCAAATGCAGTTTTTGTGTCTGCATTTAGCAATGCATACAAAACTGTCCATGTAACGAACTGCTTCGAATTGCTAAATTTGAGGATGGATGTGTAGATCGCCAGTTTTTATGCCTGTGCCAAAGCAGCACTGTTCCCAGTCATCTAAGACTTCCTGATCGAATGGACCTTGAGGACACTAGTGAATTCTTGGACCGTTTCATTCATCTTTTAGATTCAGTAAAGGAAAAGTGGGATTTTAAGAGAGGAAGGGTTTCAAACCATTACGACCTCTCTGACCTTTGATTACCCAAGTGCAGTTGCGTCATTGATAAGATCCCAGACTTTGAAGTCGCAGAATTCCAGGGGGCTTCTTCGTTCCTATTTATGTGATTTAAACTTAGCAACATTTTTCTTAACCGGAAAATATAAGGTAGTTGCTACAGTCAAATGAAGGTATGTATGTGGAGTCTCTAGCATAGAGAAAGGAGTTAATGAAAATTAGTACTGTTGTTATTTTGTGATACTAGGGTTCGATCCCAGGGCCTTTCATATGCTGGGCAAGCACTCTGTCACTGAGCTACCTCCCCAGACCCATTTTTTTTGAGGTAGGATCATACTAAATTATGCAGGCTAACCTTCAACTTGTGATCCTACTGTCGTAGTATGTTGAGGAATACATACAGGTGTGCATCACTGCATCTGGCAAGAGATTCTTTTTGTTCTATCACCATCACTTCTTAGACTGTAACCCAGTGACCAAATACATTTTCCAAAGGCATGGTTTTCTACAGTTATTCTCTCGTTATCATATGAAGTAGTGGCTCTTCGCGCTGAAAAAATATTTTAATACTGTTTTGCTATAATATATTACCTTAACTTCAAGTTTGTCTTCTTCTCACACAGAAAGTTTTACTCAGTGTATATTCACCTGGATTCACAAAGTCCTTTAGAATTTTAAATATGAAAAGCATAAATTTGTAATCGTGACAAAGGTAGTATAGTAATTGGACATATTTGGGTATATTGCAGTGAAATATAAGGTTTCTGGGTTTGAGAGCTAGGGTTCCACCCACCAAATCTGTTCCGGTTAACTCAGAAAATGTACATTTGAGAAAGAAATTTGCTTCCTTAAAAGACAAACTCACTGTCCTTTGATGTGAAGAAGATCCTGCAAACACATTTTTAAAAGTATATCCTCTTTTTAGTTCTAATCTCCTTTGGTTAGTAGATTTTACCGAACCATGGTCCTTGTACCTCTCTTCCTGAAGCATTCTAAAATGTCGTGTTTTTCTGTATAAGTTCACTGCTTATTGTTTTCAGTGACCATGGTGACTCATTAATAATTATGATATTTTATGTTACACAACATAGGATAATTGTTGATTACTCAAAAAATTCTTCCACCACAGGTCAAACTGTTTATGACTTAAAGCAATAGTATATTTTGATTAATTGAAAATGAATGCAACATGATTTGATAAATCTATCAAACTCTTAGAAAATTTTGAAATGAAATTTAAAGGACCATTTAAAGATGAGACAAAGTAAATAAAACTAGAGATTTCAATACTGTGTGTGTATATTACACTGAAGCCTGTGTATTATAAGCTTTTTATATATGAATAAATGGGTAGAGGTCTGGAGGTACAGCAGAGAGAATTTGTAATGTGGGAAGCTCTCAGTTCAATTCCTGGCACCAAAAGAGTAGAAGAAAAAAGAGGAAAAGAAGAAGAAGAGAAGAAGAAGAAGAAGAGGAAGAAGAAGAAAACTTTTGTTAATCTGAATTTATGTCAAAAATTGACATACGAATTTATGAAAAACATTTTATTTTTTTAAAAAGCTTTATGTTTGTAACAACAAAATAATATAAAGTCAGAACACTTTTTCTGGGTATAATTATGTTGTTATAATTCTCTACCTTGACAGATGACAATTTTAGAACATTCTAAGTACAATTTCTAGTATATGCACTAAAATAAAATGTAACAGATAGACAACTCACCATAGTATAAGTAACACATTCAAATTTAGTAATTTATTTTCCAGGTGGAAACCAGGCTTCTTGGAAGACTTCAAACTATGCCAAATGGTCTGATTTCACCATAGAGGTAGGCACTAGAGGACTAAATTTACTTCTGTGTAATTTTTGTTAACTACATTTTACATGCAAATGTCTATACAACCATGTTAATGAAGTTATAGAGAAAGAAAGTTGGCATTCCCATTTTTCTGTTTTATTCAAAAGCAACTTTTCAATTGACTTGCTCTATATTTTAAAAACCATTCTTCATTTACTCCTAAGAACATGGGAAAATCTAACAATGCATTCAAATTGAATTGCAAGAAAAACAATACTTATGAATAAAATTTAGAGTTGATATTTTCCCCCATGTTGTCTTTGGGATAGAAAATGCTTCTATTGGAATCAGACAAAAAAATTCTATTAATCATAAATATTTGGAAATTGCAATGTCCTGATCCAGAATTGGCTAGAGGAAAGGTTTTATTGCCTTATCTCAAAATTTTACATACCCTCAAGTCAGATTTATTGACAGTTATCCAAAATAATTTTTCAATAAATACAAACAAATATATTTAAATTCTACATAGATATATTTCCTATGAAAAATACTGACATCCAACCTTCAAAGCCTATGTTGGTAGTATAATAATCCAAAACTCATCTCAGATTATAATTATCGCTAGTGAAGAAGAAAAAGAATGCTTTAAAGCCAAAGTTGATTTGCATTTACACAGAATGCAACTACACTAGAAGTACAGGTGATAAAATCAGAAGCAGAGAGGAATAATGGCTGCAGCTCTGCATCTGTGGTACATGTAGCCAGGTATTAATACACTCTCACACTGTCAGATCCAGAAGAGAGCAAAGCAAAAACTCTTTCAAATTCATATATTTAAGGGAATCCAGCTCCAGCTCCAAATTGCAAATTCTTGGAATTTGGAAATGTCCATAAAACCCCTGAAAACAAGGACTCTGAAACCTGCCACATCACAGAAATATAGAAACCTTAAATTGTGGAAATGTGACTACTAAGAATTCACAGATTATCAGAAACATTTGCTGGTCACCCCACCCCATGCTAGAGGAAAAGAGAAAAAGGCAGTGGAAAAGAAAGGCCCAAGCATTGGGCAGCCTGCTGTGCAAACGCCAGGCCCTTCCTGGGGTGTAGGTTGTCAACCTCTTTCTAGTCACAACTACTGTGTGACTAGATCAGGAAAAGCTCTGTGTGTGTGTGAGAGAGAGAGAGAGAGAGAGAGAGAGAGGAGAGAGAGAGAGAGAGAGAGAGAGAGAGAAAGAGTAAGAGAGAGGGGGAAGGGAGAAAGGCAGAGATAGGGAGACATAGGGAGGCGGCAAATTGGGATAGAATAGGGGTGGGGAGGCAGATTGTTAAGAAATGTAACAAATTCATATTATTTAAAAAAAAACATGTGAGAGTGTTGTGTTTATACACACTGGGCAACATGAGCCATGAACCTGACTGGATTTCTGCACACTGCTACGTGAAGCATACAAATGGCATTCCTGTCAATGGGAGGAAGAGACTGACAGAGACAAGCACCCCAGGACTGGAAGTTTGTTCCTTGTGCAAGCTGGAGTGGAAGGACAGGATGAGACCCAGAGCAAAATGTCTTTTTCATGAAGCTGCAAATAGCCCTTTGCTTTATGATCTTTCCTTGTAGAAGAAGAATGCTCAATAAAAATGACACAATTTCCCCTTTTGTGGAATCAAAATATAAGGTCTCTTTTGTTAAACGTCTTCTAGAGCCCATTGTTGTGTTTCATGAAACAGACAAAACTCAGCTAGACAACAAAGATTTGATCTACAGAAGAGACGGCAGTAAGGAAGGAGCAAGTCCTCTCTGGAGGGTAATTAAGCCTTAGTCATTCTTAAGTCCCAGTTACAGTGAAGGTTAATGTTCAGGTAGCTCCTTTCTATTTTCTTCAAAAAATTTTTAAACATTTTTTTTGCAGAATGTTATACTATTAATTGCCAATTTGCATATGTGTGCAGCTGCTGTTTTGGCTCTGAACCTCAATCTGATAAGCTTGCTGGAGGTATCGCAGAGCACTTGGCAGCTTTCCTATTTGAAAAGAAAGCCTCTCCCCACCACGGAGCAGCTGATCGTCTATCAGCGATAGACCCTGATGGCGTGAATTACAATTACACTACTTTTCACACTAAATCTGGGTGATAGCTACTTGGAAAGAAGTTTCATCATTTTTTACCACAAACTGGAAAAAGAATTACATGGTCATGCTGTGCTTTTAAAGGCAGTTTGGTTCACTTTTGTCTACTTAACACCTAATTTCAAGAAGTCCATAGGCATCCAGAGATCTGAATGGTGCGTAATGAATTCACTGTTTAGATTGAAGATTTTTAAAATCTACCTCAAATTACATTTATTAACAAGGCGACCAGGAAGTGTTAAAGTTGTTAGACGCTTCATTTATTAAATAATTTGTGGGTATTTTCAGTTGTCATATCTCGAGTCATGGGGTTTGCTTATTTTTTTTTTTTTAATTAGCAATCCAAAACAATGCTACTGCAGTTTAACAATTCATCACATACTCTTGGGCTCTTCAGTTCAGCTGTTAATGTTAGATAGTTTGGTTGTTATTTTGATCTGTTTATAAATGATCCAGGCTGCATTGTGCTGTGAGGAGCATCTCAACAGCCTAGGCAGACCTTCCTCATCTTTCCTGCATTGCCAGTGATGGCTGAGGGGCCTTCCAGAAAATGCATGTGGGTGGGTAAGATTGGCAAACAAGTGACCGAAGCATGGGGCATTAATAATAACTTAATGGGTTATCATCACTTAGTTTTTACTTCATTATTAATTGACATTTTGTGTTGGAAAAACCAAGGGGGGACCTTTTTGCTGAAGTATATTTTATTAGACTCCTACATTTCCCACATTTCCTGGGGCCTTAGAAATTACTCTTTTCTTGCAGGAACTGCCAACCATCAGAAAACCAAAGACTCCTGAATATCTCTCTGTTCTCACTCACTCTGCCCTCGGCTCTCCTTTCTCCCATCTTGACATTCAAATTTAAAAAAAACGTTAAACCCACCTCAAGCAGCAGAAGTGGAACACAGTAATCCTGACGTAGTTAACCTAAGAGAAAAATAGATTGTTTTCCTTTTTTAGATGCTAGCTTTATTAGATTTCTCACTCTCACAGATTATCCGAAGACTACCCATTGATTGATCGCCTGTAGAGCTGCATTTGGTGTAAAGAAAAAACTCACAGCTTTATTGGCTCCCAAGAGACAAAACAAACAGAACAAGATATTCATATTAATGCAAACAATGCAACAAATGAGAAGAATCACCGAGGCTCCGCGGCCACCGCCCGGGCAGGGAAGGGCCTGGGCACCTCCAGCTCAGATAGGTGTTTCCCAGACTTCCTACCCCTGGTGCTAGGAGAGGTTGTTTTGGGCTGCATGCTGGGTGTGGCAGACTCCAGAGCCCCAGAGGCACATCCAGACCTGGCTGGGCCCTGAGGGGCAGGAGACCGGGCTCCAGGGCCTCAAGAAAGAGCCTACCTCGGCTTCCACCCCCTGCAGTGCCCAGCTAGAGAGGCCCTAAGAACCCTTCTTGCTGTCCTGTGTCCTTCCACGGGCCCCATTCCCTAATCTCAGCCTCCCTGCACGACTGGGTCCGAGATGAGAGAATTGCCAGGTGTGCCTCCCAGTGCACTTGAGGCAGTCAGGAAGGGGAGGCAAGGGAACTCTGGAAGGAGGAAGGAAGGTACTTGATATTGCCTTCTTGCACCCTGCTCCCCGCCCCCTGCAGCTCATTTTGTCAAAGGAGACCTAATAAACACATATATAAACACAAAGCTTAATATTATCAAAAAGCAAAGAGGAGTGGTATGTTCAGCAAATGCTAGAAGACATTTAAGACGCAGGGTGACTTTCCTGAGAGGAAGAGAAAATGGGGTGGGGGGTATTGACTCCACACCTACCTCTCCACCCGCAAACAAGGAAGAATCTGTTAAGACTTGGTTTCTGATCTTTAGAGTCAACACATTGTTAAGAATAAGGCTGCCAAATATTGTATGAGACATAACACTAAAAATTTGATGTTTACTTGACTTTCAAAGTTAACTGAGCATCCAGTATTTTTTTGTTTGTTTGTTTTGTTTTGTGGTACTGGGGACTGAACCCAGGACCCTAAGTGCTTAGCAGCATCCCTAAACCTTTTTCATTTTGGGACAGAATCTTAGTACAGGTTGCCCAGTCTGGGCTCAAACTTTCTATCCTGCCTTAGCTTCTTAGAGTGTGGATTACAGGCATGTGTTACTACGTTCAGCTACGTAGCCTGTATTTTGTTGGGTAAATCTACTAAAATATACTAAGTAAAAAAAAACTAATTATTTAAGAAATCAAATAAGGATCATTCTGATGTAAACTGAATGCTCCATACGTTTTGTTATGCCTTTGCCTCAAGAAATAAACACATTGTAGGGTGGAGGAGAAAGAAATGACTTGACAAAAGCAATTTGGAAATGTCCTTAGGAGAAAGTGACAGTCACTCTTGTCTTCCCAAGGAAGTGGGCCATGGGATCTCCCCCACGGAAAGACTCCCGTGCTGGCCAGCAGAGAGTACCACGGCAAGTCTGAAAGAAGCAAGTGTTACAGTGGTACCCATGTCAAGGTTAGTATGCTTTCTGAATCTTTGCTGTAGAGCTACCTTACTCACTAGTATTCAATTTATTTTGAAAGAAACCAAAATTGGGACTTGAAAGCTTTAAAGGTAGAAAGGTAGAGCAAAATCTATTTAGTAGTTGTTAAGGGCTCTAACCTAGAAATAAATGTCACTCAGGATCTTGTAGATGCTGAAACAAAAGGCTTTCAAAATACCAATGTAAAGCCTAAGACAAAACAACATGAGGAAAATTTTGTGTATTGAAGCATGCACATGTGTGTATATGTGTGTGTGTGTGCAGTCACAAGCTGCTCTGTCAAGGAAGCTTGCTGCTTGCATTTATTCCCCACACCCAGCGAGAGTTTTTTTCAAGCAGGCTGTATCACCTTCCAGATACAGTAGATGCCCAGTGAGCTAGCCTGCCTTTTAAGCCAATTGCGTGAAGTTGTATGAGTACACCCACGCAGGACACCCCTGGCACTTAGTGCTGTTTAACAACTGAAAATGGAGAAACTATCTGTCTAATGAGAGCTGTTTTCAGAGTTGATGCACCAAGGGAAGGTAATACAAGGCTGAGATGTCCCTCTGAGAGAGCCGTGCCGCCTTACACAAAGGAAAGCCAACTCTGGAGCCAAGTAAAATATTTATTTCTTTTTTAGACAGTGTTCTAGATCCAGATCAATAGTTTTAGAAAATACATAGGCTTCCTTCTAGTTAATGCTTCTTTTTTCCCCTCTGCTAAACAAATTCTAACCTTTGGTTTCCAGTTTGAACTATCAAAAAGCACTGTGTTTGAGGGTTATGGTGTGGTTTAATTGCACACTTGAGAGGTACAAATCCTCTTTATCTTCTCTTGTATCTTAGTTTCTGTTTCAAACTACAAAGATTTATTCCAGTACCTGCTCATCTCTTACTTAGACAAGCCTGAGATATGGACTACACTCAGTGATTAAGATACTTTTTCATGCCAGCACAATTGTCCAGGGCCCTTGTCCATACAGTGATAAACCACAACCTCTAAAACCCTGGCTCCCTTGCAGGTAATGCCAGGCCCCCTGCTATCTTTGTGAACATAATGGTCAGTGTCTTTTGGTAAAAAGACTGGATATGATTAAAGCTTCTTGTGAATACCAGTACAAAAATACATGTATCTCCACTTCTCCGTGTGTGTGTGTGTGTGTGTGTTTGTGTGTAAAGCATTAATGTGCAAAAAACCAGACTGAAGGTCAGGAGAGACTGAATTCAGTTATTTGAGTAGGTTTGACAAACTTAATCATTCTCTTTAGATACAGATTGTTTTTTGATTCTCACTAAAGGTAAGTTGAATTAGGCCATTAAAATATTTTGTTATTTTCAAAATAATGATTGCTTGAATTACTTGATGAATGATAACTCATCTTTTATATACTCCTTCTAAAGAATTATCAATAAGACAGCTTTTGAATGCATTCTTGGAGCTGGCCTAGACGCACAGGCCTGTAATCCCAGCATTCTGGGAAGCTGAAGCAGGAGGATGACAAGTTTGAGCCCAGCCTGGGCCATATAATGACTTATTGAGACCCTGCCTCACAATTAAAAAAAAAAAGTACAAAAAAAAAATGGGCTGGAGCTGACGCTCAGTGTGAAGGCCCTGGGCCCAGTCCCCATGTGCCACACACAGAACGAGTATGTGCATGGTGGGTCTGTAAGCAACAATGGGCCCTTTCCGGGTTATCCAAGCATTCTAGGTCATGCCAGGGAACATCTGAAAGAAGAATCCTGGTGAACTATCAAGGGATGCAGATTCCCTAGAGAAATGTCAGTGACTGACCCCGCGTGGACAGCAGCGTGGTGTGTTTGAGAATTTACTTCTGTCCTGTTTAGAGCCTGAGGCCTCAGAAATAAGACTGCATAAAGAGGAAAGCTAAAGCGACTTAGTGGACACACGTGGCATCGTCGTGGTGAGTATTCTAGCTCAATGCACTTCAAGTGTTGTTTGAATTTATCCACGAGGAGCTCTGAGGCTGGAGGAAGTTGGCTATATAGCTGTAACTGGCTCTAGAAATAATCTCAAAAACTTGCTTCCTAATACCTGGTCTGTAATATATGGTGATGTTTCTTTGGATTTAAGGCTGTTCTTGAACAGTAAACTCCAAGAATCTTTTGCTAAACAGACTTCATCCGCACTCTGAATCTGGTTTTTGTCTCACACATACTAAATTTTATAAAACAGAAAGAAACAATAGAGCTTATTAGTAAAAACTTGTTTTGAATAGTAAATTAAGCATAATGGAAATAGGCACACATTTTAGCATGGTTCCCCCCCTCCCTTTATTTTAACCAATTGAACATTTACATCTTTTTCAATGCTGTGATTTTCCCCTTAAGTCTTAAGCTGGCACCACACACTTTCAACAAATGAGACTTACATCATTTGTATCTGCTGAGAGAAATCATTGTAATACTGTGGATTCAAATGCACAGCCTTCTGAAAAGGGTTTTAGGCAGTCACCCCTAAACTGCACTAATCAAATCATGTGGTGTTCTAAGAATCGAAAGAACTACCTAATTTCAAACACTGCAAATCAACTGTCAGTTCTGACTGGTTTCACATTATACCCTGTTTTCTGAGATTAGAAACCTGTAAATTCAGCAGTACACCTGACTACATGGTTAGTTATTAAGAGATATGCCCCAGGTGGAGGCATCTTCAAAGCCAATATATGTTCTTTATAACTGGTGTCAAATTGATGTATATATTAAAAAATCTTGGAAAATGATCTCTAAAGGAAGTAACAGCCCAATGAGCCATATGTTCAGGGAACCTAACAGGTTTCCATTGGGACCAAATTTCACTTCACCTTTTTGTCCTTATGTGCAAATAAAAACTTATCTGTTTAATACACCATTAAAACAGTCATGCAGATTTGTGAGGTCAGTAGAATGAGAAGAAATTACACCAAGCTAGTAAAAAAAATGAATTGTTGGAAAGTAAAGAATTTTGTTAGATGATAGAAATGTATAAAATAACATAGAATAGAACTAGATTTATTTCAACTCCGTAGGTTCACAGTGGCTTCAGAGATAATGCCCTTATAGAACTTGTTAATGAAAGAGATGATGAATAGTTAATAAATTACCTAATTTTGATGTTGATGTAGCATCTAAATATCAAGTTTATATTAGTAAGTCTAAAGCTATTTTTTTTTATCCTTGATGTCCGATGAGTTGCTATTTTAATAGAGTCAGACACTAGGGGATTTTTAAAATGCCAGTTAATACTTTCGTACTAGAAAGTCTGTGATGCTGTACTATGAGCAGAAATCTGGTTAGTGGTTTTTCAAAGAGTAGACTCCCGAAAGTATTACCATTTATTGATATAACATCCTGGATTAATTTTTTAATTTAACAAATTGTATTATTTCAGTAGATCCTCATGATTTTTCACTCAGCTACTCTGTTGCTATGCCTGGACATATTTTAAAGGAAAAGAAGGATATGTCACCCTTTTTCATGTGATTAGGATCATTGATAATATAAAAACACTAAAAATTCATTCACTTTTATATTTGTGTACTTTTATTATACAATACTACCAACAGAAGGACATAGGGAATAATATAAATGAAACTCATGTATGATAGAACTTTATCAAACCACATTTGATGTGTTTTTAAATGAACAATTGTGTGCATAGTTATGCAAAGATAACTGCATAGATTATCTTTAAGCCAGTTC
Organism: Ctenodactylus gundi; assembly: GCA_004027205.1. NCBI lineage: Eukaryota > Metazoa > Chordata > Mammalia > Rodentia > Ctenodactylidae > Ctenodactylus > Ctenodactylus gundi. The sequence goes on along the minus strand of PVKB01000055.1, from coordinate 51,037 downwards.
CTTTTTCCCATTTATGGATAGAGGGAAGTTAATTTAGGCACCTGGTTAGCTAAATAGGACGGGACACACTATAGAAAATTGCTTTCTCATTCTCTCCAAGTTCATCCCAGTTCTCTGTGGCTAGGTTCCATTTACCTCACTTAAACGGTACCCATGCCAAGGGTTCTCATTGTAGGGGTAGTGTATGTAACCCTATAGTGATGAAGGTATGCTCATGGTGGAAATAAACATGTGTTGTCAGCGCAGAAGGCAGGCGGAAGCTGCGTGAAAACCCCAGGCTCCCTGCCCCAACAGGTGTGGACGACCGCTTAGGGGACGGACTCCAGTTCCTAAGAATGCTATGTCACCGGGCAGCCAGGCGACTGATGTTTTTGACCCGCTGTGCTCAGGCCTGGGTTCTGTGCGCAGCAGCCCGGGGGAGCAGGACGCCTGGTCCCCTAGCGCCTCAGGGTCCCCTCAGCATGAGGCGGGGCGCTCGGCCTAGGCGTCCCGCGACGGGGCCAGCGGCCTCGGTCGGGCCCGGAGCCCGGGGCCCGAGGTTGGGCCTGGAAGCGCCGTCCGTCCGTCCGCCGGGGTGACCGCCAGCGCAGGGCAGGAGGACCGGAGTTAGTCGGGTCCCCGCCTCTGGCCAGGCCTCTCCCGGCCTGGCCGACCCGCGGCCCTCCGGACTCCAGCGCGGGGCGTCGGGGACGCGGGCTCCGGCCTCCGCCGGCCCCGGCCGGGCCCCGATGCCCGCCGGCTGGGCTGCCGTCCCCTCGCCAGCGGCGGGAAGGGCGCGCGGGAGAGCGAGGGAGCGGGAAGCGGGCGGCGGCGGCGGCCCGCTGGAAAGGAGGGAGCGCCGCGGGCGGGAGGAGGCCGCGGGGGAGGGAGGCCGGAGGAAGGAGGGAGTGCGGCAGGCAGGCAGAGGGAGGGCTGATTAGCATGCAGCAGCGCTCGCGCGCCCGGCTCCATTGTTTTAACACCTCCCCTCTCCTCCGCGCCAATCTGTCACCGTTCAGCAGGCGAACGCTGCTGCCTCAAATGCTGCTCTTCTCAAATGAGACGGATAATTAGCTGCCCCGCACGAACGCCGCACTCTTCTCACCCCTGATTGCTATCACCTTCTTGCTCCTGGCAGTTTTGACACCTCGTAATCAGCCTGCTGCTTTTCTCTTTTCTTCCCGACTTCTGCTTCCCTCCCCCATTCCTCCCTAGTTGATTTATTTATTTATTATTATTATTTTAAATGCAGTCCCAGCGCCGACTTGGACGAGCCCTCCGCGCACACGAGAGTGCCCGAGACGTATGCGCACACTGGGGTGTGCGCGCGTGTGCGGGGGACGGGCTGGCAGCTCTGCGGGAAACACTGCTTCCACGCGTAATCTTCTCGCAGAGATATTTTTGGGAAGGGAGGAGTTGGGGAGGGGACGCGAGGCAAGAGTTGGGGAGACCTCAATTAATGCTTTAAAGATCTCTTAGAAATGAACGAACTGGGGAGTCTCGGAATCCGCTGTCACGGCGAGCGCCCCGCTCCTCTAACGAGCTCTGACAGTCTAATTACCGCGCGACGCGCAGCTGTCGAGGCGCAGCCCGGGAAGGCGCCCGGGGCGGGCGGAGCGCACGACTCCGGCCCGGAAGCCGCGGCGCTCACGGCCGCGGGGCCCACGGCGGGCCGGGCCGGCGCAGTCGCCGGCGCGCGCTTATTGTTTCGTATTTATAAAGCCTTTACCTCGAAGGTTAAAAGATGCGAAGAAAGGAGGGGACGGTGGAGTGGGAAGAACATCTTCTAAGCTTCCAGCCACCTCTCTCCTACCTCCTCGCGCTCTCCCTCCCCCCGTGTTGGTAAAATAACCGCGCAACCCGGGCTGAGGGGGCGGGGTGAGCCAGGCGGGAGCGTAAGAAAGCAGATGTCCCCGCTGGCAGCAGCCTCAGCCTCCGGGGAACGCGGCCCCGGGGGGCCCTCCCGAGGACAGTCACCTCCCACTTCTCAGGCATCCCGCTCACAACTGCCTCGCCTCGGCGGGGGTGGTTTTTCCAGACTCAGCGTTTTGCGTGTGCAGCTTTTTTACCTGGGAGCTGTTCTTACCCGGCCACGTTTACCAGATGCCACGAGGCAGCCTCTGCACGACTCCGCAACGGGAGAGGGAAAGGCCGCCAGGGCCCAGGCCGCCTTCGGAGTTGCAGCCAGGGCCGCTCAGGAAGGTCTCCAACGCACAAGTCGGAGTTGTGGGTACTAACTGCACCCCGAAAGAAAATATAGATCCCAGTGCTGGGGGTGGCTCTAGACCTCTTTCAGGCCTAGAGCTTCCTGTGGCTGTCAGCAAAGTAGCAGATGTCAAGTGGGTTGAAAGGGACTGCCCTTTAGGAAAGGTGAGGGAAAAAGAATTCCTCTTAACAAAATAGGTACGGTGGTACATTCTGGCTGGCACACACTGGGCAGTCTTAATTTTGTGAGGTGTGTGCCCTGGAGAGGAGGGGAGGCACGAGGAAGGGTAGAGCCTCGGGTGTCTAGGCATTCGGTCCCTGTGGCAGTGAGAGTTGTACATGCCTCAGAGCCCCTCACCTGTGAGCGGTTCATAATCACGATGTCACCTGGGGCAGGAAGACGTCAGTGCGATGTGCTTGACGCCCTGAGGAGTTGAGGCCCCACTCATTTTTCCACAAGTTATGGCTCTTCCCATTAGCACGGTGGCCTACTTGAATTCCCCCAATCAAAATCTTTCAGCTTAAAATACTTGTTTTATTAAGTCTTAAATTTTTTGTTTGAGAGCTACAATCGATGTTTTCTTCTTAAATTGAAAGCGATATCTCTGATAATTTTTTTAAATCAGGGTAAATAAATCCAAAAAAGACAAGAATCAAAAGAGAAGAAAAATGAAAGGGAAATCTCATTTTAAGTAATTCTGCAGTACTGTGAATATGGTATCCTCCCTGAAGTCTTCCAGTGGCCATCAATCAGGCTGCTAACAGTGAATAACAAATTTCTCAACAAGAATGTGAATGTTTCTAATCTAAATTAATAAATATGGATAGTTCTTACAGGGTTGTATATTTGTTCCCACCAAAAGCAAACATTTCTTCAGAAAGTTTAGTTTGAAAAATGATTTTAAAATTCAGAATGACCAAAGTAATTATAATAAATGTAATCAGGTCAGGTCATCACCCTTCTGTTAGGTGAAGAGAAAGAAAATACGAATTTTATAAAGGCCCCTACAAATGTGATTTATCTATTTACTTCAAGAACAAAGAATACTAATGATCACAATAAGTAATAAAAATTTTAATATTTAATTCATTTCATTGTATAGCTAACATGTACTAAAAAACCCATATATACTATTTAAAAAATCTAAATGTGCTTAAATAATTATCATGGAGCAACAAATATTTTCAAATTTGTATTTATTTTGACATTTATATTTTCCATTGTTTCCTATTTTTATAAAGAATATTACCTGTAGCATAACCTTTAAAATGAAAATAAGAAAAACCTTATCAACATGTGACATTACTGAATTCAAAACCTAATTCGTTACAGTCTCACTGGAAATCCAAGCAGTAAGCTTGTATACTTAAAACTAACATAAGTTATGATTATACAACTCTGTAAGTTACATAATGTTGAGTTATGGTAATATTGTAAACAAGAACACAATGGCTTACAGTTTGTACAAAATGATATTTTCTAAGATAGTAAAAGTTAGAAGTCTAAAAATTTTAAATAAGTATGACACTATTTTTCTATAAATGACTTTCAATTTAGTTTATAATCAAGTATTTATAGTATTACAAGCCCAAAATTATCACACAGAACTTGATGTGTCTGTTTTTAAATGTGTTTTAAGTCTCCCCATTAAAGTGTGAATTAAGATGTCGGAGGAAATCCCCCCTGGATGTAATGGATGGTGGGAAAACTGCCTGACAGAATTCACATACTCGAGGTATATGCAGTTCTGAGTCTGTGCCACTTAGTGCCACTAAGTCACTGTCTTGATTAGGAAAGGGCTTCCAAAGCGGCTGCAAGAAACAAAAACATCTGTTAATAGTGTTTAAAAATCAACTAGCATTGGATTTCAGATTTAAATATTTAAATGAGTAATATATGAGTTAATATGTGAAATTTCCCAATATGGAGGCAAACTATTTTTCCAAAGAGTTTCAGCATGATATGTAGCATTCTTGCCCTAGCATTCATGAAGCCGTGAATCCCATGGAGGGGAGGGGAGGAGAGAGAAAAAAAAGGAAAGAAGAGAACTGGAAATACAGATTCCTAGGTTTTATCTTTACATATTTAAAAATATTGAGTTGATAGCACTAGCAACTTTTAGCACTCAACTTTCTCAATGGTAGTAGTTTTGGAACAACAGTCAGGTTTAGATTTTAAAATTAAATTTTATCTCTTCTACTTTATAATACAAACTTTAAATTATAGGGCCTTATTAATGCATGGTACACTAGATGTACCATGTACCTTAACGAAAAAGCAAATTAAATTCTATTCCTACTTATAAATAAACATATAATAATTCATATACAAATCAGCATTTTGATTTTTAAAAAGAAAAATTTCCTTTTAAATTACTAGATTCCTTTGATCAGGTGTTTCTTTTTTTGCAAACAAGTATTTAAGTTATCCATTCAACAAAATCTAGTATCAGATAAACATTTTTGATTCCCTACTTGGCTTGTATTTTAAATCTAGAATTTGGCCTTCTTACTTTTTCTTGCACTGAGCTGACAGTAAACCTGTCAATACCTGCCCTGTTAAAGAACTGCGAAAAATTATAATGAGAACCACCTCCATTAAAACTATCAGGAAATAAGAAACATTTTTCTTTTTTATAAAATATAGTAAAAGAAGATGAAACATTTATTTTAATAGTAGTACTTAACAAATGACATTGACTGGAAAATATTTTCCTGAAATGGATAAAACAAATTATTTAAAAAATGTTTTTCTTACCTTGACATGGGTAAACTCCCCTACCATGCTAAATTTTGATACTTTGAGGAGAATTACCTCACAGAGCCAATTAAAGACACTCATTTATGTTCTATTACTATGTCTTTACTGAACACAGACTAGTTTCAGAACCTGACAGTTTTCATTCCCTCAACTTCCTTCTAGTTAGCCAGTCATTTACATAACTGTACAAAGTGTGTCTAGGCGGTAAGAGATAGCAGTATACAGGGCTTATAATAAAACAGACTGAATTCTTTTCATAAGTGGCAATTTTACCACTAAAGAGTATTATCTAAAATTAATGTCATAAAATTTAGCGCAATTTTTAAAAGAAAATCCTTTCTTCCATAAAAGAAGTCATAATTTTTGAGTATATAAACAAATATCTAATTAAAGTTAACTATGTTCAAATATAACTGTTTGAGTTTAAGCAAAAAATATAAACTGTTCTAATGAAATACACATATGGCTATAATTCAAGATTGTTGCTTCAAAGATAATTCATACTAAAATTTATAAAATAGTATGAAATTAACTTAGAAGCAGCTTAGCTTCCAAATTTGGTAACTTCCTAGGCCAGTTTACAATCCAAAGTTCTTCTCCATTAGGAGAAAGTCCGATTTGGTTTCTTTGTAGAATTTAGTTGGGAGCCCAACAGCTGACTCAGCAAAAGTAAGGAAGTAAACCAAAATAAGCTGATACATTTTAATAGTTGCTATGATAGCTGAAGATGTAAAATAGGCATGTAGCAGTAATGATTGATAAAAAACAGAAAAGCTTGTAGACAGGCCTATAATTCCAGCATTCTAGGAGACAAAGGCAGGAGGATTCCAAGTTTGAGCCCAGGAGAGACTTAATCAGACCCTGTCTCAAAATCAAGAGAAAAGAATGGTCTGGGGATGTAGTTCAGTATGAAGGCTCTGGGTGCTATTTTCAGTATACCGACCCCCTCCCCCCACAAAAACAAAACAAAACAAAACAAGGGTAAACAAAAAATCTTAATAATATGCAACCAAAACTTAACTTCTCATACTACGAAAAACTCAAGGATATTTTATTTACCGTATGAGCTTTAAGACTGACAATACAGTAAAAAATTAAAAATCCATATTAAATATTTTTCTAGTCCTCAACTAACATCTCCTTCAAATCTAATTTCTTTGCTGTTTTTGGGGGGATGCCAAAATATCAATTATCTAACCTTTTGCACCATGTCTTATGACATCTCAGTACCAATTCTCCTGCATTTTTAAGCTGAATACTTCTCCATCAAGTTGTAATCACATACCAGCTGTTTCCTTTGCTGCAGTATAGGAAGCAAATGTATAACGCAGGGTGCCACCTACTGAAACATGAATGCACACGCTAGTAAAAGAACAAGCAGAAATGGAATAGGGGGAAAGTAACAGGCATCAGAACTGATATAGTTCACAGCTCCGCGGGAATTCTACTTGCAATAAGTGAAATTGTTTAATTTGTTTCATTTAGTAGCAACTATAACTGAGACTATGATGTGAAATAGGGTACAGTGTAGAACATAAGTGAGTTTATAATTAAGGCTTGTTGACAGCAATGCCTAGTTTTCCCCCCTATTAAAATATAATATAGCTTGACTATTGCTTCCTTTGCTTGTTGATTAAAAAGCCTATAATCTCAAAAAGTACTTAAGCCCAAACAGTATTAATCAAGTCTTAACATAAGTATCTCAAAGAAAACAGGAAAAAGTTTGCAAATTATACATTTGTCAATCTATTATTCTCACAAGATTCTGTTTAACAATTATATATTTTAAAATTTGTCTTCAAGCATTAAACTTTTTTTTTTTAACAAAAAGAATCATTCTGTTATAGAACTTCACTCTAAAAGAGAGGGCAGGAGTGAATTGGTAGGTTTTTAGTTTTCAAGCTTTAGAAACATTAAATATTTGGTTAAAATCATACACATGCAGAAACTATTTAAAAATATATTAGACTGCATGTTCAGTGCCAGATTAGCATCCCAAACTAAAACTAAACCCGACATATCTGTGTAACATATAACTGACATGTAATAGAAGTATTAATTGAAAGATAGTTCACTTATTCTGATAAATAGGACTTATGGAAAATGGTGTTCTTATAAAGATTAGTACCATATATATTTATATGTTTTTAAATTAAAACCTATATCATTTATTTCATTTAATAAAGAAACTGGCTATAATACTGCTGTTGAGTAAACTAACTTTTAATCGAGACTAAGAAGATAATGCCATGCTAAATATGGATAAAGCTTACATGCATTTTAAAATCTACCATAAATTTTCTAATAGAGCTTTTCATATTCATCTTTAAAAGTTCCTTGTCCTCTATTATAGGATTAGCCTATTTTATTGAAAAACAACTTTGCCTAGTAATTAATTTTAAAAGGATGTTCTAAAACCTAACAGAAATGCGTATCTGAGCACATATGGAAAAATGTGTGCTCACACATGACGGAATTATTTACTAATGCAAAACAGTTACCTGCTGTGGTCCTTGGATAGCTTTTCCTGGTGAGTCCAGTGTGGGAAAAGGTGCATCGGATGGGTCCTGAAGTGGGAAGGTATTTACGTATAACGCATTATGATCTCCAGGTGGCAAACACGAAGCTCTATCCACAGCTGTCCTGACACAAGTGTTTACAAGATTTGAGGGTTTTGTTTTGTCAGTTGTTTTAAGGTTTTGTATAGCTGAAGCTATGGGTTCAATTCCTTGAATTTCAAATAAAGTTTCTTCTGTTTTAGCAAAGTTTCCCGGGTTCTCTTTGAGCTCTGTATTAAATTTATCCAAACATACTGCCTCAGAAGTGCCAGGGTCAAGGATATTGGGTCTCTCTGAAGTGCTATGTAAAAAAGTAGAGTCACTGTCCATAGGTGGAAACTTGACATTGAATTTAGAAAGTGATTCAAAAGAGGTTTCTTCCTCATCTCGACTCAGCCCTCCTGGTGTGACAGATGCAAGGCATGGTGCACCTCTATTTATATCATCTTTAGCCTGAGGCTTAAACAGCACTTCTTGTTTATCTGTTTTATCCGTACACTGTATAGGCACAGAGCACTGTGTTTCTGCAGGAAAAAGAACACAAAAGGCAAACAGTCACATTCAAATCATTCTTTAAAAATCTGTTCAGTGAGCTTTGGACAGATGAGTATTATTTTTTTCCTATTAGTTTTTATAGCAAATGGAGACAACTGGGATTTTCACATTTGCTATCACTTTACCCAGGAATATTAGCAGCATCTAGCAGGTAAAATGGAAGATAGCTTGGTAGTAGAATTACTCAGATTTTCTAGTTGGTCTTTTGCTAGAAGCCCTGAATCCTATTCACAGTTATACTACTCTACACTTAAAAAAAAATTGCTTGTAGTGTATACATTTAAACATTTTGTCCGTCATGGAAGCAGCAACTGTGAGCTTGCTTAGACAAGTATGTTGTTAAAGGGAAATTCCTTTTACATATATATATATATATATATATATATATATATATATATATATATGAATTGGGTCATTTATTATTTACTACGTGAACTGGACAATTTATTCCTTAAATATCAGTGTGAACTAAGTATATCACCAATCACTTTAGCCACTGTTCACTCTGAATAATCCACGTGGGACACTGGTGGTGGGAGCTGGGAAGAAGGAAAACAGTTGAGGGAAAAGAAGGATGAAATTCTATCAAAAAACTTAAAAGGGGTGAGGGGGACTAGAACAGGAGATGTAGCTCAGTTGAGAAGAACTTGCCCAGCATTCACATGGCCCTAGGTTCAATCCCTAGGACTAGAAAAAACATTCTCTGCAGATGACAGGTATGTATCAGGTTAGGTATCAGGACCTCTGTAGCTCTTCTATCCGGATGTCACTTAGTCAACAAATTCTCCTTTTTGGGACATAGTAGAAATTAAATACAACTTCTGAGGAATCCGAATTAAAAGCAAAAGGTCCTAGATAGATGAATTTTGCTCCTACTTTCATTTCAGATTCTAACAAATTTAATATCATCTTAGCTGGTAGCTGCTTGAAATAGCAAATTAAAAGGAGGTATTAGTTGTTAAAGATAGATAAGAAATCAGGAGCTGAAAGGGAGGAGGCAAGAACAACCATATGCAAGTATAAGAACTCCAAAAACACTGCAGTCTAACGTGGAGCTGGAGAAGTTACAATTGTGCAACAGACAGACAAAAGAAACAATGATTAAAACACTCTCCATTGTGACAAATACGAGATACTCGAAAAAGCTAAATTATGTTCTACAATATCAACTCAGGAAGCTAGTGAAGTCACTAATGTTTTTATTCAACAAACAAGTAAATTTTAAAAAGAATTTGCATGCTAAGAAGACTGTCTTAATCTAAGTGGTACATTCTTTCATAATGATGTAGGTTTCATGATAATGATAGGAAGAACACTTTGCAGGGTCCGTGGCAGTAAGCACGCAGTACTGCCAGTCCCTTATATTCCTTTAATCTGGGTGGTCTCATGACATCTGTCTCCTGCCACAGCACACTTCCAATGTAAGAGATCTTCTGTTTAGGTACAATGTGTGGCACAATGAGCTAACTTCTTTAGTTCGCCCTACCACACACCTACTGCTCCTATTTAGTCCATACTCTCGCCGCTTGCTGGGTTATCACAACAGCCTGTGAACTGCTTCCATGCTTCTGGAGTCCTCTCATATTCGATCTGTTCTCGCCATTGCAACTTTCCTCTTACCATCCTCAGAGGTTTCTAAGGTGCAAATCTGGTAATTTCCTAATAAAACCTTTCATTGTTTTCCAAAGCCTTCAGCTCCCCTTACAGGCATGTAGAACTCTTCACAATTGGTCCTTGGGCACTTTTCCACATGCATCTTCCACCATGCATGTTTCACTCCATACTCCAGCTGTAACAAGGCTTGCATATTTTTCCAAAATAACCATATGCTCTTGTCTTTGCAATCTTCCTGCCTCAGCCTCCCAGAATGCTAGTAGGATCACAGGTCTGTGCCACTGGGGCTGACTTAGTCATTTTCCTGGCAGTAGACATGAGGGTGGGAAGAAATTCTAGGAAACAGTAATCAAATTCTGTAACATGTGAGAAGGAAGAAAGACTTACCAAATGATCTTCACAAGAACAGGGTGACTGCTTTAGAATCTGGTGCCGCTACTAATGGCAACGACTATTAAGAGCACTTCCGTGTGTCATGTACTCTTGCAGTTATTATATATGCGTTAATTCACTTAATACCCAGAGTTGTCCTAAGGTAGGCATTATTATCTCCAATTTATACGTGAAGGAACTGGGACACGCAGAGATTAATTCCAAGGCTACACAGATAGTGAGTGGTGGATCTGGCACTGGAACCCAGGAAGTCTAACTCTAGAGTCTGCACTTGGAACCATTATGCTAAATTGAACATGTTGGTTTCTATATATAGAGAAGAGTCCTCAGATTGACAGAAATGTGCTTGGAATTTCTTTCCTAACAGTTGACCTATCCCCCTTGTAAAGAAAACATGAAGAAATCAAACAGCTGTAATAAAGCAGTTATTTTCTTTCAGCATAGCTGGCTGGCATACAACACCTACCCACATTAAAATAATTTGAGTTAATCTAATCACACAATAAGAATCAACATCTATTAAAGGAAGATTTAAACCTAAGATCCCACTGGCCCTGCTGATGGAGACCTGTAATCCCTGCAATCTAGAAGGCTGAGCCAGGAGGACTGAAAGTTCAAGTCCAGCTTCTGGCAACTCTGCAAGATCCTACCTCAGAATCAAAATTAAAAAATAGGTTGGGGATATAGCTCAGCATGCCTGGGGCTCCATCCCCAGTACCATCAAAACAAAACAAACCCCTAAGATTCCTTATACTTCTACAAACTTGAGCTTAAAAAACTTAAAATTCAAACAAGTATGTGAAAGTACTTGCCATCCTGAAATCATAGTGAGAAAAAAAAAAAAACCAGGTGAACAAATGAACAGCCTTTTTATTTCATGTGTTTCAAGAATACTTATTTTTGCAAAGAAAACAAGGAAGATAAGAAACATGTTTAGATTTCCAAATTTTAAATATAGGCTATCAATTTAGACTACTTAATCAAACTACCATGAATACTGACAAAAAAGACTTGATGCTTGTTTTTAAGTTCAAATCCCACACTCTCTCCTAATTGCCAATGAAACCGGATTTTCTTTTTGGATCAAGTAATATTTTTCTCCTGAAGACAAATTTGCTTAAACATAAATGTCTTTCTTCACTGCTATATGTGAAGAGAAAAAAATAAATAAAGAGGAAATGTACAATTTTAATAACTCAACATTTAAAAACAATTACATTTGTTTCTTTAAAAATTCCAATTTTAATTAAAAAATAGGAACAATATTGTTATTCTTTTTCTACATATATTATGCAAATAATATTTTAAATACTTCCTTCATATTTTTATTCATTGTAGCATATGTTATATAGGAATCCTGAATCGGCATCTTTTTCCAAAATTTTTTTTTCTTTTTTTGCTTCCCTTTTTGATCTGCTACCATCAGGGCATGCTATCTGCTACTCTGGTTTCTCTTTGGACAAAGCGAAACTCCACTGAAACCTGTAGCACAACAGATATAAAGCATTTCAAGAATAATGTCTTATTTATTATCTGTGACACAGTTAATATAAAGAGCAACAGTATGTTAGGAAGCAGTGGTAGTGGGAAGAAACTGAAGTTAAACACTGAAATGTTCTAGGTGACAGATGCATCCTCCAATTTAGACTTGTGCAATTTAAAAATGGTCAAAGTATTAAGGCATTGATAATGGAGTATGTTCTTTGTGTAACAAAGACGTCACCATTACAATATTTTGATAGGATGTTGATGTTCAAAATGAATGCTTAAGAATTCTAGGCCACAGCATGTTTTAAATAAAAATAATGTTTACTCAGACATGGCTAATCTGTTTAGTCTGTATAAAAGATCAAGTTTTTGTGAAAATGAGAAAAATTTAGATGGAGAAATTATGTGCTTTTTTGGATAAGGTAGAAGGAAGCAAGGGAAACAGATTATGCCTACATATAAAGATTGTTTCTTCTGCACCTTGTGGTATAACTTTATAGAAAATAAAACAATAGTAGTTGCAAGAGTGAAATTACATTATATAATTATCTTTAAATAGCTTTGCTGTAAGACCTGAAAGAAATGGAAAGTGATGTTTAAATGAAGGAGCTAGTCAGTACTCTCAAGTGAAGACTGTAAGTCACATAGCTTGGGAATTACCTGCAGAATATCTCAAGTCACAAGGGTAAAGGAGAATTTATCATTACATATGACTACCTTACTTTCTTTTTGTTTTCAGATATGCTTGGCTTTGGCTGCCGGGACTTAATCCTTGGTATTTTGCTATTAACATTTAACTACCAAAGCAAAAACCCAGGAAGCCTGTCTTGGATTTTAGGAAAGGGTCAAGCTTTTGAAAATACACACTGTGACATGTATAAAACATATGTCATACTTTATACTAAATCTGTATTCTGTGCCTCCCATAGAACTTGCACTTAGGAAATGTGCATTCCACATTTTTATCCCAAACCAAATTACCAGAATCTATGGTATTCAATAATATTTTAGGCACAATTTAAAAGCAAACTTGATGCTATCATTTTAGTTATCTTGTATATAACAGTGTTGTTTCAAGGTTCCTCACCAACATATGACTTAATATTTAATATGACTCCCAAGCAGCAAATGAAAACTTTCAGAGATGTATCCTATACTTATTTTGTATTTTTTTGAGATGGGATTTCTCATTAAGTAATGAGGTTCTTCGTTAAATCTATATGCTACCATGTACAATGAAAACAGAAAAAACTAGTAATTACATAATGCAATATAAAACATAAAAATAGTATATACTCTGCATATATAAATGGGTGAGGAATATTACGCAAATTCTTAACATTATAGAAGCACTAAGAAATATATTCAGATTCAATAAGCAATCAATTTCACCAAATAAATTAATTCAAATCTTACCAGTTGCAGTATCTGGTAAATTAAGTTTGCTTAAGTGGTCTTTTTGTGCTTTTGCTAGTATGCATATTCTATGAAATTCTTCTTTCAGATCCCCAAAAGTCTTCTCTATAGTATCCCTAAAAAAAAGATAATCAGTATTTTAAAATGTAGGGGTATAACTCATCATTTTAAATTCAGGAAATGTATGTGACACATTTTTATCCTTGAAATTTTACTCTAGAAAATGTTCTTAAGGTAACTCTAAGGATTGAAGATGCAGGCACAGAGAAGCGATAAACCAAAAGTTCTAGCACATAATTATAATGCACACTACCTCTTCATGTATCACACTGACTCTAGCTGTCTCATTCTTGCACTAAAAACTTCAATGCATTGGTTTTTATTCTCTGAAAACAACAGAAGTAGAGCATTTACTCATTTTGGTAAGGTTCACATGAAGTTTCATCAATAAAAAAGAATATGGCTATCATGTATGTTTTATTGAAATAGCTGAGCTTTAGAGAATTCTGTTTTTATTATTTATTTTGCAGTATTTGGATTGAACCTAGGTCACTGCTGCTGAGCTACATCCCTGGCCTTTTTAAGTTAAAACATTTTTAACTTCTAAAATATTTTTGAGTTAGAGTTTCACTAAGTTGCAAAATCTCCTAGGCTGGGCTCAAACTTGAAATCTTTCTGTTTCAGCCTCTCAGAGTGCTGGGATTACAAGAGTACTCTACTGTACATGGAGAAAATTCAGCTTTTGGATCCAATTCTGCTACATCTTAACTGTACAACTTATCTAGGTCACTTTAATATGCAGGAGCTTTGGGATGGTTTCTTCCAATTCTAAAAGAGCAGCTTTTGAAACAATAATTCCTACAATTTAACATAAAATGTAAAATACTGTATACTTTAATATTTGTAATTTCAAGAGTTGGCAAAAACAAAAGGATATAAACTACCTTTCATGGAATAAAGGAATGCCAGGACTCCTTGAAGTTTCTTTTCTAGGGGAAGCAATGTCTTGTCTGACCTTAAAGATACAAAAAAAAAAAAAAAAAAAAAAAATTACACTTTAAATTGTTTTCAAACTCAAAAGAGACTGGTTTAACAAAAAATACATAAAAGCTTTTTCTTCTCTATTAAAGAACAAATCCAGATCCACACACACACACACACACAAACACATAATGTACAAATTATTTTTTAAAATTTAAATGAGCCCAAGGAAAAATTAAGATAGGTAAGTATTGAAAGCATGATATTGGGGAGGGGGACAAGTTCTTCAATTAATAACTCCAATACTGATAATTGAAGGAATACTGAAATTCAATTATTGGTCAAAAAATCTACTCTGATCAAATAACTCCTATGAACAGAAGAATGTTAGGAAACAGAATTTTATGTTAGGTCTTTTAACACTAATATATTTAAATCATTGTATTTGCCTTTTGTTATAGATTATTTTCTAAGGAATGCAGCTGTAGTAGAGTAAGAAAATTAAGCTACCACTCATTATTATTTAACAAGTATTTTAAATTTCTTTAAAGGTAATGCAGTTATGTATTTTAAGCAGCTTCAACCCAAGTTCTTGCCTTCCACTCCCACCCTGTGGCTTACGCTGGTATTACATTCATGCTGACATTTAAAATCAACACTAAAGAACTTGTAGTATCTATGATTCAGATTTTTAAAAATCCTTACTCATACCTAGAAGGTTTCATGTATTTTGTGAAGTTATCTATTACAAATTTGGAGATCTGAAGAAATCCTAACAACACATCATTACATCATTATATAATTATAGCTCAGTCCACCCTCGCCCCCCTTTTTGTTTGAAATAGGGTCTCATTTTGTAGTCCAGGCTGGTCCTGAATTCTCTACGTAGCTCAGGCTGGCATTGAAGTCACAGCAATCCTCTTGCCTCAGCCTCACAAGTACTAGAATTATAGGCATGTGTTACTATGACCAGCTTATGTGATGCTGGGGAATCGAACTCAGGAGCTATTTTCCCAGCCCCTCATCCTGTATAATTCTTAAATTTAATTCCAAGGTAGAAAGAATTTATCTTGAATGAATTTTAAATTTTATTCAATTAAAGTCATTGTTAGCTATTAATAAAATGAAGATTTTACTTGATTATTCTTATCACCTGAGTACATCCTTTTTAGCATGCATTTCAAAAGATTTCTTTTAATTTCTTAGGCGTCTGATTTGTTCTTTGAAAAAAAGACAATTTGTTTTTCTTAAAATCATTACATTCTTCAACTTAATTTACTGCTCTCATTTTCTATCTTTTTCTAAATAAATTCTTTATAAAGTTTTAGATTACAGTGGCTCAGAATTAGTAAAGGTAAAATCTTGGCAGTCCAATCTATTTGTGATTTATGTATCAGGGGATTGATGCAAAATTAAGACCATCCTGTTGCTGCCTACTGTCTGACCAATGTTTTAGGCCATGCCTTCTGGATTAAAAGGGCTTTGCTGAGCTTTGTAAGGCAGTCAAATTTAAAGACATTTTTACATTCACAGTTTGTTTTTAAAAGTGGTAGACAGATTTTTCTATGTTGTCTTGTGCAAGGAGAAATCTCAATGAATTTTAGTGTAGACAAGGAAGAAGGGTAACAGGTGAAAGCTAGCCAACCACTTAGGAAACTATGACAGGACTTTTAGAAAAGTTGTATCACTGAAACTATACCAAGTAAGTAAGAAAAGAGACATTCTTAAGAAAATAAAAGCACCTGACGATTTAGTATGATATATTAACATAAATGCATATTATATTAAGTGCAGTGACTTTTTAAAAAATTGTTACCAGAAATTCTCAATATATTATTCTCTAGAGGCCAGAGAGAACCAAAAGAATAACTCTGTGATTGTAGTCTCAATCTGAAGACAGATTACTGAAAAGGTAAAGACAATGTTCTAGTTTCTGAAGTCCTGATTTTCACATTAACTAGGAATGATTAAAGAAGCACTGCAAAACCATGGGGACGGAGAGGTAAAGGGAACGGCAGAAGAATGATAATCTTGTGTTTAGCTTAGTACATAACTGGCGGCAACTTACTACTGTGATACTTAGACTGGGTAACTAGTTTGGATGAATTTGTTTTGAGAAGATTCCTTGGGTGTATTTGCAGGGGGTAAAAAGTGAGAATTCACTTATTAAGGAATTTCTAGGAGGTATTACACTAAGGTCTTCAGCTTCTTTGGGGGTAAGGAATGTGGCCCCCTGCTTACTACTATTTTTATTCTTTTATTAATATTTACTATTTTATTCTTTTATTAATATTTAACAAAAATATTATTGACTATATTAAGCAATAAAGTGCAAATTTTATCATTCATACTAAATCAATCTGTTAATATATTTCAAATGAAAATTCTGAGTCGTCAACATCCAAGAAAAATATTTTAAAAAGGGATCTCTTAACATGTTTTTTGGGAGAAAAAAAAAACCAAAACAATAAAGCTGAGTAGCTTTCTGACAGATGTTCTGAAGTAAGGTTTACTTAGAACGAGCAGAGCGAGAATGTTGATGTTATTTTCCACTATAGCAGTCTAGCACAACTTTTTGAAGATAATTCTTTGTTTCTCAAAGAACTTAGAATTAAAATAATCATGGTAATTTCAACACTTTCCCCAGGAATTCAGACTTTCTTTTCCATGCTAACTAAGTTATCTTCCCTAATGAAGACTATCCCATTTGGTGACATCGTAGAGAGTAAACATTAGAAAGAAATAACCTGTATTTTTCTTTCTGTTTGTAAATATTATCCAACTGGACCTTATACTTCTAGAAGATGAAATTATTGAAATTATTATAATTTAAGAAACAAAAGCAAAAGAATTTTGAACACTGTAGGAAATTTTAAGGATTTTCTCATTCAACAAATGAATTGAAGGTACTGAAACTTAAAATATTTAACATCATGAAGTGTTCCAAGGACTAATCTGGAAATGTGGTACTTGTGGATAGAATGTCACATATCCTTCAAGTTATTCAACTAAATCTACTAAGATAAACCCATCTGAAACAACTGAAGATGTGAAATGTTTTAAGTTTCCTCTAATGTGAACTGAGGTAACTTTAGTTTAGTGTAGATATTTAAGATTCTTATAGATAGGTAGTATATAAAAATGTGTTTCAGGACCAGTTGAATAGGCAATGATATTTCGTTAGTTCAAAACCAGGTTTATTTTTAATGCAAAGATGCTGAAAACTCAGGGCTGGGATGGGCATGCAGAAGACCCTGGATTTGATCCTTAGCATACCCTTGGGCCCCACACACATACATTTTGTGCTGTCTTCCAGAATGTGTTAACTATCAATCTCTCAAAGAAAGAAATGTATACTTTTTTTAACACTTGTCTTTGTTATAGTTTATACTTAAAGTGAAAGTATTTTATTCCTTTTACAAGATATTTTTAAAAATAGAGAAAAGCAATGAAATATTTTCATTTGGGATCATATTTTTTTCTTACAGATTTAAGCAATCAAAACCAGTAAAATTAAATGGATTTAGGGAATTTTAAAGATGATATTGACTAAATTCATTAATACAATGTATAATCTTTCAATATTAAGGACCTCAGACATTTTATTTTTGCATTGCCTTGCACATATTAGGCAAGCACTTTGCCACTGTACTGTACCTCTAGCTCTAAAAAGCTAACTTTTAATAAAAGAGGTATGTTCTCAATGACATACAGTTGAACTGTAGTAGCAATGCCTATCATATCGAAGACACCTTCTAAACTGTAGTTGGGAATATCTGAATGCAAAAGAAATACTTATTTTTAGGTGGCTCAGTTAAGTCAGTGTAGTCAATATTTTACTTAGTTTCTGGATGAGGGTCAAGAGAATTACACTTTTAAAACAGAAAGGAAAGTCTGCTCTTACTTTGAACAAGGTAAGCTAATAATCCAAGGTGAGATGCAGCGGACTAGGAAAGAGATATAAACTGTGAGCAATAATAACTACTAGCTTGATAAGACTTACTACAGAAAAAGGAAAAAGGGGGAATACAGAAAGGGACTGAAAGGAAGGATTCACTTATCAACTAGATTTTTGAAAGTTAAAAATGAAATATTAAAGGACAAACTGAGGTTGCATTTTTTTTTTTCAGCTTTAGATGTACTCAGACAAAAGATGGTTAAGCTATGGTGAAGAACTGCATTTGCTGAATGAAGGAAAATGTGAAAAAAGGAAAGATTAAAGTAGAAAATGGGACCAGCAAAAATTACAAAAAGAAGCTTAATGAAAATACAAAAGCAAAGTAAAATAAGTCTGAACAGGAAAAGGAGAACAAAACCCAAGAAAACTGTATTAAACCTATAAACTTTTATGGACACATAAAAAAGTATGGTTTTTTTCACCCTCACTGACATTCCTGAAAATCTAGTAAGACAAGAGGAACAAATCAAAATCCAAGGAGCCTTGTCTGTTCTGCATAACACAGTGTGCTAGGCAAACCCACTGCCAGTGGGAACAACTCCAGGGCAAAATGGGAATCATCCCAGAGTTCTGAAGGAAGTGGCAAGAAAATAAACAATATAAAAATAAATTTAAACACCCCAATTACTTCCAAGTTCTTTACAAGGTTCTGGTTTAATGTAAAGCACCCAAAACCCTTATCAGTTCCATGCTGTGGTAAGACGTATTTTGTTTTTTTTTCTTTTGCGGTAGGGTCTCATTCTGTAGCCCAGGCTGGTCCTGAACTCACTATTGTAGTCCACACTGGCCTTGGACGCATGGCGATTCTCCTGCCTTGGCCTCCCGAGTGGTGGGATTATAGGTGTGCACTCCCATGCTCGGCTTCCTCAGGTGGTGGAGATTCAGACTCAGGGCCTAGGGCCTGCAAGGCCAGGGCTTTAACATTGTGCCATTCCTCCAGCCCCAAAACATATTCTTTAAATAAGTAAAATCCTTAAACAGTTTTACCCCAATTATCATGTCCATTTTGACATTAATCTGAAATAACATTAATACTTTTTTTCTTTCGTCTTTCACTTTTTATTAGGTAACTTCTGCAAATATCTTCCTGAATTTATTCTCTTAAGAGGTAGAAACACTCAGTGTAGAGATACCTTCTTATGAAAAACAGAAACTGTTATAACTTAAATTACCAATTTTTAAATAAGTGAGGTTTCTCATATTCCATCCCTTCCCCAAAGACTAAATTTAAAATGAATCTGGGAAATCCCTTTTCTTTAACCAAAAATATGTTATATCATTATACTGATGTACAAATAGATCTTAAAATAGCCCTTATTAAAGAAATATGTAGGTATTAACTTAATCCACATAATCTTACGTATTAAGTACTTGTAATTTTTAAAAATTTGCTTAAAAAACTTAAATTTCCTTTGGAGAGACTAGATTTGTCTAAAGTCCAGCAGGTGGAGTAGCTGGGGCTGGAACACAGCCCTTCTGCCCCAGCCTTTAACTAATCAGGATTAGTACTTGGCTGCTAAGTGCCAGTTATCCACCATGTCTAGAGAAATAGAGAATATAACATTTACAGTGAATCAAGGCAAACTGATTCTAAGATTCTAAGAAGTGCCTGTCACACAATGAAAAATGTATAGTATTTCTCATTAAAAAGTACGTATAGGTTAAGTTTTGATATTTAAATATTGTCTGGGATAAGTAAAAGGATTACTTAGTGTGTGTGTGTGTGTGTGTGTGTGTGAGAGAGAGAGAGAGAGAGAGAGAGAGAGAGTACACTTAAAGAGGTACAAATAAAAACTTATGTCCAAAAAAATAACTTAAGACTTACTCAAACTTCTGCCTGGTCACTGTTGACACAGGATATTTGATAATAGTTTCTTTGCTAAAATTTCATAAAGTGTTTTTCAAACTTAGTATAAAATTTAAACATTTGACAAAGCATGACAATGGTGTACCTTACTGTTAACTCTCTTCTTACTCATAATTCAAAGTTCCTTCCTTCCTCCCCAACTGCTAATAAGACTGGACATAGTTTTAATAGTTCATACATTTTTGATAATGTCAGCATCTGGATTATTTCAGGGTTAGTATCTGATTCCTTATGACTGTATCACATTTTCTGGACTCTTACATGTTGAGTAATTAAGACCATACCCTGAATATTGTGGCTGTTATGTTGTGGAGACACTATGTTTACATGCTGCTGAGAAGTATGTTCCTTCTGTTTTTACAGTCAATTCTCTCAGCTCACTCCAAATGGTCACTTCTACCAAGAGCAGAAGCTCTCATCTTGGTTCAGTCCTTTAAGCCAGAGCTACAAACTACTTCAGCTAGTTATGCTAGCTGTCAGATAGTTAAGAGTTTTACAATGAATTTAAACACAGAGTTTAGGGTGCTTCCTTCGCTCTTTCTTGACCACAGTTATTCTAATGTAATTCTCCTTCCTGGTTCTAGCTAGAATTACAGTGGACTTTCTGTTGGAATTTTGATGAGCACTATCGCTGTACTACAACTGTGGCCACAAGGACAAAACCAGAGAAAATTAGGAAACTGATTCTTAGCCAATTATTTGACCCACATTTTTGATTCCCCTCTAAAACATGCTAAGTTGAGTTTCCAAGGTCCCTGAGGTGATAGCTGTCTGTAATCTGTAACTGTCATCAGTCGAAGATTGATCTGTTATGTGCCCACTCTTCCATAATGGAAGCTAAATTCTTAAACTCTGTTTTTTTTTAAATCTCATTTCACTCTTTTGAGATTTCAGAAGATTTTCCAAAAACGTGTACTATACTAATTTAATGGCTTTCCTAAAGCTCTCATTTTGCTTAATCTGGCATCTCACTTGGCAGCATTTCACAACTGACCAGCACTTCCTGGAAATTTCGTCAGGTTACCAGAAAACTATGAAATATCTTAGGTTTTGGTAATTTCTTTTGTTTGTCTTCTTCTTAGGTCATAAATGGAAGTGTTCTCTTGGGTTCAGACCTGGGTACAGTTGGTCTTCATTCCCTGCCTAGCTCTGTTTAGTCATATTCATCTATGTCAACTCTACTGAACAGTCACTTCAGAAAGTCTGTTAACTTCAGCCCAGTCTCTCTCTCAAGTTATTCTCAAGTTTTTAATCTGTTTACTTGTTTGTTGTCTACTATAACTCACCAAGTTTTAATACACACATAACCGCATAAACAAATCTCCTTAAGTCTAGTTCATACTTGAAATTTCCATTTTTAATGTAATGTCATTTTTCTTAGCATGAAAAAAATTAAGGTAGGAGAAATCCTAAGGAAGCTGAGATTAGGCCTTCCTGAAATAGTAAAGTACAAAATAAAACTGAGAGTTGCACTAACTTTGTCTTCTTCATATCAAAAAGAATGGGTATTTGCTGCAAAAGAAAGAAGAGAGTTTTAGATTCAATTTTACATAAATGGTATTACTTTGTTAAAAAACGAAGATGTGGAGATAGGAATAGGGATTCTCTGGCTGCAGCATAAAGAAGTTAAGAGTGCTTAGCAAGTACCAGGTCCTGGGTTCAGTTCCTCATAAATCTGGCATGGTGGCACATGCCTATACTCTCAGCACTTGGAAAGCTGAGGCAGAGTGATTCCTATGTGATGAAAGGAGGGTGGAGGAAATATTCAATTAGTAGCAGCAAGTAGAAAACCAAAGAGATCTATTGATATTGATGCTACAGCTGGTTTGATCACCAAGTAGAAACACTGTCCAGATTATACTACTCACGAATACAGGTAAATTGGTGGCTCTCTGTGTATTATTAAAAGGAAAGACAGAGAAAAACACACTATCTTTAATATAAAATAGTGAAGACATCAGGAACAGAAATAACAGTTGGTAAACCAGATATGGAATTACTTAGATAAAACTGAGCTGTAAGGCAATAGTCGTAATACAACTGATAAGCATAATCGAAGAAAGAAAACCAAAGATAGCTGGTTAAAAACTGTCTTTTCTTTTTTCTTTTCTTTGAGACAGGGTCTTACTCTGCAGTCCAGGCTGGTCGTGAATTTGCTATTTCACTATGTAGGCCACGCTGGCCTTGAACACATGGCAATCATCCTGCCTCAGCCTCCAAGTGCTAGGATTACAGGCATGTACCATTATGCCCAGCTCATTGAACTCAGGGCCTTGAGCTTGCTAGGCAAGCGTTTTAACCCCCAAGCTATCCCTCCAGCCCCTCAACACTGTTTTTCTAAAAGGACTTATCAGGGAAGAAAAAAGTCCATATATTAATGACATGGAATGTATGAGATATACAATAGTTTTATTAGGATTCTAGAACATACATTTTAGAACAAAAGTTGAGAGAGATGATTAGCAAAAGTTAAAAAAAATGCATTTCATGGAAAAGGCTTCCGTAATATGGCAAGTCTGCTTAAGCCAAAAAGAATTTACAGAGGGTAACATATTAGGAACAAATGAAAAATTAGGTGAATTGGTCCTTCTTCTATTCCAAATTCTAGCAATAACTTTGAAGGGATTACAGATCTAATAAGAGAAAAGTCAAAGAGATTTAACATTGATTAAAGGTTAGCTAGAGATCCTACAGTTTAACAAAGGTAAGTGGCTTTCTTATTACTGATTTCAGAGCCTACGTACATTCTTATGCTTTTAAAAATTACTACATGGGGTACAGAGTATGCAGCATTTTACAGGTCTAGGGTTTTGTGGAATATTCTAGGAAATGCATCAGGCAGATTTTGTCTTTTTTGCATTTTCGCTTCTCTTTTCTTCTTCTTTTCCTTGTTTAACAATTTTAATTGTTACCTTTTAGTATTTTACAGTATATTTCCAAAACTGCCTTTACAGTTGCCTTATCTGCTCTATAACCCTTTCTTCCTTCCTCCCTCACAACTTCCTTCCCGCCTACCACCTACACCTCTTTTCTTTCCTTCCTTTTCTTATTTTTTTCTTTTTTTGTGGTATTGAGAATTGAATCATGGTCTTATGCCTCTGAGGCACGTGTTCTACCACAGAGTTACATCCAGAGCCCCCAAAGTCTTTTAACACTTTGCTATACACTTAATAGATACATCTAAGGAACAAAGATAATTTATAAGTGCCATAATTCAAAGTATAAAGAGGTAAAAAATTAATTATGCAATAAATGTGAAAAGAACTGAGGAGTAAGCACTACGATCTTCATGTATCCATGAAGGTTTCTAAGGAGATGCTATAGGATTCTTGGACCATAAATTGTTTTCGGTAGAATAAAAAGCAAGTACCTGTGAAAAAGAAAAGCAACATTTTTTTTTTTTTTTTGAGTCAAAGTCTTGCTCTGCAGTTCAGGCTGGTCCTCAACTCACTATGGAGTCCATTCTGGCCTCAAACTCATGGCAATCCTCCTGCGTCAGCCTCCAGAGTGCTGGGATTACAGACGCATGCCACCACACATGTGGTTCTGGGGAATCAAACTCAGAGCATTGAGCTAGGTAAGTGCTTTAACTGCTGAGGTACTCCTCTAGCCCGTGCTTTTTCTTACAAGAATTAATAATCTAGATAATCTAATGTTTCCCAAGACATGATCCAGGGGATTTGGGGCATCACTCAGTGTTTGATTAGCAAGTGCCAGGTCCTTCATTCAGGTCCCCATAAATTTTGGCACGGTGGCACATACCTGTACTCTCAGCACTTGGAAGGCTGAGGCAGAAGGATTCCCATGTGTTTGAGGCCAGCCTGGGCTCTGGAGCAAGATTCTGTCTTAAAAACAAAAAAATAAACAAGACAAGACAAGGCCCATGATCCTGGGAGATAGAGGGGCAAGGTCCCAAAACCCTTTCAAGCAGATCCACAAATGGGAGGAGTATCTGCTATTTTCTGGGTGTCCTTTTACACTCTTGCTGCAAATGTCAAGAATTCAAGGCTCTCACTATTCTTTACCTGGACATTTCTCAAGGTTGTGCTGGCAGAGAGCAAACCTGAATGATATGGCAAAGTCTCCCTGGGCCAAAGAATGAATCTGCTTGCTGCTTGCTTAAAAAAAAAAAAAAAAAAAAAAAAAAACCTGAAGGTTTTCCTGAGCTCCTTATTCCTCTCCTTAATGTAACCCAAAGCACGTCCAGGTATCCATCCGATCTATCTGTGTCACTCCCAATGTGGGGAATAATGAAAATATGTTCCTGCTCTTTGCTGTGCTGTGACTAAGAAAAGTCTTGTTTAGACTGTGATTCAGTGTATGTTTTCTTCCAATACCCATGAAACAGTAATTAATACCTTACTAGTGTGTAAGTGGGGTAAAATAAAATCCCAGATCTTGACACTCATGATGGCAACTATATGCATAATACTATGAAGTTATTATCTGCACTTTCTTTTTTACTATGTTGGCATTTACACTAAGGACGCAAAAACAATTGTGGGTAAGCCTATTGATGGCACAGCATTACAAAAACCACCCATGGTACTCAACTGTATTCACTGTATTCTTTACGGCCATACGCTCAGTTAAAAAAAAATGAACAGGACAATTTTGCCTAAAATGTACTTAATAAAGCAGGAAAAATTATTTTTATTGATTTTTTTTACTTCAAGTAACATCTTTTTAATTTCTTTTATTACAAAAAGAGATGTGTGCTCAAAAATTGTTGCTGCATACTGAAGTACACTGACTGCTTTAGACAAAAGAACTTGTGCAACTATTTGAGTTGCAAGCTGAACTAGTCACTTTATAAATAGAATGCCATTTTCTCTTGAAAGAATGACTGACATGCAGGCTACAGATATTCAGACATTTACTCAAAACCAAATGCAGTTAGTGTGTCACTTGAAGGAAAACAGTGACAAAATGAATGGAAATTGAAATTTTGGAAAACTTATACCTACCTATCATAGAGACCCTGACAGCTGTCCAACAGTTGAAGACATTTCAGATGAAATCAGTGATGATTTTGCATGTGATTTTTAAGTATTATATAATGAAGTAACTTGATTGTAAACTGTGTATCCCAGTAAACCAGTATTTACCTACTCCAATTCATGATGCTGGAAATCATACATAAATATATATTCAAAGTACAAGCAAATTTATGGCTTTTAATGTTGCAGAGAACTGATATAATTTCAGATACTACACTGCAGCTAACATTAAAGAGATACCACTCTTCAAATTTTGGTGTAGTATCAAGGAAGAATGTCTACAATTATTGAAAAGACTTCTTTCCAACTACATTATCTAAGGCTGAATTTTTGTCATATAATTCAATCAAAATAAAATCACAACATGTTAAATGCAGAAGCATTTCATAGCACTGAAAAAAATCTTCAAAATAGATTGTGAAAGGTTTTAGGATGATAAATTATAATACAGTAATAGGAGAAACTAGATTGTTTGGTGGTGGTGGTGGTGGTGGTGGTGGTGGTGGTGTATTCCTGACCTTGCTAGTCAAGAGATATCAGTATTTGATACAATATACCAGTTCTACTTTGTGAGCTTAAAAAAAGATTTAAACATAGGGAAATGTGAGAAAAGGGAAAAAGTGGAGGGTATATAACAGAGCCAAGCCAGTCACACTCAAATCTGCATAGAAGTCAGGGAAGACAATTCAAAAAGTGACATTCCACTTCTCATTTTCTTCTCATTCCAAAAACTATTTCTAGTATTACAACAAAGCAAAATCTAATAAAATGAGGTGCTGAATTAAAACAAACAAATTTAACAGTCCCATAGCAGGAAAAGGTTAGGATAAATACATGCAGTTGTAGAAGCCAAGATTTCTGCAAGAGAAATTTCAATATAAACACTAAAATGCCCTGGGCATCAATGTATTTTTTTTTCTTAGAGTTTGTAGTATCTTTACTATGTCATTTTATCAAAAACTGTGAACTTCAATTATTTTTAATAGTTTGGGGACTGAGCCCAAGTTCTTTGCACTGAGCTATACCTCCTGTCCATTTTTCAGTCTGTATTTTGAAACAGGGTTGCTAAGTTGCCCAGGCTTGGATCAAACTTGTTATCTTCCTGTGTCAGCTTCCCAGAGTGCTGGGATTACAGGGACTCTAACTGGTATATTTCCTTTAATTGACAAGGCAAGGATTCCCTGAAGTACTACCCTCAAAAATAGATTATTTTCCAGTCTCTAGAAGCCAGTGGCAGGTGCCATTGTATTGTGTACACAATCACCATTTCTGCCTGATAAAACAAGAGGAGAATAAAAAGAGCATTTAAAGAGTACAGGGATAATTTTTTTTTAAAAAAATCTAAATAATGAACCGAAGTAGTCAAATTTATTTGAAGCTGCTCTTCTTAGAAAAGATATGTACAGCATTATGTATTTAGAACATATGAATTATATTTAACTTTACATGGAAATCACTTGTAGTTTTTAATTTTTGTTCAAATTTAAAGCTTTTACAATGTACATAAAACCAAGTACCTCAACAATATATAGCAGCTTAAACAAAGACCTAACGTTCAAGAAACATGTAACAGGGGGGAAAAAAAGGTTAGAATGTGGAGAGAAGCAGCTACATATGCCCAAACGCAGATGGGTCTCTAAGTGGGAGCTAGATCATAAGTATGGAGCACACGAACTATGAGTAGTATACAGTACAACAGTACAAGGATGAGGAAACCACCCAAGACCTAGACCTGTGGGTATAAGATTGCATAAGCTACAGAAGAGCCAAGATCAGAACAGGGCTTAAATTTACATTGCTGGTCAAAACTGCCATATATAATAATAAAAGAACACACACAATGGGTAAACGTTCCTTACTAAAGGACCATCTACAGAATAAAGTAACAAAAATACAGCACTCTCTCTTTTGAAGTGATAATTATGTCATTTAAAAATGGTCATGGAAAATGATTTTTCTTACTTAAAACCCTCAGTTTTTAGATTCCAGTATATACAATGTTCTCCAAAGAGGCCTGCGATAATTTTCATTCTTGTCTAGAATTTATCTTTTTTTTTCCCCATTAAATGTCTAATCTCAGTTTATAGCCAGGCTCAGTATCACAGACCTATAATCCCAGCATTCTGGAAGGGTGAGATAGGAAAATTTTAAGTTGTCCAGTAGGACAACTTAAAAAAGACTCTGTCTCAAAATTAAAAGCAAAATGAACTGGGAATATAGCTCAGCACGAAGACCCTGGGTTCGATCCTCAGTGCTACCAAAACCCAAACCAAATCCAAAACCTCAGTTTAAGGAATTTTGATTTTTAAATTCAGGGTCAATATGTTTTATCTGTGCCATAAAATTATACTTATGGCTTCATTTTGCCATATAACAACTCTAACTTAAATGGTAGGATTAAACTGTATCATAGGATTAAATTTCCTACCACACTGTTTTATGTCTTCTAAACGAGTCTCCAGAGTTATCCTCCCCCCATGGGACTACCACTCCTTAAGGAACTGACACTATCTCACTGATTTTGAATTGCTGTCAATGAGGAGCAAGGCTGGGCAAACACACTTTTAGTAAATACTTCTTGTCTAAGTGACTGACAAATGAATTTTCAGACACTAGCTTTCTTTAAATATGTCAGTGTCTATATTTACTTGCAATTGAAAGGTACAGCATATCATATTTGCGTAATGTTGGCACCACTGGCAGCTCCAACCTACATCACTCTTTTACTATTTCAACTCTACAAATGCTTTCCGACTTTCCTCAAAGCTACCATATTCACTGATCTAATCACAAGGTACTACATCAGAAATTCCTAATACTGATTTGATACAGATGTGTACAAAATAGTTAAATTCATTGTAAACATTATGTACTGGGTATATATATATGTTTTAATAAAAATGGAGGGGAAAATTGCAAACAGTTGAACTGACATGTTTTAGTAACAACTGCATTCATCATATTCTTAAGTTTTTGATTAACTCATATGAAAAAACTGAAGACATGAATAAAGAGTAATTTATATATATAAAAATCAGAAATGAAGCATAAAATCAGCGATTTAAGTACAAGAACACACAATCCTTGTTTAAATAGTTAAAACTTCAAATAAATTCAAACTGTGCTTACTTTATATTGTGGATCCTAGAATCCAAAGGACTTCATACTATTCAGTAATGTCAATTTTGATTATTAAGTCAGACTTTTTTCAAGAAGACAGGGAAAATACTTTGTTCTCCAATGGTTGGCAGTGTTAGGTTTATAGCAGGAACTTAGAATTACTGAATGAAGAAAAACAACTTTCCAATACTATCAAATCCTGTTATCTGTTCTACATTGTTATTCTGCTGTACATGCTTTCTTGTTTAAAACATTCTAGACTTTGGTAACTCCCTTCATAACAGAAAGTGGGACAGAAAGATGAGGGCAAACAATTTCTGTCAAACCTTAAATGCCTAATACTGAATTCAGCTGGGCAAGTAAACTACCTCCCAGAGGCAAATATTACTGAATTCTAATTTCGAAAGTCATAAAAATGTTTTAACACATTAAAATCTTGGTCCTGTAAAATGACTTAAACAATGACAATTGATAGCTATGTTAAAGTACAAAATTTGTCACTGAAGTAACTACTGTCATAGACACAGGTTACTATTTCAGACAGTGTCCTACAAATAAGAGATGAACAGTGTTTGTCAATATAAATGTATGCATTTTTGTGTAATTTGCTCTCTTATGCACTAATATTTTCAAATTTTAAAATTGATTATAAAAAAATCTTTAATGTTGGGCATGGTGGCAAACATCTGCTGAGGCAGAAGGGCTGCAAGTTCAAGGCCACCATGGACAGTAAGACTTTGACTCAAAATAAGAAAAAAAATTAAAAAGACTTGGAGGTAGAATGCCCCAACTTGGCTCAAATCGAAAAAAAGAAAATGAAAAAGTAACACTAGGCAATAGCTTCTGGCTTTCTCATCACTGCTGAACTATGATTCTCCTGTGGAAAGCCTTGTTTATGTTGGAATTTTAAAAACTGTTCTGATAGCCTATATTTCTTTCCTTTGAGATTATTGACAAGATTGAGTAAATTGACTATTTTTTCCCCCACTGGTGCTGGGGATTGAAGACAGGGCCCAACTATAAGTACAATTATAAGTAATGTAATGATTCAGCTGTGTTGTCTTGACATTTTTATGTCCCTTTAGAGGAAGAAAGGACTCTTGCCTGCTCTGTGTAGGAATAACATGAAGAGAAGCTGAACTATAAATTTCCTTCTTAAGTAAGATTTTCTAAAAAGTCTTTTTCATACATCTTTTCTGTGCTGTATGTCTCATTTCCTAAGGTAGGCACAGTTACCATTTGCCAAAATGGCCACAAGTCTCTCCCCTCTCAGATTTCTGAAGACTAAAGCATAATGTAAACAGAAAAAAGCAGTTCTTCCATCACTTTAGCCATTTCTCTATAATGTCTTCTCGTGCTCATCTAATGGATATATACTTTTACAGCACAACAGATAGCCAATATGGAGGTTTTTTTTTTTTTGATTTTAGAAAGAACCTAGTATAATTCAATATTAAATTCCTTAGGAAAGAATTTCAAACATATTAGCTAAAAGAGAATTTTATTACAATTCATTAGGTACATGACAATGGAAAAGACTTGAATTTCAATTGCTTGATTGGACAGTACTTTTTCTTTTTTATGCTGAATATATAGCCAGTCCTCAGGTATTGAACAAATTTAATTTCTTTCTTAATATATCAAATTTATTGTTTCTTAAGGATATACATCCTAGCTGGGTGACACACCTGTAATCTCAGCACTCTGTGAGGATGAGGCAAGAGATTGAGCCTCAACTGGGTAACTTAGCAACTTAGAGAGATTGTCAGTAAAAAAAAAAAAAAAAAAAAAAAAAAAAAAAAAAAAAAAAAAAAAAAAAAAAAAAAAAAAAAAAAAAAAAAAAAAAAAAAAAAAAAAAAAAAAAAAGTGACATAGCCCTGGGTTCAAATCCCCAGTACCACACACACATAAAAAAGAATACATTTCTTCTTTATATATAAATTTAGTGTTCATTAACACTGTGGCTAGACACATAGGAAAAGAGAAAGCTAAAATGTAAGATAATTTTCATTATTACCAAATGGTTACAGTACAACAGCTCATAAACTATTCAAATAATTAAAATGTGCCTATGAGGCAGGCATGTGGCACATCCTGTAACCCCAACATATCAGAAGACCGAGGCAGGTGATCCAAAGTCCCAGGACAACATGGGTTAAATACAGAATTGAAGCCTAGCTTGCATTACACAGCAAGATCCTATCTCAAGAAAACAAAAAGCATGCAAATAAAGCAAAAGGAAAAACAACTTACAAGCAAAAAATGGGGGCTATTACATATCTTTCCCATATTAGGGAAAAAACATGATAGTACAGTCTACCTTGGGTTGTTTTTCTCTTGGTATTCCTGATTTCACTTTATCATGTGGCTGATCAAAAGTTAAATTATTATTCCTTGTTTCACCATCTTCAAGCAGAGAAACATAACCGTAACTGTTATCTGCAAGATAAAATCCTCTTGGACATTAGTAGAAAACCCTTATTTTTGGTGCTACTTGAAAAAATAAAACAAAACAAAGGAAACTAATTTTAAAAGCACAGATTAGTTAAACGATGAATTTAAAAAATACTTAGATAATAATTACCTGGACACACTACCCATTTAAATTTTCTATTCCTATGAAACAGATAAAACCCTTACTTTCCCAAAGTGAGTGGAAAAACAGGCAGAATTTAGAAAACTAGAAACATGCTGTTTACATTTTATTTTTATCAATAAATAAGCTTTTATGCACATCATGTTTTCAAGTATGGATTTCTTATTTTAGATAATAATCTAAATAACTATTCCATGTATACCTCAGGAAATTTAGAAAATAAAGGCATGACATTAAGGACAAAAAATAAAAGCTGCCCAAAATTTTTATCACCTTTGAATTATTCCTGTTAACAATTTGGTCTGTATTCTATCAGAGTTTGTCCTTTTCCTACACGTAAAAATTCAAACAAGATTCATTTTTATGCACAGATGAAATAACATTGATTTTTGTATTCTTTGTTTACTTTGCTGTACATCATGAACATGTTTTCTGTTAAGTTAGCATCTACTATTATCACTTCTTGACAACATAACTATTCAGATGACTTATTTTCTTCTTCCTGTTTTGAATTGTTTATTGATTTATTGTAAAGGACATTACAAAGGAGAAATGCAGAGGGCAAGGTAGGAGCACACAGATTCTGTGACACTGCTTGGTGTATCATCCTTCAGAAACTGCCATGTCTCACCTGTAAAGTCAGATATTTCTTTGCTTCTACTTTTCCATTATTAGAAATTACACTGTGATGCACATCCTGCATACTATCTTTGGGTACTTGCCCAAATTTTCTTATGATATACTCCTAGAACTTCAATTTTTGGTTCAAAGGCACAAACATTTGTAAAAGCTTTCGCTATTTATTAGTAAAATAATTTCAAAAAACTTTATAAGCCTAGAGTTCCACCATGCATCATGAGAAAGTCTACTCTTTTTAGCTTCTGCAAGTGTTCAGTTAGGTAAATTTAATGTACAATTGCCCTACACTTACAATATTAGAGCAACTGAGAAAAATGGGAAAATAAAACAGTAAAACAACTGCCTTTATTTTCTTAAGAGATTCTAGAAATACATAAAACAATTAACATGAACATACCTCGACTGGAATTCACAAGAAGTAACTGTGACTTTAGCCTGTCAATGATAGTTTGCTGAAGTGACAGCTGTTCTTGCTGCTCACGTAGTCTCTGCTCATAGTTTTCAGTCTGCTGACATGAAAACCAGTTAGTCTGATATTCACTGATAGACATGAACATACATTTACTGTCCGTTATTAAATAGACAGGGGTTGCCAGTATTGCCATTTCTGAGGCACTGAAACATTTATTTGTTACAAAATGGCACCAGGTGTGTATGTGCAATTGTTGCAATGACTTAGAGCATGGGAAATTTAGTTAGAAGTTCCATGCTATGGCTCAGTCTTTCAGTTAGAATAAGAATTATAATATAGAATTTAATCCTTAAAAGAACATAAGACAAAACAGATGCTATATTAAAATTATTTTTTAAAAATATACACTAACTTAAAAAATTAAAATTTCATGTCTTTAAAATAAGCCATATTTATCCAAATAAAAGGTGAAATTTTACAAGACATTTCGAACAAATAACTAACAGAACTGGTAAATAACCTCAGTGATGTGTTCCCTGAGGGGAGTCATATATAACCTGACATTCCCCATAGAATTCTGCAAAGCATGTCAAGTACATGCTTATTTAAAAAATAAAGGAAATAAAGAATCCAAGTAAATTTATTATCATAAACAGCGGAAAGAATCTTGTAGGTCTCTCCAGACTACATGTATAATGACTACAAGTCTCACAACTGACCCTTAGATACTCATGCCTAGCCTAGGACTAAACTTTCCAAGTATGACATTTTATTCCAAATCAATTCCTATTCAAGTTGCCAGAACAAGTGGCTGGCTGAAAGAAGGGACCAAACAACTGCAGGAAATTCGTACTGCTTTTAGAATTGTCTGAGCAACACAGGATCAGTAGGACTGAAACAGCAAACGCAATGTAGTCAGTGTTGTTATGCATTTACAACATTCTCCAAAGAACTGAAAGTTCTTCATAACCCTCAATTCATAATTATGTATTTTCACCATGTTCTGGTATACATTCTACTGTTCAGAGACCAAGTAACCAACACACAAAACAGGTTAAAGATAGACCCAGAGTAAATGTCTAAGTTACTCAAGTTTCAGCCTATTTTAATCTGTAACCAACACACAAAACAGGTTAAAGATAGACCCAGAGTAAATGTCTAAGTTACTCAAGTTTCAGCCTATTTTAATCTGAATTTCCCCCACTTTAACAACAAAATGAAATGGCTATACATTTTCTTTCAGAACCCAATAAGAAAGCTTCTGCTAGTTAATTTTTACCTTGTGGTATCTTGCTTAAAAACATACATTAGTATATCTGCATTTAACATATCACAGTAAATAAATAATGCTGAAAATGTATTTAATAGCCAAAGATAATTAATAGATCAATAGTTATAGCAAGCCAAATTTCTGAGCTATTTTAAGCTACCTTTAAGTTCAAGCATATTCTGTAATAATCTAAAAAAATGTACTCTGAAAATGGAGTAGCAATAGCTGATCTTTGCCTACCATAATTTTCATATACTTACATTACAGTAGCTAGAGTATTCTAGTCTCTGTTTGATTTCCCTCTAGACTCTAAAGACTTCATGAACACAGACTATTTTCTCATGATATCTTCAGTTTCACAGAGTACTTGGCACATTTGAGATGATTAATAAGTGTTGGCCAAATAAGTAAATTGTTAGTGAAATATTATATATATATATATATATATATATATATATATATATATATATTTCTTCACAAGTGACCAGAAGAGGAGGAAGTAGAAACGGCTTTGCTTATATCTCCACAAGAAAAACAGAAACAAGATCAGTAGGCAAGGAAGAAGAAATTAAGTTTGAGATAAGAGAAGAAAAAGATAGACAACTTTTGAAGGCATATTTTAAGGCACAGTATGGATAGAAGGCTTATCCTATTAGAGAAAAAGGTAATAGAGAAAAAATACATATTCAGAAAAGAATATAGAAGATTTTAACCAAATGCTCTAAGTCCAGGTGAGATCATTATATCAAATTGGTAAATAACCACTGTTATTCAGTTTATTTGGTTTTACTAGATAATTTTCTTCACTGAACAAAGCAGAATGAACATAATAATTGGAAGTCTTTAAAGTGTCAGGTAATTGTTGTTCGGTCACAGTATTTTAAAAAGACAATACAAGTACAAAGCAAGTGCATTCCAGTACTATCGAAGACCCCACAACACAGAAAAATCACTAACAACCACATTGAAAATGTACAACAGCAATGTCTTGTCAACACTTCTGTACAGAGCACAGACATGACAGCTAAAACAGACAGAAGAGAAGATGCTTTTGACAGCCAGTGTGTGTGAATGATTCTTTGAGTCAGATGGCAGCAACAAGTTACCAAGTAGGAGATCTGCATGACAACTAACCATCCATCTGTATCAAACACCATCTGGCCATGATGACTCTGGCTTCTGTGTATCTGACATTCCTTCTAATTCTGAAGACTAGCAAAACAAGTGGTATACCAGAATATAAAGAGGTAAACAGGTATTTAGGTACTTGTGTCATGGGTACTTTGTATTCTTTGAGTTAAAAAAGCAAAACTTAAAATAAATAATGATGATCAAATGTAAAAAATATCTTCAATTTATTTACAGTGACTTTCCATACATACCCTAAACTAACATAAATAAAACAAAAAGCTTACGTTATGAACTATCCTTTCATCAAGACAAAATTTTAGTCCTTACTCTTCAAAATCAAGGCATCATATTTCTATCATTTTGGACATACAGCTCTTCAAGATTTCACTGGTTCCATAAATATTAAAGTGGAGTTCTATAAATTGAGTTTTTCTCTATTGCTGACATTGCATACTTTACTATATTGGGGAAAAACAGTCTTTAAATAATGTGTAATACTCTAATTCGGTAAGACATTATTCTGTGTTATCCTCAACAGTTAATCTCTATTCTGAAAAATGTGGCTTTCCTCCAATGACTTACTAAGGAATTTAATAAATGGTGAAGGGATTAAAAAATAGCTTCAATTAGAAAACCTTTCAAATTGCTCCAAGATTAACAAAGAGAATGAAAGTGTTACTACTGAAGGAACTGCCTGGCTATAATTGCACTCAACAGAGAACACCACAGTTCATGAAGATAAATCTTAATTTTCCCAATACATAACACTTTAGAGAGAAGCTGATTAATTCAGACACAATTTAATTAAAGTCCATCCTGAAACTTCGGTAAGCGAAACATCAATTCAAAGTTTTTGCTTTTATTTTTATTTTTGTTAGCATGAGATCATATACTCTGTCTTACATAGCTCTTTCTCAACTGGTGTCTCATTCTCTTTCCATACTAGATCATAAGCCTCCCTCCAATCCCTATCTACCTGGAACCAAAATTTATCTCAGAGATCTTCAATGTGATAGGTTTCAGGTTACCAACTTAATTATCTACTAGGTGAGACCAATTTCTCAGCATGCCAAGTGGTGAAGTATGACAAACTATTATTGTTTTGTAATTATGCTTTCTCCTATTTAACTTATTTGCCTCTTGAAGACTTTGGCTTCTTTCTCTTTAAAAATGAAAGAAATATATACCCAAAGAATTGAAGGAGTTGGTGTGCACACACACACACACACACACACACACACACACACACACCCCATATTAAGCTCTTTGCAAATGTTAGTTCCTTTCCTGTCATAATAAGCAGAGAGTCCCCGAAGTATGCAGAATATCTAAAGCTTGGAAGTAGGACCACTGGACAGTCCTCATTAGGGCAACAGACAGCAGAGCTTTGTGTTTGGGCCACTTCAAAGAACTCTGCAAAGGTAAACTTCAGTGAATTTAGGAAATGGGCTACCACCAAGATCTGAGACTGGTGATGCCACCGGAGCTGCATCACCAGTTGCTTGAAAGCCAAAGATGTCACATGTCTCCAAACAAAGAGAGCTGTAGCCAGCAAAGCTGTGAGCGCAGAGACTCCCAAGGCCTTGCAGGTCCAACGTCCCCCAGCTCATACAAATGACAGCACATGGTGTCAAAAATTAGTTTTAAGCCTCAAAATTTAATAATTTGCTCTGATGGTTTTTGGACTTGATTGGAATCTGCTATACCTTTCTTTTTTGCTGTGTTTTCCTTTGGAATGGAATGTCTATCTCAAGCCTGTCCCACCACTATATTTTAGAGGCACATAGCTGTTCGATTTCATAGGCTCACGTGTAAAGAGGCACCTGCTGCAGGATGAATTGTACTTTGAGTCACATTTATAGCTGAGTTTGATAATATTGGATGGGTCTCTGGACTCAGATTTTAAAGTTGATGCTCGATAAGATGGTAGGAATGGAATTAATAAATGCCATGAAAATATATGCACCACAGTTTCTGTCTGGACATAGATTTTGGGGGGTAGGAGCAGAATGCTATGGTTTGAATACATATTCCCTCCAGTATTCATGATGAAACATAATCACTATTGTGGTGATATTTTTATGGTTAGGACTTTCAGAATGTAATTAGGTAATGGGCTGGAGGAATGGCACAGCAGTTAATGTCATGAGTTCTATTCCCCAGCACCACATAAAGCTGGGTGTGGTGGCACATGCATGTAATACCAGCACTTGAGAGGCTGAGGCAGGCAGATTGTTCTGAGTTCCAGGCCAGCCTAGGCTACACCAGTGAGTTCAGGACCAGCATGGGCTACAGACGGAGACCTAGTCTTAAAACAAGAAAAAAAAAATGTAATTAGGTCATGAAAACTTCTCTTGAGAATGAGATTTAAGCCTTTAGAAAATAAAGACTTTGTACACAGTTTGACACTTTTTTGTTCTTCTGTCATGTGAAGATATAGTATTGCCTACTCTGGAGGATGTAGCAAAATAAGCCAGCTAGAAAAGGGAAATTGAACCCCCATCATACAGAAAATCTGCTGATGTCTTAATCTTGGAACTTCCAACCCCCAGAACTGTGAAAATTTCTATTTATAAATTATCTAGTCTATGGTAATTTGTTATAGCAGCACAAATGGACAAAAACACATAGCATGTGTCAACAAAAGTTCCAGTTGCCAATGAACTGTTATCAGACTTACCACACAACTACCATATGCTCTAAACTACTTCTGTTTATTTTTCTAATTCATTGTGACCTATAACTCAGAAGTTACTTTTGAGAAATCAGTGTGGTATTGCCACTGAATTAAAAATGTTCTGTCAAGAAAGAATCAAACAAATGGACAGAACAACTGTAGTGGTACAAAGAGACAAATGAATTAAAATGATTAAAGAACAATTAATGACATGAAGTTTGCAAAAATCACACACTTGTTAAATAAAATGCAAAAATAACAAAAAGATCAATATTTATTATTGCTAGAAAAACAAAGTATGGCCATATAAGTATGCATAGATATATCCAAAGATATACAAAATAAGAAATGAGAATATTTTTTCTTACCTTCAATTCCATTCCTATTCAGGCGTAACTACTACTGACATTTTGATACATAGACCCTTTCAGAACTCTGAACAGTTGAATGTGTGTGTGTGTGTTACTTAAAAACAAACAAACAAACAAACAAAAAACCGGGTAAGAGGCTGGAGAAATAGTACAGCTGTTAGAGCACTTGCCTTGCCAACACAGGTCCTTGAGTGTGATATCCCCACACCACAGAAACTGGGAGTTATGGTGCACGCATATAGCCCCAGGATTTGGGAGGCAAAGGGAGAAGGATGGCTGTGAGTTCAAGGCTAGCCTGGGCTACAAGTGAGTTCAGGACCAGCCTGGACTACAGAGTGAGACCCTGTCTCAAAAAACAAAACGAAACAAAAAACAAAAAAACCCAAAACCTATCATTCATCATGTGATCATTTAGGTACCCAAATTAGCTTAATTTTATCTCATTTAACCTTAAACCAAACTCCAAAGAGACTGTTTCCTTTATTTTACAAATAAGAAAATGGAGGCTCACAGAGGTATAAATAATCTGCCCAAGGCTTCTCAGTAGATCATACAGCTTAACCTCCTGTGCTATAGTATGTGAATACATCTGTCTTTCTCAGGGCCCACTTTCTGTTGTGTACTCTCTTCCAAGGTAATCTCAGCCATATCAGGAGCTGGCTATGTGACAATGATGCTTGTTTCTCCAGGTTGAGACTTTTCTTCTGATCTCTGAATTTATGTGGCCAACAGCTACTGAGTAAGCACTTCTAACTTTACACATTCAGATACATGATCTCCTTTCAACTACCACTTGTTTTCACCCTAAAAATCTGATCCTTTCCTTTTCTCAGTAACATTACCTATACAGAAATTTACATCCATTTTTTTTTTTTTTGAGACAGGGTTTCATTTTATAGCTCAGGCTGGTCTTGAACCCACTATGGAGCCCAGGCTAGCATTGGGCTCATAGCAATCCTCCTGCCTCAGTCTCCTTCATGCTGGGATTACAGGCGTGTGACACCACACCTGGCTTATGTTGTGCTGGGGAATCAAATTCAGGTACATAGCACTTACCTAAGCACTGTGCTTTTAACTGCTGAGCCATTCCTCCAGACCCTTATATCCATCTTTGACTGCTACTTGATATAGCCAATTTGTCATCAAGTTTAAATATTAATCCTTTTTTTTTTGTACTACTGGGGATTAAGCTGAGGGCTTTCACAGGCTTACTTCACCAGCCTGTTTTTATTTTATTTTTGATTCTGAGATAGGGTCTTGCTGAATTCCCAGGCTGGGCTTGATCTTCTTGCCTCAGCCTCCCAGAGTACTGGGCTTACAGGCCTGTGGCACAGGGTGCAGCTAATAGTCTTACCCAACTCTCAACTATACTGAAATTTCAAATCTCTATGTAGCCATCACAACTCAAGCCACTGCAACTCTAATAGATTACCCAGCAGCCTCAGTGCTCTCCTTAAATTTATCAGACAATTCAGTCTGTACACTGTAGCCGCTGTATTCTTTGCAAAATGCAAATTTAATCATAAGACTCAGTGCTTCCCTCCTACCCATCACCCCATGCCAAAATTCAAGAAATGTAAATGGTTTACTGCTCTTAGAGTACAGAATCAGGCCTCTAAGGACAGGCCTCTAAGAGCTTACACAGTCTGGTCTCTGACTCTTCTCCTTGAACTATTTGCCTCACACACTCAGTTCTTTTAGACCAGTGTGCCTTTAGAATGCAGATTCTTCTACTTGGAAAGTCCCCCAAGCCTGCTCTTTCAAAAATCTTTTCATAAAAGTCTGGCCTCCTAGATTAAGCCAACCCCCACTTGAATTCTAATGGTAGTTTACTTTTCCACTTGATACTTGCAAGAATTTAAAAGTACACTCGTGAGGTTGATTATGCTCTGCTTTGCTAGAACAGGTCATGTCTGTTTTCCATTGTAGATCCAGAACTTTGTATGTTTCCTGATACACTGTAGGTACTCAATAAATTTAAAAATAAATGTCATAATGTAAAATAACAATGTTTCTTGGATATCTCTACTACACATCTTTTTAAATTTTGACAGTACAAATTTCTAGAACTAAAAACCTAGAAGAAAAAATACAAATATTTTAAATACTGGTGGATAGAAAATGAATCTATGGCAATACTGATAATGTACTATAAAAGGTTTCACTGGAAACTACCAGAAGTACCTTTATTCTAATAGTGGCAGTTTCAATAAGAAAAATAAAAAACAGAAAAACATACTTTATATTTATCACCACTTTATACAGCATATATGTCATTGAGGAGCAAAGAAAAAAAAAGAATGGTGCTAAACAATAATGTGACCATTTATATCTTAAGTGAAAGCTAAGGCATTAATAAAGTAATGCACAATAAAAATATTTTATGCCTTCATGCAATCTTTTAAAACACATTTTGCAAGCTTTTAGAGGTAACATAAGCCTTGAGGCTAAGGCTTTATATTTCGGATAGGCCAATATTAGTTCTTGAATAAAGTAGCTGGACAACCAAAATAGTCTTTATTGCTCTATATTTATTGTCAGAAAAACACAGAGAACCTATCATAAGGA
The DNA here is from genome assembly GCA_004027205.1 of Ctenodactylus gundi. Lineage (NCBI taxonomy): Eukaryota > Metazoa > Chordata > Mammalia > Rodentia > Ctenodactylidae > Ctenodactylus > Ctenodactylus gundi. Next base: position 11,478 of record PVKB01000055.1, on the reverse strand, counting down.
AAGCAGACCCACACATTTAGTCTGAAGCCTTTACTGCAGTCTCATTAATCACAGGAGCCAAATTGGATGTAACTGTGTATTACAAACACATAATTCAGGGAAATTTTTTCAAGTGTTACTATTTTATTACTGGTTCCTCTTCCAGGGAAGAATAAAAAAACAAAACAGAGGCAGAAATCAATGATAATTAACTTGGTATGAATAACAAAGCTGATTAAATTCTCAATCTCACATTATAAGGTATTATGCTATCTGAAAGTCTCTAGGCAACTTCAGCCTGGTCAGCCAAAAAATATACCAAACACTACTGATTATTTCCAGTAACTACTCTCCTTCCTTCTTCAGAAATACAGTAAGTTTTAGCTGAATCACTCCACTAGAGCATGTATTTACCAGCCTTCCCTAAGTATGCCTATGTAATTAAGTTCTGGCTAACAAAATGTAAACACCGTTAAGTAAACTGGACAACAGTATTAAAAGAAAGAAAGCAGTCTGCTTTCACTTTGTCCATCTTCTCACTAGTAGGGAAAGAGCAGCAAGTGGAGTAGCTACTGATTTCAGGCAGAGAAAGAGTATTTTAAAGATGATAAGGCTGCCTAATTATTAGCCCTGCCCACTCACTTCTGGACTGTCATGTGACAGAGATGTTAACTCTTATGTTATTTTGTTGTATTTCTGGTTCTCCACTTAACCTATACCATGATTAATCCAGGGATCAAGATAATTCTGCCATCCTGTATTATGTCTCATTTTATTAACTTACTAATTTATCTGTCAAGAACTATTGTGCTTAAAAGATTCCTCTGCTTTGAAACAGACAGACCTCTTACTGTGGGTACATACAAATGCTTACATATGGCAAGAAAGAGAATAAGCAAGTGAATGTGGTAGCATGTGGTATAGTCCCAGCTATCTCGAGTCTGAGGCAGGTAGTAGCTTGAGTCCAGGATTTCTGAGATCAGCCAGGCCAACATAGTGAGACCAAATCTTACAATTGTGTCTAACCTCCATTATGGTAGTTTTTAAGTCCCTGGGTTTTTTTTCGAGTGGAGAGGAACTGTCTTCTGCTATATATTAAGTATATAATCTAATACATATATATATATATATGCATGTAATAAAAATATTTATCTTCATGTACTCAGGGTAGAGTCCACAGCCTTCATACTGACCTATATCTCCAGCCATTTTTATTTTTGATTTTGAGAAAGGGTCTTGCTAAGTGGCCCAGGCAGAGGTATAGCTTGTGATTCTCTTGCCTTAGCCTCCCAAAGTGCTAGGATAACTGATCTGTGCCACTGGGCGCAGCTAAAACTTCTCTTAAGAATTTTTTATTGTAACAATAAAAAACAAAAGCAAAAAACCCCAAACAACAATAACTGGAGGCCTCAGGTTGGACATGTCTGTCTTAAGAGGAAACAAAACAAAAAAATACAACAAATTAAAAAGTATTAGACTATGATACAAGCTTTTTTAAAAAATGGGAGTTGGGTTGCTAGGACTAAAATCCAGGGCCTCAAACATGGTAAGCAAGAAGAGCTATTCTAGTCATTAAAAAACAAACAAACAAACAAACAAACAAACAAACACACTTATGACTCACAGACTCTGAAAGGGTATATACCAATCTGCTAAAAAATGGTTAGTCCTAAAACATGATAGAGTAGATTATATTCTGTACAAATAAGCATGAGATACTTTTGAAATTAAAGTCAACATTCTTTTTTTTTTTTTCTTCTTCTTCTTAGTACTGGAGGTTCAATCCAGAACCTTCACACTAGGTCGTATCCCCTGTCCATTTTTTTTTTTTTTTTTTTAGTTTCGATTTTTTTTTGTGACAGAGTCTTGCCAAGTTACCAAGTCACACAGAAATTTGTGATATTCCTGCCTCAGCCTCCCACAGTACTGGATTACAGGCCTGCTCCATGGCCTGGCAAAGCCAACAATATTTTAAAAATCACTTATCTGTCTTATTTGTCTATTTCTCTTACCACTTTAGTATAATCAGACACCTCTGCTTGACAGAAGGCTTCTGAACAGACACAGCACATTAACTTCTCAAGGAGTAGCTTCTAAGTTTTAAACCTGCAGTGATTCAGGACAAACACTAAGGGCAGAAGGGACCTAAAATATGGACGGCTAAGGGTAAAAGGCTGGTGACTTTGTACACACTGATAGACGACAGATGAATAGCAAAAAACATGGCTAGTAACAGAATATGGGTTGATCAATTCTTTTGTTTTTCCTAATAGACTTTAAAATTTTTTGGTAAGATATATTACAACGTATTACCATTTTAGCCAATTTTAAGTATACATTTACATGGCAGATGAACATTCACACTGTGTGGAACTCTCAACACCATCTATCTCCAGAACTTTTCCATCCTCCCTAATAGAAATTCTTCCTATTCAACACTAACTCCTCATTCTTTCTTTCTCAGTCCCAGCAACTACTCTTTCAGTCTGTCTTTATTAATCTCACACTCGTGGTACCTCACATAAGTGGAATCACACAGTATTTCTCCCTTTTGACTAGCTTTTATCACTTCACATAGTTTCTTCAATACTCCTTGCACATGCAAGAATTTCTGTACTTAAGACAGAATAATATTAAATCGTATGTGGATGCCACATTTTGTTTATCCATTATCCACTGATGAATAGGTGAATTGCTTCCACTTTTGCCTCAGTGACTAAGGCTACAATGCACATAAGTGTAAAAATATCTGGCTGAGTTCCTGTTTTTACTTCTTTTGGAATTATACCTAAGAGTGGAAGCAGGGGATCATATGGGAATTTTATACTGATGTTTCTAAACAATCACAGTTTTCCACAGTGGCTGTCCCATTCTACATTAGCACTAACAAATGTACAGACGTTCTCGTCTTCCCACATCACTGGCCAATACTTGTTTTTGCACAACAGCCATACCAATGGATGTGCAATGCTATTTAAATAATCTATTTGCTTCTTTAGTTGCTTTGCTTTTTGTATTATATCCAAGAAATCATTATTAATTCCAAGCCATACAGCTGTCTTTCTAAGAGTTTTACAATTAGCTCTTACATTTAGGTCTTTGATTTGATTCACAAACATGAGATTTCTCTCTGTATACTGATGCCTCATTTACATTCATTTTTAAACTTTTTTTCAGTTTTCAGTGTCAAGTCTGCCACCTACTTTGTTTTGGTTATTTCTAAGATTTTATTCCTTTTGATACTATTATAAATGGAATTTTCTTTTCTTTGTCAGATTGTTCATTGTTGATGTATAGAATTTTTAAACGTTGATTTTGTATCCTGTAACTTTATTAAATTCTAACATGGGTGTGTGTGTCCTTTAGGATTTTCTGTAGGTAAGATGATATAATTTACACAAATAATTTTACTTCTTCCTATCTAATTTCAATGCCTTTTATTTCATTTCACTGCTCTTGCCAGAACTTCCAGTCCTATGTGGAACAGAAGCAGTGAAAGTATATATCGTTCTTTTATTTTTGGCCTTAAGACAAAAACATTTTAGTTTTCCATCTTGAAATACGAAGTTAGGATGCTTTGAATATAGCCTTAAGTATGCTGAGTTACTTTCCTTCCATTCGTAGTTTATTTCAAGTTTTTTTAATTATAAAAGGATATTAAGTTTCATCAAATGCTTTTTCTGTATTAATTATGCTTTTTTCCTTTAATCTTGCTAAAGAGGTTAGTATACCTTCTGGAATAATTTTACATGTTCAACCATCTTAGCACTGTAGAAATAAATCTCACCTAGCCATGGTGTTTAATCCTTCTGAATTTGATTTGCTAGTAGTATTTTTTTGATGGTATCTGCATCAGTATTATCTTAGTCCATTTTGTGCTCTTATGACAGAAGACTGAAAACTGGATAATTTACAAAGAAGAGAAATTTATTTCCTCTCAGTTCTGGAAGCTGAAAATCGAAGGCAAATATGCCACCATCTGGTGAAGGCCTTCCTGCTGTACCATCATATGACAGAAAGGCAATGAGAAGAGAGAGCAACAGAGGGTGGGTCACACTCACTAATTCAGAAGGGCATTATCACATGTTAAGTCTCTTAAAAGTTCAACAGGACTAAAGCAACAACCACTTCTTACAGGTCTCAATTTTAATATTGTTATAATGGCAATTAAATTTAAATATTCAGATTACACCAAATACTCATAAGGAGTGTTAATCTGAAATTTTCTTATACAGTCTCTGGTTTTGTCAGTAATTTCTATATCCATGTTGTTACCAAACTTCCTAAGTTTTCAGTGATTATTTCTTCAAATAATTTCTCTGACTTTTCTCTCTTTTCTCCTGAGACTTCCAAATTGAGTATGCTGATCCAATGATGGTATTTCCTAAGTTCCCTAGTCTCTGTTCTCGCTTATTTATTTATTTATTTATTCATTCATTCATTCAGAGACTGGGCCTCACTCTGTAACACAGTCCTGAACTTACTATGACTACCAAGGCTGATCTTGAACTCACAACAATCCTCCTATTGCAGTCTCCCCCAAGTGCTGATATTACAGATGTGCACCACCCCCTCCCCCACCTCAGTTTATGTGGTTCTGAGGAATTGAACTTAGGCTTTGTCCTTTCTAGGTAAATGCTCTAATCGCTGTGCCATTCCTCCAGCCCCGATCACTCTTATTTATTCTTTTCTTTTTCTCTTGAGAATCCATAATTTCAAATGACCTGCCCTTCAAGTTCACTGATACTGTCTTCTGCCTGTTTGAGTCTGCTGTTCGATGTCTCTAGTGGAATTTCTAATTCGGTTATGGCAGTTTTCAGATCCACAATTCCTCTGGTTCCTTTTAAAAATATTTTTTACCTAGTTGTTAATATTCTCATTCTGTTTCTATTAACTGATTTCCTTTAGTTGTCTATTCATACATTCCTTTAGATTCTTATGCATACTTAGATAGTTGTTTTAAAGTCAGTCTGATACATCTGATGTTTTTCTTTAGGTACTATTTCTGAACATTTAGCTTAATCCTTTCAGTGAGCAATGTTTCCCTATTTCTTTGTATTTCTTGTGATCTTTAGTAAAACTTGGGCATTTGGAAAACTAGCATCCTGGTGTGGAAGACTTTTGTAATTATCAGGCCCTTGGCACAGGACACTTTAATGACATGTTAGGTTTTTTTTCTGGTATGGTTCTGTTAGGGACTAGTATATGCCTTGAAAAAAAAAACAAAAACAAAAACAAAAAACTTCTGATTTTTCTTGGGTTCTCATAAATGTATAAATTTACCAAAGAATCTGACTGTAGCTTTGTCTTGGGGTCTTAGATGGTCTACTTCTTTATTATTCAGTAATCTCTTATCATCTGGTGCTTACATGCCCGCAGTCCTTCGGATTCTATGAACACTATCTTTCAGCCTGAAACCTAAACTATGCTAGCATTCTCAGCTCTGACTTCAAACTCAAGCAGACAGAAAACAGTCTCTTGGGCAGCCTGTAGGCAGACTACGAGGCTCTGAGCTTACAACCTGCTCCATAAAATGAAATAGTGCTTCTTTTCTGTGCTCATCTATTATCCTGCACAGCACTCTACTGTAATACTTGATAAACTATAGTAGTAACTGCTGATCTTATTTTCTATTTTTCATCATATAATAAAATAATCTACTTTATTATTTACTTGAAATTTTAAAAGTTCTGTAAGGGTATAAATGATATTTTATTATTCTCAAAACCTCATGAAGGGCCCAGTACATATTCAGTACTTAATAAATGTTTCTTAAGTAAATCTATCAGGATATCATGAATTTAATATAGAAGAATACATGACACATTTTTTCATCATTCTTCTGTACTTGACAACTATCAACTCTGAAAACTAAAAAAAAAAAAAAATCCTTTTTCCTTTCTTTAAAATATACGGTCATAGGAGCAAAGGCTTCTTCCAAGGCAGGTAAATTATCAGTTGCTTACCACTGGCCAGTAAAAGAACAGGACTTAAGAGAAACTCCTATTTCTACCTTAGTAACATTTTAGTGATCCTCATACCTAAATTTGTTTCCTAAGCTTTTCACAAATACAATTGTCAAAGTTTTTAATGAGTCTAACTGAAAAATATGAAGAATAAAAGCTGGCAGTTATTTTTGCTGAGTGATCAGGACTTAAACTTGAACTGAAAAGAAATCCAAATTCTAAACTTCACTAATTTATGAATGCTCGGTCATACCATCTCCTTCTTCCTCTTATCCCCCTCTAATGAAGACTCATAGTCCCTAAGCACAGTTTGGGTCAAAAAGAATAATGATGGTTTCTGAGGAGATCAGAAAGGCAGATATAAAAAGATTTAACAACAGATATATCAAACAGAAAAGAAGGGAATTTTACAGTTCCTATACTGTACTGATGGGAGAAACTAAGAACTGCATGGCTAGCCTAATTTCTAAAGATTTTAAAATTTCACCGGTTACCTAAAATTTTTTCTTTTGAATAGAGGGACCCATTATAAGAATCCCTACTTTCAACTGCCAGTGCAGCAATAAACATAGTAGGCCTCCCACTGTTAGGTTCAGAAAATCATACTTGTCTGCTTGGTATCTTGGAACTTGGCTTTTAAAACATTTCCTAATAAGGCTGTAATTGCCATGCTGGCCTACTAGATTGTATCATAAGATTTCAAGTGAATCTACTTTTTTCTGAGTTGAGAAGTTTGTTTGACACTGGGTACCTACACATTAACCTTCAATTACAGGAAAAACAAACACCCAAAACAAAACTCAAATGCCTGAACTGTGAGTCTCAAACAGTTTCCTCTACTCTGCACACATGTGACAAAATCTGTGAAACTGGAGGAAGAGTGAAAAGACTGAAAATGGATTCCTTGAAACTCCTGTGATGTCTTTTCCATGAACGATCTTGTTGTATATCTACATCATGGCACAGTAATACACCTTAGCTGTGAATATGACTTCATGATGAATCTTAGGAGTTTTAGAGAATTACAGAATGTGTGCGTAGAACTGGGGACTTCTAAAAATGCTACTAAGCAATGATACTAAAGTATCAACCTCACAGCAGCATTTTACAAATGTTTATGTTAATAAAACTAATATGTAAACTGAGGCATAATGTAACAGGACAAAATTTTGAAACAGAATAAATTTAACATTACAAAAACGTCATTGTATTTATTTTTCTCATTTGTCCATGATTAGTGAAGGCCTTATTGAGAACCAGAAACAGAAGTATGCTTAGGAAATACCAGGTTAAATAATTCTCATCCTCCATCTTGATATACTTGACACTGAAAACACTAAAGAGAAATATTAACTGTATAGGGATAATTTTTAAAAGGTAAAACTTTAAGTAAATCATTACATATTTCACTGAGATTGTCTATTTTAACTGTCATTAAAAAATGGAACACTTTTTTGGAGGAAAGATTGGAACACTATTATTATTACTAAATTAACAAATTTAGTTCCAGGATACTTTAAGATCTGCAGTCTTATTGCCAGTCAAATAATGACAAAAATGAACCAGGGGCTGGAAGAATGGCACAGTGGTTAAAGCGCTAGGTAAGTGCAAGGCCTTGATTTTCACTCTCCAGAACCATATAGACTGGGTATGGTGGCGCATACCCGTAATCTCAGCACTTGGGAGGCTGAGGCAGAGGACTGCCTTGAGTCCAAAGCCAGCGTGGGCTCCATACTGAGTCCAGGATTAGCCTGGGCTACAGAGTAAGACCCTGTCTCAAAAAAAAAAAAAAAAGAAAGAAAGAAAAGAAACAAAACAATAACCAAAAAATACTAGCTAAGTGATAGTGATATTTCTTTCAGTCTGTCATAAAACTCATTATTTTTACATTAGTTTCCTCCTTACATAAAAAATTATATTTAAAGTTATATATGAAAAATATCATTCTTTATTTTTTCAAAAATGAACCCATCAAATCAACTCTTTCCACAGGTCACAAAATTTAGTCACCTGTCACAAATGATACTAATGATCAAATCCAGGGCATCTGCTCTGAGCTACACTCCCAGACCATTTATTTTTTTATTTCAAAACAAGGTCTTCCCAAGTACTAAGTTGCCTAGGCTGAGCTCAAACTTGAGATCCATTTACCTCTGCCTCCCACAGTGTTGGGCTTACCAATGGGCCCAGCTAACAACATTTTTAAAAAAGGCTACAAATAAAAATTTCAGATATCATCCATTAATATATCTCTATGTTTCAGTAATTTGTAGTTCTGCAGTTTCTAATGCTATTATATCTTTCAGTTGAAACAGGCACTCTAATTCTACTTAGTAAGATAAAGAACAACTTTCAAAATCAGCATCAACACACCTTCTGCTGTAGTTCTTTCACTGCAGTATCTCTATCCATGCATGCCTGTCGGAAGGCTTCGTAGGCTTTATTGAGTTGTTCCCCAATGTTTTTATCCATTCCTCTTTGTCCTGTAGCATTACTAAAAAGGATGGGGCAAACGACAGGTCTGAAAAATAACCGAAAAGAATTTAGTTACTAAGTTAACTACATTAAATTTAATTAATTAATTATAATTATATAAATCTCATGTTAAAGATGATAGTCCTATAATTTTGTCATAAATATTACAGTATCAAGTACTATAAAGGTTTATAAAGGCATAAATATTTCATCTAAATATTATGAAATATTCTATAATTTTTAAGTATTCTTTATTAATGGTGTACTTCAATAAAAAAGGATTCCGGTTAATAAAAAATGATTCCAGTTCATAAAAAATGTAACTTTGAGAATACTAAAATGTATATGTATGCGTGTGTATATATACATATATAAATATATACCTAAAGTGGAGAAATATAAAAAGGAATTCTATTATTAACACTTTATTATAGAAATGTACAAGGCTATTAGCAATGTGGGAAGAGATTTATTTTTACTAAATGGACAGTTATTCCCATTTATAAGGTGAATTCTTGCTACACTGAAATTAGAGTGAAATTAAATAGATAATAAATGTGGATGGAGTTCACACTGTTGTTATCACAGAGCAATTAAAATGTGTGAAAATGCTCCTATTTTAGCACAAAATCTACAGAGAGCTGCTGTTAGACAGTACATTACAAAAGAAAAATTACATCCTTCCAGTCTTACCCCCCACAACCTATTAGTTTTCTAACTTCCCTGCTGTTTCTGAACTACCAGTGATTTGCTGGGAGGAGGCAATCCGATTTACTGCCTCAGTTTGCATAGTACCTCTAAGCACAGACCTTGGCTCTGAGCACAGCTAGCTTAGGGCTCTGGTTCTTTCTGTCCAGTTGTAAAAACCACAACACCTGCTCTTTCTCTTAAGTCTTCTAAACGCCAAAGAATATACAAAATTCTATACTGGCCACAGAAGTATGAAAGCATTGCACCTTTTGGGAAATCCTTTATAAGCTCAGTTGTTAGCTGTTAATTTGTCATAACATCTTTCATTTTATTTTTTGGGTACACAATGCTGTTTATATATCTTTAGCTTTTTTTTTTTTTTTGAAACAGGGTCTCACTCTGTGGTCCAGGGTGGTCTTGAATTCACTATGTAGCCCAGGTTGGCTTTGAACACACAGCAGTCCTCCAGCCTGTGTCTCCTTAGAGCCAGGATTTAGGTGTGTGCCACCATACCCAGTTTATTTGATGTTAGGGAACTCAGGGCCTTTTGCTTTTTTAGCATTTTCAATAATTACATAAAATAAAAATACCCATTTTAAGTTTATGCTTTAGTAGTTTTTAATACGCTCACTATGTTGCATAACTATCACTTATCTAAGAATCCTTATTACATCAAAAAGAAATTGTGCATCCATTAAAAGCTAGAACTAATTTCCTTCCACTCCTTCCCTCTCCTAGCAACCAATATGCCATCTCTCTCTCTCTGGATTTGCCGTTTTTGACTTTCGTATTAAGAGGAATCATATAACACTTAGCTTTCATGTTTATCTTCTTACAAACAAGAAATACTTGAGGTTCATCCATATTGTAACTGTAATACTAATTCATTCCTTTATATGGCTAAATAATATTCCACTGGATGGATATACAGCATTTTGTTTATCCATCCTAGCTGACAGGCATGAGTTCCTTCTAATTTTTGGCTATTATGTGTAAAGTTATGATGAACATTTGTATACAAAATTCTGAGGAAGTTATGTTTGTCAGTTCTTTCAGATATATATAGCCTCACTCTAATACACACGGGAGCACACGGACTTAGTCTGAAGCTTAGATCTAAGCCTCTCCTTCACGTTCCCGCTAGCCATTGGAACATCCACAGCCCTGAAGCCTAGGCACACCCTCAAGTGCCTGACGTGGGAGTCCCAAGGCTGCGGCTCCACCTGCCCCTTGGCCCAAGCCTTCCAATAAACCGGACCTGAACGCCAACCGCCGCCCTAACATTCACCATGGACCTGCTTCGCAATCTGGGCATCAACGTTGGCCTAGCTATAGGGGGAGCTCTAACTCTAACCCTAGGCCCGATTCCATTTCTAACAATAACCCTAGCCGCCCAGCTGGCCCCGAAATGAAAACTAGGGACAAGCCCACGCTTAGCCCGGATTTCAGCCTCGCCTGCCCTGACCGGTTCTCATTCTACCCTTAGGACGGCCAAAACACAGGCCCAAGAGCTGACCACGACCTCCGGCCTCACACGCGCCAGCACCCGAGGTCTAGGCACATCTCAGGGCCTCAGCCTCACTCTAATACACACGGGAGCCCCCGGACTTAGTCTAAAGGATAGTTCTAAGCCTCTCCTTAACGTTCCCGCTAGCCATTGGCACATCCACAGCCCTAAAGCCTAGCCAAGCCCTGTAAGTGAAAGACGTGGCAGTCCTAGGGCTGTGGCTCCACCTGCCCCTTGCCCCAAGCCCTTTAATAAACCTCACCTGAACGCCAACCGCCGCCCTAACCTTCACCATAGACCACCTTCGCAAACTGGGCATCAACGTTGGCCTAGCTATATCCGGAGCTCTAACTCTAACCCTAGGCCCGATTCCATTTCTAACCCTAACCCTAGCCCCCCAGCTGGCCCCGAAAAGAAAACTTGGGAGAAGCCCACGCCTAGCCCCGATTTCAGCCTCGCCTGCCCTGCGCGGTTCTTCTTCTACCCATAGGACGTCCAAAACACAGGCCCAAGAGCTGACCACGACCTCCAGCCTCACACGCCCCGGCACCCGAGGTCTAGGCACATCTCGGGCCCTCAGCCTCACTCTAATACACACGGTAGCCCACGGACTTAGTCTGAAGCTTAGTTCTAAGCCTCTCCTTCACGTTCCCACTAGCCGTTGGCACATCCACAGCCCTGAGGCCTAGCCACGCCCTCCAAAGTGCCTGACGCGGCAGTCCTAGGTCTGCAGCTCTACCTGCCCCTTGCCCCAAGCCCTCCAATAAACCTGACATGAACGCCAACCGCTGCCCTAACATTCACCATGGACCTGCTTCGCAACCTGGGCATCAACGTTGGCTTAGCTATAGCCGGAGCTCT